>CM054058.1:226157204-226535784 GCA_028641055.1 Alopecurus myosuroides
TTGTAATATGGGAGCTGCGTAATGCTTGCCACGTGAGTCCAGTTGTGGTCCACACCATATCCCGAATATCGTGGGCCATTTCCCTGAGCAAGCACGAGAGCACTTAGCTCGACATCAACAACTGCACCATCGAAAGTTGGTATCTCTGCCTCTACACGCTCAACTCTGCCCTTCTTAAAGTTCTTTTCGTCATCTCTAAATCGATGTCTTCTTTTGAGAAACTTTCGATGTGTGTCAAACGCGGAATAGTTCTTACCCGCGCTTAGCCAAAGAAACTCAAGCCGGTTCCTGCACACTGGGCATGGCCACTTACCAGCTGTAGACCATCCGCAGAATAGGGCGTACCCTGGCATGTCGTGCATGGAATACTGGAACCAAACTTTCATCAAAAAGTTCCTCTTCGATGCACGGTCGTATGTGAAGGTACCGTGGTGCCAAGAGTGGTTTAGATCATCCACAAGCGGCTGCATATAGACACTTAAATTCTTCCCGGGGTATTCAGGCCCTGGAATAATCAACGACAGGAATATGGTCTTCCTTTGCATTAGGACTCCGGGAGGGAGGTTGAGAGGAATAACAAACACGGGCCAGCAGCTGTACGAGGCAGTCGACATACCATACGGATTGAATCCATCGGTTGCTATCGCAATTCTGACGTTCCGAGCCTCGGCTGCCTCCTCGGGGTATTTTGCATCGAAATTCTTCTATGCCATACCATCAAATGGATGTCCCATCTTTATCCGTATGTGCTCGTCCTTGTATCTCTTCTTGTGTCGGGTCATATGGGTGGCAGACTCCTTGTTCATGTAAAGCCGTTGGATTCTTTTTATGAATGGGAGGTACCGAAGAATCTTCATGGGGACTTTTGTCTGCCTCTTCTGACCATCTGGGCGGGCGTCGCCGGCGTAGTTTTTAACTAACTTTCTAACCTAACCTAATTTTCTAACCTACTAACTAACTAACCTAATTTTCTAATCTACTAACAGAAAAAAATTACCTCGTGGATCTCCCGTCGGTGGCGCAGGGGCCGGCCGGGAGCACGCTGGGAGGGGCGGGGCAGAAGGCCCGGAGCGGCACCGGGGCGGGGCCGGCGGCGACGCGACCGGAGTGGCCGGGGCGGGGCCGGGATGTGCCGGGGCGGGCGCGGGAGAGGCGGGGCGGCCGCGCGCCGGGGCTGGGGAGGCGAGGGAGGCGGCAGCGAGGGACGGGCGCGGCGGCGACGGCGCGTGTGGGGGAGGCGGATGGGTTGGGGTCGGGTGGCTGGGTGGGTGGGTGCGTGTTTTTTTTCTTTCTCTGCGTTCGACGTGTAGGTGTGCGTGCGTGTGTGTTAAAAAAAAAACTCTTTGCCTACACCGACGGCATCCCGTCGGCTTAGATAATTTTTTTTTTGCTATTTGACTTGCACGTGCCATGCACGTTTTTATTTAAAAAAATCATTTAGAATTTTAGTAATGGTGCACGCGCTGACCAAATTAAACATAATATTATTACCTTTCTTAAAAAAATATTATGTGCTAATGCAAAAATTATTAACCCAAGCTCACATGTACATGATAAAAAAAAATTATGTGCAATATCTTTTAATAAAAAAGAGAAGAGATGCATTACTATAAATTACTCTTTACTCTGTAAATAGATCTTTGATTCCTGAATGGTGATTTGGCTCCCAAGCTCACATGCACATGATAGAATGAAAAAAGGAAAAAAAATATTTAAACACTTTAAAAGATTTGGATACGAACATATAAAAATATGCTACAACCGTGCCAAGTTTCGTATTGAAACGACATTGGTAGTGCGCTGCGCAAAAATACAAATAAGTGGCCAAATTAGGATTCAAAAATTATTTTTTGAGACCACTGATTTTGTATTTTTTGCACAGAGCAGTTAAAATCTAATACACATTATAGCAATGAACGGAGTTAGTATATATAATTTTATAAACGAAGATTCATAAATCTCATGAAAAATAAAATAGGAACACAAAACTCCGTAGAGAGAATTGGATGTCGGTGAAGCGGGTCACACCCGGAGTGCAATATTTTGCCATCCAAAACACACAACACACATATACTAACATTGTATGACACCCCCTAGCCTGTGTCAGGATCCGGACGCTCCGTAGCCCCCCTCCGGTGAAACCGTAGACCCGCTGGAGAAATACCGGACTTATACGAATACACGCGGTAACGGCGTCTAATGGGGGTAGCAATGTGGAACTAGTTGCTTGGATGTGTTTGGGTAGACCATAGGAACACAAAACACAAAGGAATAACCCAACTCTTTGGAAGATTCCCGATGTTTCGTCCGATAAGGGAGTTTCGGCTTATAAGCGCATGTAAACTCCGTAGAGAGAAGTGGATGCCGGTGAAGCAGGTCACACCCCGGAGTGCAATATTTGCCATCCAAAACACACAACAGACATATACTAACATGGTATGGCACCCCCTAGCCTGAGTCAGGATCCGGACGCTCTGTAGCCCCCCTCCGGTGAAACCCTAGACCTGTTGGAGAAATATCGGACTTATACGAATACACGCGGTAACGGCGTCGAATGGGGGTAGCAATGTGGAACTAGTTGCTTGGATGTGTTTGGGTATGCCATAGGAACACAAAACACAAATTTAGAACCCAACTCTTCGGAACATTCCCGATGTTTCGTCCGATAAGGGAGTTTCAGCCTATAAGGGCATGTAAACTCCGTCGAGAGAAGTGGATGCCGGTGAAGCGGGTCACACCCCGGAGTGAAATCTTTGTCATCCAAAACACACAACACACATATACTAAGATGGTATGGAACACCCTACCTGTGTCAGGATCCGGACGCTCCGTAGCCCCCCACTGGTGAAACCTTAGACCCACGTGGTAACGGCGTCGAATGGGGGTAGCAATGTGGAACTAGTTGATTGGATGTGTTTGGGTAGGCCAAAGGAACACAAATAACAAAGGTAGAACCCAACTCTTCGGAAGATTCCCGACGTTTCGTCCGATAAGGGAGTTTCAGCCTATAAGCGCATGTAAACTCCGTAGAGAGAAGTGGATGCCGGTGAAGCGGGTCACACCCCGGAGTGCAATCTTTGCCATCCAAAACATACAACACACATATAATAACATGGTATGGCACCCCCTACCTTGTGTCAGGATCCGTACGCTCCGGAGCCCCCCTCCGGTGAAACCCTAGACCCGCTGGAAAAATACCGGACTTATACGAATACAGGCGGTAACGACGTCGAATGGGGGTAGAAATGTGGAACTAGTTGCTTGGATGTGTATGGGTAGGCCATAGGAACACAAAACACAAAGGTAGAACCCAACTCTTCGGAAGATTACCAACGTTTCGTCTGATGTCGAGACATCGTGGTAGAATTCATAGACGGGGGTGCCATGAGACTACCGGTAGAGACGTGGGGGACGTGGTTGTGCGAAGGACAATGACACAGGGTTTTTACCCAGGTTCGGTACGGCGTAGTAATGCGACGTTCCTACTCCTGCAATCTCACTATTCAGGACTAAAGCCTGTAAATACAGAGTACAACGTGAGGTTCTATTAGCTTCTCGTCAAGGATCAACCTCTCGGCGAGTTAGCCTGTAGCTTCTTCCCTCTCTGTCTTATCTCCCGTCCGGCTTTATATAATATCCGGATTAGGGCATACAAAATAGGAAACCTAGAAGACTACGATAACTATTAACTTGGAAAGTAAGGAATCCGCCTTCTACTCCAAGCCAGATCACGTGGGCCGTGATCCGGGTTCTTCTAGAATCCGGCTTCTGTGCATCAGCTTACTGGGCCGCCTAATGGACCATAGCCCATTACCATTTAGGCCACCCTGGTAATCCGGCACTTTAGACTACCATCTGATATACCCCTAGTTGGTATATATCCGATAGTAGCCCCCAAGAAGGATTAAGACTCGGATTCGCCGTCTTTCGCCAAATGCATATTTTCCAAGAAATATCGGCCTACAGTCTTGATTCTTCTTTTTCTCCTCAGAGGATGTTATAACGCAAAACTCGGAATCCAGAAAATCCGGCTTTTCTTCCACGAATCTTCGCGGAGAAGGAACTTCCTACGTCAGCGCTTTAATCTTGCTGACGTAAGGGACGTTTGGGTTACAGACGGGAAACCCAGAAACATATCTCTGACAGATTCTCGCGGGAAACGAGGCGATAGCAATAATCACCCGTCGTTTCATTTCTCGGAATTTCCGGCGAGTGACACGCGTTGATCATCCAACGGTCAAATGAGCCGTTAGCACGCATCATGACGTGATTCCGGCTATAAATAGCCGCCTCCGTCCTCCGAGGAAATCTTCCGCTCTCACTTTGCAGCACCATTCCCAGCGCCCAAGTTCTCGCAGAGCACCTCCCGAGCGCACGAACGCACCCGAGACCTCACCGGAGCTACCGCGCGCCGCCCAACGATGGCATCACCAAGCTCTTCCCCAGCCCGCACCGTCGCAAAGGACATCGACGAGATCATCGACACGATGGATCCACAGTTGGATTCACCGGTGCACGCCTCCGGCGACGAGCCGGCGAAGGCCACTGGCGGTGCGGCGGGCGAGGAAACCCCTCTCGCCTCCGCGGATCTTGCGGGATATTCTTCCGCGCCTCCCCCGCCGTTCGCGCCCGAGACGAGCTCGCGGCCACGGAGGCCGCAGCGTCCGCCGCCGCCGGAGCCGAAGACGAGGCGGAAACTGCCGGCAACTGGAGTGCCAGCAGTATTCCGCCATCCCTCCTTCCGACAATGGAGAAGGAGGGGCTCGTGCTGAAAGGGAAATGGCGGATCCCGGAGGACGAGACCGAGCCCGCGCCAAAGGACGAGGAACGCGTCCTCCTCACCTCCCACATACTGAGAGGTATGGGTCTTCCACCATCCGCCTTTTTTCTCCAGATCTTAGCCCACTACAACATCCAACCCCAGAATCTGCCACCCAACTCCATCCTCTATCTAGCAGGATTTCAGACCCTTTTTGAGGGATATCTAGGTATAGCTCCTAGGTTAGATTTCTGGCTTTATTGCTTTGGGGTTAAGCGGAACTCTTCGAAGGGCGCACTCCCAACTTGTGGAACCATTTCCTTTACCCTGCGTAGATTCAGGGAGGACTGGTTCCCCAAGATCAAAACGTCGGAATCCGTCAAATTCTGGACGGGTTCCTTCTTTTATCATCCCGACGTTCCCTTTCCTGGGAAAACCACCAGGGTTCCACCTTTCTCGAACACCGCCGCTGTTCCCCAAGAGAACTGGGGAACTGAAGCAGTTTAGACCCTGCCGCCGGATCTTCTCAGGATCAAGCGACGCATCGCAAAGCTCGTCACTTCTGATCCGCCTCTAACTGGCATGGATACAGTCCTTTGCTGGCTAGAAAGGCGGATCCAGCCTTTGGCTAACCACGGCGCTCTCCTTCTCTGCGAGTACTCGGGAGACGGCGATGCTATGCGGATAACCGACAAGGTTTGGTCGGCAAAAGATTTGCGGAAACGCGTAAATCAATTGGTCGCATCACACGACCAATATGAAGAAAGCCGACCAATGTATACGGCCGCGAATCCGGCTCCCAAGGTATAATTCTTCGCCTTTTGGGTTTAAATCCTTTTCGTTTACTCGGTTTTCATGCTTTTAACTCAGCTTTTGCCTTCTTAACAGATTGCCGAACTTCATGAGTCGGAACTTGCTTCCGATGCCGACCTGGAGGCATTGCGCGCCACCTTTGCCGATGGACATAAGCGCAAGAAGATTTCCGCTTCCCGGGTTATCATTGATCTTGACGGGGTCCCCGTCGTCACCTCCAGGTTCGAACATCTGGGCTGTTTTATTTTGTCGGGATTTTCTTCCTTTATCTTGGAGTTTAACCTTCCGGCTTTTCTCCTTTTTAGCCTGCCTCCCTCTACTCTGAAGCCGAAAAAGCTGAAGAGGCACAAGGCTGTGGCCAGCAGAGGCCCACATCCTTCTCCTGCTACCGCTCCAGATACACCGATCGCAGCAACAGAAGAGCATGCTGCAGCCCCCAACCCCGAATCCCTGCAGACCAGCCAGCCCATTGTGCCGGAAACGGACACGAGGGAAAGGCCGGTCCCTGAGGTGGGAGGTCTGTAACATCCCAATTTTGCTAACAAAAGTGTGTGGTGTTGTGTTCATCTCATACATGCATGAATCAATAAAATTTAATCATGTTTCAACCAATTTAAATTGTGAATTTAAATGGTTTCAGAAAATCTTACAAAAAGTACTTAAAATGGGTCCCAAAATTTTGTGTTGAGAAATAATTCAATTTCACCAAAGCAAAACATGGTTTTGTTGGAAATTTTGTGAGCTTTCCAAAAATAATTTTTGCCAATTTTTTCTGATTTCAAAAAGGCCCTCAAAAGCTAGTTCTCTGTTCTGTCCTAGTTTGGAAAAGGGTTGTTCTGTAGTTTCCCAGTTTTCCAGGGTTTTTTTCGTAAAACGATGTTTTAACGTCTTCTTCCTCCCGCCAGTAGACGAGCTGGTCGCCGACGTCGCCGTTGCCACCTCCTGCTCGACGTCACCGCGAGGGTAAGGACGCCTGGGAGACGTCCGCATCGAGCCGAGCTCGCAGAACCCCCAGGTCACCCTCCCTCTCTGTCTTTCTTCCCTGGCAAACGAAACCCTAACCGAACCCGCACCTCGCCGGCAATCCCCTCTCCCCGCCGCTACGTCACCTCCCTCTCCGCTGTGAAACGCCTACGAGCTCCGCCTCGAGATCCTGAGCCTCCTCGACAAGTCCCGTTTGCGGGGACGCCCGGAAGCAGGGGAATCGCGGCGTCCTCTCCGTCTCCGCCCGCCGCGGGAAACCGCACGGCGCCGCCATCTCCAGACTCCACTCGCCTCCCCGACCCCTCCTCTAGCTTCCCCATGCCATGGTGAGCATCCCCGTCGCCTCCAATCTCTTCCTCCCCCTCTGTTTCTCCATCTCGCCGTGAGCCACCGCCGGCCGCCGCCGTTCTTGCTCGCCGCCGGCCACTCCGGCGACCAAATGGTCACCGGTTGGTACCCCTCAAACCCCCTTGATCTCCTCTCTGTCATGGTATGATTCTTTTCATCCAATTTGAACCCAATTCAACGAATTTGAATTCATCTGTGAGGAACAGAGAAGAGTGAGGTCATCCCTGCGTCATGATGACATCATAAACCCTCTGTTTAATATTCCAGGAAAATTTCAGAAAATGATTTAAAATTGTAAAATCAATATCTCCCAAAATATAATTCAGAAAAATACAATAAAAATATGGGAGAGGTCAGGAAAATGTACTCTTTCCAAAAATGTCACTTTCACACATGTTTGAGAAAGTCCAAAAATAAGCATTTATTTAATATTGTTTAATCATTTAAAATAAAGAAAATAATTTTTTATTCAATAAAATTAGAAAATTAAAAGTTATATACCAATTTGCTCAAAATGATAAATGCAACCTGTTTATGATGTTTTCAAACCCATTTGAGCAAGTAAAATTGTACTCACTTCCAGAATCGTCCGAATTGCCCTCCGGGGTCTATTTCGGGCTAATTTCAATAAAATTGCATAATTGACATACGAACCCTAGCAACCCAACGATCATGGCTAGGGCTTTACTTCAGTGCATTAATCTGTCCATGCATACATATTGCGCATTGCATCGATGCCATGTGTTGATTGTTATTCTTCTTTCCGGTGTTGTTTTTTTCCCTCGGTAGAATGCGACTCTGAAGTGAAGGCCAACAACTCCAATGGCGAATACTTGATCCTAACTGACAAGTCAAGCACTTATTCCTGAAGACTTTATCTGGCTTTCTTATAACCAAGGCAAGCATAACCTCTTATCTGCTCATATATGCTTTCGAACAACATTTGATTCTCGTACTTTGCATTCGATTCCAAAGTATTTGATGCTAGTAGACATAGTTCACCTATATGCTGCATTGCCTTAATATCCTGATCCACTGCTCCTAGCCGCCATAGATTTGCTTATGCGCATCGCCAGAGCCTCATATTTGCTACCGCTTAGTTTAATATGTTTGTTACCTCTGCTCCATCCGGTTGATGAATCAGAGTTGCGATAACCTAGTATGATATGATGACGTGGTAAGATGAGCACTGTGTGGTTAACTTGACTAAGGCTTGGACGGGAGGCCACTTGGTAAGTGGTTCTTTGTTCTGTACTTGCCAACCCTAGGAGTAAGGTCTCGCCGTGGAAACCAAGACTGAGCGTGCAACCACACGCGGGGCCTAACAGACCGCGCTCGACTAACTAACTTGTTTGGTTCTATCCGTGAGTCACGTAGTTTGGGATTTCCATCTGCGTGTAAGTCAAAAACCTTTTGGAGGTGTTTAGGGCGTGACCAGGACAAGTGATGGACGTACACGGATCTTGTTCCCGAATCACAGAACAGGTGCCGTCAGGAGGTGGCCAACTCCCTGTTGACGGGGTGGCACTGTTTGGGTTGACTCATGGATAGGGCTCGACAAGGTAAAGGTCGTGGCCAACCACCCTCTGTCGCGCTCCATCGACGAGCGTACATGTGGCGTTAAGAGTCGGATGGTACGTGTGGGTAAAGTGTACCACCCTGCAGGGATAAATCTTTCGGAAAGCCGTGTCCACGGTTAAGGACGACTTGGTGAAAGCCACGAGGTCATAGATAACTTGAACGTGACGTAAAAGATGTTGACAATGAATGGAGGCAGTAGATCAAGGGTGCCTCCTCGGAGATGCCGAGAGGGGTGATCCTTGTAGCATGTGAGTTTCTGGGAAATGATGTTGGTGGATAAAAAGATAATGATTACAGTAGTTGAGTTTCTCATCTGTTTTGAAAACATTCCTTGAGACGTGCTATTCTTCCTCGATTTGGAAAACAAATCTTTCTTTACGCAAAACAACCTTCATAAAACCCTTTCTGAAGATAGCAGATATATAATAGGTTAATTAAGTCTTGTTGAGTACCTCCCGTACTCAGGTTTGCTTAATTTTGGTTCAGGAGAAGAACTCCATCGGTGGTGATTCAGCGTGGACATCGACGAGTAGTTTGGGGTTCCCAGGTAGCAGCCTGGAATCTATGGGCTAGGACGTCGCCTTATGTTGCGGCCTCTTAGGCCTTTTTGGTTCTTGTTGATTAGCAACATAATTTGCCTTCCGTTGTCTGATGTAATGTTGGGTCATGTGACCTCTGCTTGTAAGCTATACTCTTGTAACATCTGTTAATACAAGTTTCATGTTTAGAGTACTGCTTTGATCGGTTGTTGGTTTCGAGCTCATCGTTATACAGTTTTCGCTATGCCTGCATAGTTGTCGCAGTCGAGGGGTTGTGGAGCCGATGATCCATGTCCGAGCCCGCCTGTCAATGTGATCGGCCTGGGGCGAGGTAACCCCAGTAACCCTCGATTGTTGTTGCACTTTCTGGACACATAGCAGCTCTGTATAACTTTGGTCCCGTTCCTTCAGTTTCATCCGACTCGTGGACGCTTGGGTATGCATAGTTGGTTATGACTAGCATGGATACAAGGAGTAGTAGACCGGGGATCCGGACTACGTGTCGATGAATCCGGTCTGCCTGCCGTTGTTTGTTGTGGTCGGGGCTGGTAACCCTGAAGCCCTTGTGAGTCCATGGCTAGGAGCACATAACAATATGTATATCTCTGGGTCTGGGGTCGTGACAAGTCATGGTATCAGAGCAGGACTACCTGTAGGAAAACCTTACTGCTTGGTCGATGTCGAGTCTAGTGATTGTGAAAACTACTTTAAAACCCCAAATGGATTGTGAAAACCTTCTTAGGATTCTTTTTACTCCTTACCTGGTATCGCTCTAACTCTGCGTCTCCTTATCTGTTTTGGATTTGAAAAGGTTTTGCTATCTCTTCTAGTCATTCAAAACCTAGGTGCCTTCTTTTGCAAGGACGTCGTTTACCCAAGTTGACCTAGTGTTCAGTTTCTAGAGTCGTGTGTGTTCCGTGTTCTGTTATCTCTTAAACTGGGAGATTTCCTTTCCATTCTAATCTCTCAGGGTTGTGTGGATTCCACCTTCTTACATGTTCTAAAGTCTCAAAATCCTGAACCTCGAGATCTTCTTTCCATCTCGAATGTATCCGTTATCCTCTGCTCAAATTCTTCTGGAGTATGTTGTCTTTTGAAAAATTCTCCGTGATTGCTATTCGTAGTGTTCCAAGACACTAAGATAGTAGTTACTCCTTTCGTTGTGTTTTTAATCTTTGGACTTGAACCGAAGGTCCCGGAATGTGCTGAACTGCGGTGGGTTGAACCATGTGGTTTCATAACCAAGTGGTGCTCACTCTATCAGTACAGGATGCTGACCTTTAACCCAAGTTCTGTTTCTTTGGAACCTGAAGAATCTGTTCTACCTCAGGATGGCTAGGCAATTCCAACTTTCATAGCCATAGGTTCTCTCTAGGAATCAAAAGGATCACGCCAAGAGTGTTCTTTAAGATTCTCATATCTTTGTTCCTGGTTCAGCTATACCAGCCTTTTGGCATGGGTTCTACACATGAGTATTACCCCGTGCATCCAACGTAATCTCAGGATTTTCCAGAACACGTTCCTACTCTTTAGTTGCTCTCAAGTATCCATCCGTTGTTTTGGACATCAAGTTGCATATGTGTGTTGGATTCTTCCAATGCATTGCTCTTTTTTCCGTCAAAATATTCCACCTTGGGATGCCAGGAGAAACAAACTCCAGTACCTCGTTCATCTCTAGGACTAGGTTGAAGTTTTGTAATTCGCAGATTAGAGAAGTTTCGTTAGCTTCTATTCTGTTCTACCTCCGGGTATCACACTCTTTTACATCAAGAGGTCGTGCTTAGTTTCATGGCCTTGTTGATGAAGTGATGCTCTTACACGTCTCCACTCCCCCATCCTCCAAGCTGAAATGCTCGAGAAGGTTGGGTGTGTGTGTTGATGTGTGCATCAGGTACTCCTAGCAATTCTTATTGCTTCGAAAAACCTAAGAAACATCTGTATCCTTCTTAGCACTATCGGTCACCCGGTCTCTACTTAAAGTTGATCGTGTTACCAAACCCGTTCATTCTGATGCAATTCTTGATCAAAGAGTTAGGTTCATGCCGAAGCTCTCAAGACCATATCAGTTGCTTTGAAAAGCAAACCTCCCTTCCGAACTCCAAGACATACCGGTGGTTCGTGATATTCTGGTTGTCTTCCAAGAAGTATCACCAGGTTTGTCACCTGACCGTATTGCCTAAACAAGGGGTACTTTGAACTACTCCTTTCTCCAAGGAACTCTGCTGGATATCCCGGACTAGTTGGTTGAGCTTAACAACAACTTGGAGAGGTGAAAGACAAACGTTCATCCTAACTTGATCCTTTGTTATGGGGTATCCAGTCTCCTCTATGTCGAAGCTTGATAGTATCTCTTCAGTGGACATGCTATCATTCTAACCTTGATTTGAGTTGGGCTATCGTCAAATCGAGAAAAGATTCAAGGACTATCTTGATGGTGCTTCTGCTCATGGTGTTTTTCCCAAGTACACCTTCATGTCCTTTAGTCTGACCAATATTTTGCCTCGTTCATATATCATATGAATCCCTCTTCTTGGAGTGTTTTGATAAGTGTGTTTTCGAGCCCATCGATGACATTTCTAATCATCCAAGTTGCAAGAGGTTCATGCTGAACAAATGGTAACAATGTTGGAAACTTTTGAGAACCATCTTTGTTTCATTACGAAGATTGTGTTCTGGATGTTCGAAGTAACCTACTCTGGTTCATGTGCTTATGATGAAAGTTGTCGCCATGGATCCGAGTATAGTTTCCTTGTTCCTTCAGGAATAATCCCAAGTCAGTCATGCATGTGTGGACAATTCTTGAGATGGTAGGTCATTACCTCCATGTCTTGAAGAAGTTCTACATCCACACCAAGCCACTGACTGATCGTTCGTGAAAGAGCAGAAGTTTATCTTTGCAATCATCTTCCCAACAAGGACTCCGATGTGTTTTGTTGCAAGTAATCCATGTAGGTGAAACCGTCTTTCACAAGTTGCTAATACATGAGTCATGCAATCTAGCTCATCTTTTCGAGCTTGACATCGTATTCCATGTCTTGAGAATCGAACATATGTATCTCGTTGGTAAACGGTGCAAATCTCTTCGCTCAAACATACCTAGCCTGAGCTATAAATCCACTAACCAGAGCTGAATCTCAAGCAGCAATGATGGTTGGTGTTTTCTCAAGGGTATTGAATTAGGCCCATTCAAAAATCCGGCATGGTTGATGTTGTGGTTGACACAATTAGCCGGAAGACCTAATGTCATATCCCTCTGAATCCGTAAGAACAGCCACTCCCCATGAGAATTCCTGTGTGGCTCGTCCTAACAAGTTATCCTCACCGTTCTTTTGACCAAAGTTTAACTCCCACTTGATGACCTATTGAAGGATTATGTAAGCTGGATATTGGTATCGGGAATGTCAAGAAGACCTTGGAACTTACTATGTCCAATGTCTCTACCAAATCCTCCAAACCTCTCTTTCAGTGGAAACAAGTTCATCATGGAAACATCTTCTGGTGTTTTGTAACCGCCAACGATCAGTTTCCTTTTTCAAGTTGTTGGTACTTGAAGTTCTGTTCATCTCACACATTGTGTGAATTTGTCAGTCACTTCAGCCATGGGATCTTAACCATGTGGTAAACGTATTGCTACGGATGAACCACAATAGGAAAGAGATTCCCTGTTTTCTTCCGGTGTTCCAACCCTCAATGGTTACCCATATTACGGTGTGACCAAGAGTTCCTCCTTCATTATGGTATTCCAACATCCTGTGTTTATCATCTTCCGTCATGAAGTAACATTCCGATCTTTGACAAAGATCTCTACAAACTTAGACAGAATGCAAGTTCCGTTATCTTTCGTGTCCACTCCGAAGAGTGAACATGATCCTGTATCAAATTTTCTCCGACTCACGATTACAGTGTTTTCTCGTGTTTTCCCTCGTCTACGGATATTACGTCGTGGTATCCAAGACCATCCTTTTCATCTTGGTTATCTGTTTGAAGAAACCTCGCCGCCGAAAGTTGTTCAACCTTTCTTGTCCAAAAGGGTTTAAAGTCTTATGCAAAGCTCATATTCTAAATCCTCTCAAAAACCATCATCCATAAACTTGAAACTTTCATCTGTTCCCTCTGTTACCTTGATGTGTTTCATGCCAGTTAACTCAAAAGTTCTTTATGAACATCCTGTCATGAGTTAACCATGGGATACTCGATCTTTGTGAAGATCGTTTCTTAAGAGTTTTCCCTCTCACCTAAGGTGTAGCCGTTGGAGATATTCGCAAGTGCTACGGATCAACCTCTTCAAGAAGAGAACCGTAAGGGTCGAGAAGATCGTTCAAAACCGGTGTTCCTTCTTTCTTCTCCTTCGGGAATCTCGGGACGAGATTCTTGTAAGGGGGGTAGATTTGTAACATCCCAATTTTGCTAACAAAAGTGTGTGGTGTTGTGTTCATCTCATACATGCAGGAATCAATAAAATTTAATCATGTTTCAACCAATTTAAATTGTGAATTTAAATGGTTTTAGAAAATCTCACAAAAAGTACTTAAAATGGGTCCCAAAATTTTGTGTTGAAAAATAATTCAATTTCACCAAAGCAAAACATGGTTTTGTTGGAAATTTTGTGAGCTTTCCAAAAATAATTTTTGCCAATTTTTTCTGATTTCAAAAAGGCCCTCAAAAGCTAGTTCTATGTTCAATTCTAGTTTGGAAAAGGGATGTTCTGTAGTTTCCCAGTTTTCCAGGGGGGTTTTCGTAAAACGATGTTTTAACGTCTTCTTCCTCCCGCCAGTAGACGAGCTGGTCGCCGACGTCGCCGTTGCCACCTCCTGCTCGACGTCACCGCGAGGGTAAGGACGCCTGGGAGACGTCCGCATCGAGCCGAGCTCGCAGAACCCCCAGGTCGCCCTCCCTCTCTGTCTCTCTTCCCTGGCAAACGAAACCCTAACCGAACCCGCACCTCGCCGGCGATCCCCTCTCCCCACCGCTACGTCGCCTCCCTCTCCGCTCTGAAACGCCTACGAGCTCCGCCTCGAGATCCTGAGCCTCCTCGACAAGTCCCGTTTGCGGGGACGCCCGGAAGCAGGGGAATCGCGGCGTCCTCTCCGTCTCCGGCCGCCGCGGAAAACCGCACGGCGCTGCCATCTCCGGCCTCCACTCGCCTCCCCGACCCCTCCTCTAGCTTCCCCATGCCATGGTGAGCATCCCCGTCGCCTCCAATCTCTTCCTCCCCATCTGTTTCTCCATCTCGCCGTGAGCCACCACCGGCCGCCGCCGTTCTTGCTCGCCGCCGGCCACTCCGGCGACCAAATGGTCACCGGTTGGTACCCCTCAAACCCCCTTGATCTCCTCTCTGTCATGGTATGATTCTTTTCATCCAATTTAAACCCAATTCAACGAATTTGAATTCATCTGTGAGGAACAGAGAAGAGTGAGGTCATCCCTGCGTCATGATGACGGCATAAACCCTCTGTTTAATATTCCAGGAAAATTTCAGAAAATGATTTAAAATTGTAAAATCAATATCTCCCAAAATATAATTCAGAAAAATACAATAAAAATATGGGAGAGGTCAGGAAAATGTACTATTTCCAAAAATGTCACTTTCACACATGTTTGAGAAAGTCCAAAAATAAGCATTTATTTAATATTGTTTAATCATTTAAAATAAAGAAAATAATTTTTTATTCAATAAAATTAGAAAATTAAAAGTTATATACCAATTTGCTCAAAATGATAAATGCAACCTGTTTATGATGTTTTCAAACCCATTTGAGCAAGTAAAATTGTACTCACTTCCAGAATCGTCCGAATTGCCCTCCGGGGTCTATTTCGGGCTAATTTCAATAAAATTGCATAATTGACATACGAACCCTAGCAACCCAACGATCATGCCTAGGGCTTTACTTCAGTGCATTAATTTGTCCATGCATACATATTGCGCATTGCATCGATGCCATGTGTTGATTGTTATTCTTCTTTCCGGTGTTGTTTTTCCCTCGGTAGAACGCGACTCCGAAGTGAAGGCCAACAACTCCAATGGCGAATACTTGATCCTAACCGACAAGTCAAGCACTTATTCCTGAAGACTTTATCTGGCTTTCTTATAACCAAGGCAAGCATAACCTCTTATCTGCTCATATATGCTTTCGAACAACATTTGATTCTCGTACTTTGCATTCGATTCCAAAGTATTTTATGCTAGTAGACATAGTTCACCTATATGCTGCATTGCCTTAATATCCTGATCCACTGCTCCTAGCCGCCATAGATTTGCTTATGCGCATCGCCAGAGCCTCATATCTGCTACCGCTTAGTTTAATATGTTTGTTACCTCTGCTCCATCCGGTTGATGAATCAGAGTTGCGATAACCTAGTATGATATGATGACGTGGTAAGATGAGCACTGTGTGGTTAACTTGACTAAGGCTTGGACGGGAGGCCACTTGGTAAGTGGTTCTTTGTTCTGTACTTGCCAACCCTAGGAGTAAGGTCTCGACGTGGAAACCAAGACTGAGCGTGCAACCACACGCAGGGCCTAACAGACCGCGCTCGACTAACTAACTTGTTTGGATCTATCCGTGAGTCACGTAGTTTGGGATTTCCATCTGCGTGTAAGTCAAAAACCTTTTGGAGGTGTTTAGGGCGTGACCGGGACAAGTGATGGACGTACACGGATCTTGTTCCCAACTCACAGAACAGGTGCCGTCAGGAGGTGGCCAACTCCCTGTTGATGGGGTGGCCATGTTTGGGTTGACTCATGGATAGGGCTCGACAAGGTAAAGGTCGTGGCCAACCACCCTCTGCCGCGCTCCATCGACGAGCGTACATGTGGCGTTAAGAGTCGGATGGTACGTGTGGGTAAAGTGTACCACCCTGCAGGGATAAATCTTTCGGAAAGTCGTGTCCACGGTTAAGGACGACTTGGTGAAAGCCACGAGGTCATAGATAACTTGAACGTGACGTAAAAGATGTTGACAATGCATGGAGGCAGTAGATCAAGGGTGCCTCCTCGGAGATGCCGAGAGGGGGTGATCCTTGTAGCATGTGAGTTTCTGGGAAATGATGTTGGTGGATAAAAAGATAATGATTACAGTAGTTGAGTTTCTCATCTGTTTTGAAAACATTCCTTGAGACGTGCTATTCTTCCTCGATTTGGAAAACAAATCTTGCTTTACGCAAAACAACCTTCATAAAACCCTTTCTGAAGATAGTAGATATATAATAGGTTAATTAAGTCTTGTTGAGTACCTCCCGTACTCAGGTTTGCTTAATTTTGGTTCAGGAGAAGAACTCCATCGGTGGTGATTCAGCGTGGACATCGACGAGTAGTTTGGGGTTCCCAGGTAGCAGCCTGGAATCTATGGGCTGGGACGTCGCCTTATGTTGCAGCCTCTTAG
Organism: Alopecurus myosuroides; assembly: GCA_028641055.1. Taxonomy (NCBI): domain Eukaryota; kingdom Viridiplantae; phylum Streptophyta; class Magnoliopsida; order Poales; family Poaceae; genus Alopecurus; species Alopecurus myosuroides. The sequence goes on from CM054058.1 coordinate 226,173,611, forward strand.
GCCTTTTTGGTTCTTGGTGATTAGCAACATAATTTTCCTTCCGTTGTCTGATGTAATGTTGGGTCATGTGACCTCTGCTTGTAAGCTATACTCTTGTAACATCTGTTAATACAAGTTTCATGTTTAGAGTACTGCTTTGATCGGTTGTTGGTTTCGAGCTCATCGTTATACAGTTTTGGCTATGCCTGCATAGTTGTCGCAGTCGAGGGGTTGTGGAGCCGATGATCCATGTCCGAGCCCGCCTGTCGATGTGATCGGCCTGGGGCGAGGTAACCCCAGTAACCCTCGATTGTTGTTGCACTTTCTGGACACATAGCAGCTCTGTATAACTTTGGTCCCGTTCCTTCAGTTTCATCCGACTCGTGGACGCTTGGATATGCATAGTTGGTTATGACTAGCATGGATACAAGGAGTAGTAGACCGGGGATCCGGACTACGTGCCGATGAATCCGGTCTGCCTGCCGTTGTTTGTTGCGGCCGGGGCTGGTAACCCTGAAGCCCTTGTGAGTCCATGGCTAGGAGCACATAACAATATGTATATCTCTGGGTCCGGGGTCGTGACAAGGTCCTTCTCGGATAATTGAGGAGGAAATTCCCACCTTCGATAAAGAATTAAAAAATATCAACGAGGGCCTTAGCACGGTTGGGACTCTTTTTGCCGACTACGCAAAGGAGTTCACTGAAAACTTGGCAGGTTTACAGCGGATGAGCCAGGTATTATCTCTAGCCCCCAAGCAATAAGTCGAATACATGCTTTTCACTTAATGCTTTCATCTATTATGCTTGTTTCTAACTTAAGCGTTTTGGTTCATTTCCTTGTTTCAGCAAACCGCTGAAACCATAAACATGGAAGTTTTCAACAAGCTAATTGTCAAGAATAAGGAGGTTAGAAGCCTTCTCTCTATTCTTGAAGTTAAGGAAACGGAGGTGGCATCATCTCAGCTACAGCTGGAGGAAACAACAGGTATACTTTTAATTCTCTGAAGTTCCTTATCCATAATTTTTTCTAAGTACTTTTCCGAGTTTTCTTAACCCAGAATTTTTTCCTTGCTTTCCAGCTGCTTTGGCGAAATCCAAGCAAGTTGCTGAAGATGCCGGCAACGCCGAGAATCTCCGCCGGGAGAAATTGGACCTTCATAAGGAACTTATGAAGGCTCAGAAGGATCTGGAGGCCAGCAATCTGGCTCTTGGAATTGCTCAATCCAAGGCCTCCCAACAAGCGGACAAGGACAAGGCCACTATCCAAGATTTGGAAAACGCCTTGACCCTACGCCTGGAGGAAGGCTCCGAGATGGACAAGATCCTCGGTAAGTTATCAACTTTTACCGGATTTTCCATGTCTTAACTTCTTTCTCTGCTTTTCCGCTAACCCATTGGTTGTTCTGTCTTGAAAAAACAGGAGATAAACCAGATCTTACTCGGATTGAGAAAATCCGAGCTTTCGGGAAGGTATTCACCGCGATCAGAGCTGCAGGCATGCAGCTGATCAACAAGTACCTTCCCGCAAGAACTGGGGAATTCTCGGAAGTTGTGAAACTTCCGGCAGCTATCCTGGAGGTGGCGGAATCCAAGGAATCCACCTTGCGCTCTGCAGCACGGGGTGGTGCACGCATGGCTTTAGGCCTTATGCGTATGCATTACCCCAGTGCCAAATCTTGGCGCGTGGCGTCCGGTATCCCTCTTGTATATTCGGAGACCCAGCGGACCACCATCTTTGATGAAATCAAGGGTCACGCCACCAAGATCGCCTCTATGGTGAATATCTCCATCACCTATCCGGAAGAAGAGATTCCAGAAGCCCCCGAGGATGACAGCAGTGAAGAAGACTCGGATGCTTGAAGAATTCTCCCTACCCTGGATAGGAGAAATAGGAAATAGGAGCATTACTGCACTTTACAATGTAATTTATATTGCAATGCTTCTATTCTTTTGTATGAACAAGTACTCCGCCTTTTGCAGTTAACTTTTATGAAATCCTTTGCAAGTTTTCCGGGTTTTATATTCCTTTATCTTCTAAGTTCTCTGGTTTATGTTCTTTAACTGTCCTTAGTGTTTGAAATGGCTCGGTAGTACTTTAATCTTCATGCCAAGTTACTGGGTAAAACCAATCAGTTTGAACTCGGAAACATGGATCATACTAAAGGCATTTTTACTTACTAGCTCCAGTGACCCAGCACATAAACAATCAGGTAATGCTTAGAGAAAAGTAAGGAATTTTTTTAATGAAGCTCGGGCACGCAGGCACAATCCGAGTTTCCTTTAACCTTTAGTAGGCTGAAAATCATTCAGTTTTTAAACGCCGAGCACGCAGGCACAATTCGGGTTAACATTGAGTATTTTGTAAGATCATTGGGAAACAGATAAGACGGAATCATGCTTTGTACTATAATAAACTTGTAAAAACATGGATATGAGAATTCCGACAACTTTATTTCATGATCTCAAAGATGTTTACATAGAAATTGAACTAAGTATAGAAGGGACGTAAATGCTGGATACTCCTGGGCCTCTTTGTCTCTCCTAGTTCATCATCTATCTTTCTCTTTCTTTTGAGATTCGGCTTCTCGGGATCATCTTCCGTATCGCGAATGTCTACAAGATAATATGATCCATTCTTCATAGCTTTACTGATGACAAATGGTCCTTCCCATACTGGGGCCAGTTTGTGCTTTCTTTGCTGCACCAATCTTAGCACTAGGTCACCTTCCTTAAAAGAACGATGCCTGATTTTCCGACTATGATAACGTCGTAAACCTTGCTGATAGATGGCGGATCTTTGAAGCACAAGTTCTCGCTCCTCTTCTAAGAGATCGACGAGATCCTGTCGTGCGCTTTCGGCATCTGATTCATCGAAATCCTGCACTCTTGGGCTATCATGGATCATGTCCGTTGGAAGAATTGCTTCTGCACCATAAACTAGGAAAAACAGGGTTTGCCCAGTTGACCTATTTGGTGTTGTTCGACTGCTCCAAAGCACGGAAGGTAGCTCTTCTACCCATGCCCCAGCTGCTCTATGAAGAGGAGATTCGAGTCTTGGGCGTATTCCTTGTAAGATTGAGCTATTCATTCTTTCAACCTGACCATTGGATTGCGGGTGTGCCACAGATGCGAGATCTAGGCGAATTCCCGTTTGTCGGCAATATTTTGCCAACTCTCCAATAGAGAAATTTGTCCCGTTGTCGGTTATTATGCTGTGTGGAACGTCGTATCTCATGACTATGTCAATGATGAAATTTCTGGCAGTTACACCGTCAAGTTTTTTTATGGGTTTTGCCTCCACCCACTTGGTATATTTATCCACTGCAACGAGTAGATGTGTAAGTCCGCCTCTTGCAGTCTTGAATGGTCCCATCATATCTAGCCCCCAGACCGCAGGCGACCATGTAATGGGGATAGTTTTGAGTGCTTGGGCTGGCATATTTGTCTGCTTGGCGTAATATTGACACCATGCACATGTGTTCACTATGTGCTCAGCGTCTGTCTTGGCTGTTAGCCAAAAAAACCCTGCACGGAATGCTTTCTTGACTATGCTTTTTGATTGAGCATGATGTCCGCAATCTCTGGCATGGATTTCTTGCAGGATTTCTCGTCCTTCTTCTGGTGAAATACATCGCAGAAAAATTCCGGTAGTGCTGCGTTTATACAGGCAATTGTTAATTACCGTGTATCTTTTGCATCGACGCTGAATCTGTCTTTGCAAGACTTCGTCTGCTCCATCCGGGTACTTCTGATCAACTAAGAAGTTTAAATATGGGATTGTCCCATCCGGGTTAACAAGCATGACTTCAATTGACTCGGAAGCCAGAGGATAATCAACATCTCCGCCTTTTATCGATGGTTCGTACAAATGTTGGACGAATACACCTGGTGGTAGGATTTTTACCCTTTCTGATCCCATGCGGGCTAAGGCATCCGCGTTCCAATTTTCCTCCCTTTTAACATGGAGCACTTCGAATCCAAAGAAACAGATGGCAAACTCGTCCACTGTTCTCCGGTATTCGGCCATTATAGGGCTTTTGGCGTCCCAAGTTTGGTTGAGTTGGTGTTGTACCAAATCTGAGTCACCATAGCATAGGATGCGCTTGACACCTATTTCCATTGCGATATGCAAGCCGTGAAGTAGAGCTTCGTATTCTGCCACATTATTACTGGCGTTAAAGTGTATTTGTAATACATACTCCATTGTATCTCCCTTAGGAGATTTTAGGACTACACCAGCTCCAGCGCCCTCCTTCATTTTAGATCCGTCAAAGTGCATGATCCAATACTCGGACTCCGGCATTGGTGTTTTTTCCATTGCTTCCGTCCAGTCGGCGACAAAATCTGCCAGAACCTGTGATTTTATTGCCGTCCTGGGTTGGTACTTAATGTCGAATGCTGCTAGCTTGATGCCCCATTTGGCTACTCGGCCAGTTGCTTCCGCATTGTTTATTATATCCCCTAGCGGTGCTTTACATACCACTGTTATGGAATGTCCTTGGAAGTAATGACGAAGTTTCCGAGATGCGAAAAATACGCCATATGCCAGTTTTTGATAGTGTGGATACCTTTGTTTGGACTCGGAGAAAACTTCACTTATGTAATATACCGGATGCTGGTCTGGTATGCTTTGTTCGTCTTTCTTCCTTTCCACAATAATTACTGCACTAATAACCCGATTTGTAGCCGTAAGGTACAATAACATAGGTTCTTCGTCTTTTGGGGATGCCAAAATCGGAGCTTTCATCAAAGTTTCCTTCAACTGGGTTAGCGTTGCATCTGCCTCCTATGTCCATTCAAATTTGTCGAATTTCTTCAACAATTTGTATAGTGGCAGAGCTTTGTCCCCTAGCCGGCTGATAAACCTGCTAACGGCTGCAACGGAACCCGTCAATCTTTGCACATCTTTTACGCACGTAGGCTTGGAGATGTTTAAGATTGCTTTGATCTTTTCTGGGTTTACTTCTATTCCTCTGTGAGAAACGATAAAACCCAGAAGTTTTCCTGAGGGAACCCCGAATATGCACTTTAATGGATTTAGCTTCATTTTATAAGTGCGCAAATTTTCGAAGGTTTCTCGCAAATCCTCAAGGAGTGTTTCTTTTTACTTGGTGACGACAACAATGTCGTCCACATAAACGTGGACATTTTTGCCAATTTGACTATGCAAACACCGTTGCATGCAACGCTGGTAGGTTGCACCTGCGTTCTTCAGGCCAAATGGCATGGTTATGTAATAGTATGTCCCATAAGGGGTTATGAACGAAGTTTTGATTTGATCTTCCTTTTTCATGCGTATTTGATGATACCCGGAATATGCATCCAAAAAGCATAAAAGCTCAGAGCCTGCAGTGGCATCTATTATTTGATCGATTCGCGGTAACACAAACCTATCTTTTGGACACAGTTTGTTCAGGCCGGTGTAATCTATACACATTCTAAGGGTAGTGGTATCCTTCTTCGGGACTAATACTGGATTTGCAGACCATTCAGTATGTATAACTTCCCGGATAAAATCTGCTGCCAAAAGCCGGATAATCTCCTTGCCAATAGCCTTCCGTCAAATCGACGGAGACCTTGTTTGACGGGTTTGGATCCTGGAATCACCTTGAGTTGATGCTCAGCAAGTTCCCTGGGTACGCCTGGCATGTCCGCTGGACACCAAGCGAAAATATCCCAGTTCTCACGAAGGAACTTGGTGAGCTCGCTTTCCTATTTGTCAGTCATCCCAGTTCCCACTACGACAAATTTTGTCGGATCTTTGGGATCTAGGATTACCTGTCTTGTGTTCTCGGAAGCCTTGAAGCTATCTGCTGGCTTCCGGCTTTCTTTGCCTGTCAGCATTTCTGTCGGCGATACCTCTTTGGCGAGCTCTTTCAACTCTTCCTTTGCTATTACTTTCTCAGCGCAAAGGGCGTTTTCTTTTTCCAGGTCGTTTGCCAACTTGAAGTCTCCAGATATGGTGATTACTCCTCCTTTGGGTCCTGGCATCTTCAGCTTGTTATAGATATAACATGATCTTGCCATGAATTTGGCGAAATCTGGTCGTCCGAGTATCGCGTGATACACGCTTTCGAACGGCACAACCTCGAAGGATACTTTTTCCTGCCAGAAGTGATCTTTGTCTCCAAAGGTTACATCTAGGGAAATTTCTCCTAGGGATCGTGCTTGTCTGCCAGGAACGATGCCGTGAAAACGTATGTTGCTGTGGTTGAGCTGGGTCTCGGAAATTTTCAGATTCTTCAGTGTATCCAGGTACATTATGTTGATACTGGATCCTCCATCCATCAGCACTCTTTTTAGCCTAATGTTTTGAACAATAGGACTTACGATTAGATCTTGTGTGCCGGGTTCAGGGATATTCCCGGGATGATCGGACTGATCCCAGGTAATTGGTGTATTTGAGTACTTCAAGAATTTCGGGGTTGCAGGGACAACTGCGTTTATTTCTCGGAGCGTTCTTTTTGCAACCTTTGCTGAGGGAGTTGCCAGGAAAGTTAGATTGCATTCTCCATCAACTCTCGGAAACTTAGGCTCGCCTTTTGGCTGCTCTTCCTGGATTTTTTCGTTAGTGTCCGATTCACTGTCTTCTTTCTCAGCTTCTGGCTTTTGCTTGGAAAACTTCCTCTTGGAATTCTTCCCTTTGTTTCTGGATCCTGCACTGCCTTTCATGTGCTTGTTCAAGCGACAGTGTGCGTTAGTATGGGTGGACTTCCCAAATTGCGAGTGGTGGACACAGTTTTCCGACTTTATTTTCTCCCACTCTTCTTTGGTTTAGTTTATCGGTTCCGTACTGCGTCCTTTCCACCTATTCCCATTTTCCCTTCCAAAGGCTATGTTGACCTCTTTGGGTTTTTGTGTTGCATCTGGAGTTCCTTTTTTCTCAAGGCGAGGGTTCTTTTTGGCCTGTATCAGTGTATCGATATTGCCTCCTCTTGCCCTGATGTCGTCCTCGGCTGCAGCGTGTTCGTTGGCAGTTGTAAGCATAGATCCGAGATCTTTGTGCTTTTTGGAACCAATCATGAACGGTACTAGTCCGGGTTTTAGGCCATTGACGAAAGCATGCATTGCTTGGACGTCAGTTACTCCAGAGCAACTATTCTTCATTGCCGTCCATCTTGAGATGAAATCCACATATGGTTCGTTCTCAAATTGGGTGCAACGGTTTAGCTGGTTGATGTTATTCGGGCGTTTGTAGGTTCCCCGAAAATGCTGAGTAAATACTCGAGCCATATCATCCCAGCTGTCGACAGTTCTGGAGGGTAATCCATTGATCCAATCTCTGGCTCCATCCAGTAACATTAGGGGAAGAAACTTTACAGCTTCCAAGTCTGTCCCATTGTTGATCTGGACAGCTGTATAGTAGTCTGAGAGTCAGGTATCCGGGTTTGTACTACCGGTATATTTTTGGTATGTTGGAAAAACTTTGGCAAAGCTAGAATGCAGGGTTATCCTTCGGATCCTATTTATGAAGCACTTAGGTCCAAAGTATAAATCGTCTCTTTCCGCCCAATCAATGTGTGCGGAGTACCTGCCGGCTGAATGGACAGAAGGGGATCTGCTCCTTTCTATTCCATTGTGGCACGAACGCGCTTTTCCGGGATTCTCTCTGTTCCTTCCAAGATCTTGCCCCTTTGGATAAGTTGGAGTTCTACTCCTGTTTCTTTCCTTATTTCTGGGGGGTGTCCAGGATCTCTCACGCCTGTGAGGTATATCCTGTCTTCCAGCTTTTTCAGTTGGGCATCTCGGAGGCGGCATTGCTTTTCCGTCATTCCGGTGCTTTTCTTCCCGATCGCGAGGATTAAGTCCGTCTTTCGGAGATGGGATCCGGTTCTAGACGCTTCATCCTTGTTGTCGGGATTTTTCTTGTCTTTTCTCGGATCCGCTTTCTTCTCTTTTGAATTGCTTGAATCTCTAGGTTCTTCCGGTCCAGGTGCTCCAGCGGCGCATGTAGCTGTTTTACATAGGGCTGAGTCGTCGTGCAACTTCCCTGATCGCTGCTGCCCCCGCTGTTGTTGTTGCAATGCTTTTCCTAAGAAAGCATACACCCCTTGAAGTTTTTCACCGTTGGAGTACATATCATTGTTGAGGATGGCGAAAGCTGCTTCCGAGTTTTCTACTGCGGTTTTGTATATTGGTTCGCCTCTGGCATCTTTGCCGTTTACTTGCTTTTGCCAAGATGGGCTGTGAAACCTTTCTTTTGGCGGCAGTACTTCCGGTCTTACAATTCCGGGTAACCTTGTAGGTTTAATTCCAGATCTATTCTTTCTCTCGTATTCCTTGATTTCTTCCTTCATGAGCTTGATGTCATCCTGGGTTTTTTCGAGGTGTTCACGAGTTCTGAATAGATGTTGCTGCTGCCTCTGGAGAGCTTGTCTCCTGGCTTCTAGCACTTCAGGGGGTTCGTGCAATCCCACTGGTGTTTGCAGTAACTCCTGTTCTTCTTGTTCTGTCATTGGTGGAACAAGGATTTCTTTTGTTTTCTTCTCCGAAGGTTTCACTCCGCTTGCATCTCCTACTTCCGGGCTTTCATTGGCTGGATCAGCCAATTTCTTCTTCCGGAGTTTATATTGGAGTTTTTTAGCAGCTTTGTGTTTCTTCTTGGAAGAGGGAGGTTTCCTACAGGGTTCTTCCTCTGTCAATTCTTTGACATCGGGGAATTTTGGAGAGGTTTCTCCTTCTTCTCTCTCCCTCTGGCGGAGGCGTTCTAGGGCTTTCCTGACTGTCTGCATCCGTGTTTTCAGCCTTTTTTGCCATCACTACTTCATGGAATCCCTCTTGGAAGGATTTGACCTTTCTTTCGAAAGCGTCTTCGTCTTCGTATTTGGTATCGAAGTGATCCGATCCGGTTTCCGACTCTAATCTCGCCTCAATGGCGGCTAGTACAGAGTCAGCTTCCGAGTGCGTCGTGATGTTGACGGATGTCGGATCTTCCACCTCTGTTGTGGGAGTGTTGTTTTCTGCCTCTTGCACGGGATTACTTTCATCCGTTTTTTCGGCGATCTCGGATTGCACCATACCGACAAAGTGTGATTCACTTGTATGTCGGCGATCTGAGCAGAACCCGGTATCGTAGTCATCTTCGACTGGGTATAGGGCGGGTGGGATAAATTTACTTCCACCGCAAAACCCCATGGCCTCTGCAGTTAATCCGATAAAGATATTTGCAGATCCAATCGGTAACACGCAGGCACTTACCAGATGATTTTGCGCCGGTATGTAAGATCCATTGTCGAGGAAGCGTCCAACGTCGTTGTCAAACTCCAAGCTTCCGACAGTTATGGAACTGCCGATCCCGCCGAGTATCCCAAATCGAAACTTAACGCCTGACGTCGCTGGCCCCACGGTGGGCGCCAACTGTCGAGACATCATGGTAGAATTCATAGACGGGGGTGCCATGAGACTACCGGTAGAGACGTGGGGGGACGTGGTTGTGTGAAGGACAATGACACAGGGTTTTTACCCAGGTTCGGTACGGCGCAGTAATGCGACGTTCCTACTCCTGCAATCTCACTATTCAGGACTAAAGCCTGTAAATACAGAGTACAACGTGAGGTTCTATTAGCTTCTCGTCAAGGATCAACCTCTCGGCGAGTTAGCCTGTAGCTTCTTCCCTCTCTATCTTATCTCCCGTCCGGCTTTATATAACAGCCGGATTAGGGCATACAAAATAGGAAACCTAGAAGACTACGGTAACTATTAACTTGGAAAGTAAGGAATCCGCCTTCTACTCCAAGCCAGATCACGTGGGCCGTGATCCGGGTTCTTCTAGAATCCGGCTTATGTGCATCAGATTACTGGGCCGCCTAATGGACCATAGCCCATTACCATTTAGGCCACCCTGGTAATCCGGCACTTTAGACTACCATCTGATATACCCCTAGTTGGTATATATCCGACATCCGATAAGGGAGTTTCAGCCTATAAGCGGATGTAAACTCCGTAGAGAGAAGTGGATGCCGGTGAAGCGGGTCACACCCCGGAGTGCAATATTTGCCATACAAAACACACAACACACATATACTAACATGGTATGGCACCCCCTAGCCTGTGTCAGGATCCGGACGCTCCGTAGCCCCCCTCCGGTGAAACCCTAGACCCGCTGGAGAAATACCGGACTTATACGAATACACGCAGTAACGGCGTCGAATGGGGGTAGCAATGTGGAATTAGTTGCTTGTATGTGTTTGTGTAGGCCATAGGAACACAAATAACAAAGGTAGAACCCAACTCTTCAGAAGATTCCCAAGGGTTCGTCCGATAAGGGAGTTTTAGCCTATAAGCGCATGTGAACTCCGTAGAGAGAAGTGGATGCTGGTGAAACGGGTCACACCCCGGAGTGCAATATTTTCCATCCAAAACACACAACACACACATACTAACATGTTATGGCACTCCCTACCTTGTGTCAGGATCCGGACGCTCCGGGGCCCCCCTCCGGTGAAACCCTAGACCCGCTGGAGAAATACCGGACTTATACGAATACACGCGGTAACAACGTCGAATGGGGGTAGAAATGTGGAACTAGTTGCTTGTATGTGTTTGGTTAGGCCATATGAACACAAAAAACTAATTTAGAACCCAACTCTTCGGAAGATTCCCGACGTTTCGTCCGATAAGGGAGCTTCAGCCTATAAGCGCATGTGAACTCCGTAGAGAGAAGTGGATGCCATTGAAGCGGGTCACACCCCGGAGTGCAATCTTTTCCATCCAAAACACACAACACACATAACTAACATGGTATGGAACCCCCTATCCTGTGTTAGGATCCGGACGCTCCGTAGCCCCCCTCCGGTGAAACCCTAGACCCGCTGGAGAAATACCAGACTTATACGAGTACACGCGGTAACGACGTCGAATGGGGGTAGCAATGTGGAACTAGTTTCTTGTGTGTGTTTTGGTAGGCCATAGGAACACAAATAACAAAGGTAGAACCCAACTCTTCGGAAGATTCCCGACGTTTCGTCCGATAAGGGAGTTTCAGCCTATAAGCGCATGTAAACTCCGTAAAGAGAAGTGGATGCCGATGAAGCGGGTCACACCCCGGAGTGCAATCGTTGTCATCCAAAACACACAACACACATATAATAACATGGTATGGCACCCCCTACCTTGTGTACGGATCCGGACGCTCCGGGGCCCCCTCCGGTGAAACTCTAGACCCGGTGGGGAAATACCGGACTTATGCGAATACACGCGGTAACGACATCGAATGGGGGTAGCAATGTGGAACTAGTCGCTTGGATGTGTTTGGGTAGGCCATAGGAACACAAAAAACAAATGTAGAACCCAACTCTTCGGAAAATTCCCGACGTTTTGTCCGATAAGGGAGTTTCAGCCTATAAGCGCATGTAAAAATCCATGGAGAGAAGTGGATGTCGGTGAAGCGGGTCACACCCCGGAGTGCAATCTTTGCCATACAAAACACACAACACACATATACTAACTTGGTATGACACCCCCTAGCCTGTGTCAGGATCCGGACGCTCCGTAGCCCCCCTCCGGTGAAACCCTAGACCCGTTGGAGAAATACCGGACTTATACGAATACACGCGGTAACGGCGTCGAATGGGGGTAGAAATGTGGAACTAGTTGCTTGGATGTGTTTGGGTAGGCAATAGGAACACAAATAACAAAGGTAGAACCCAAATCTTTGGAAGCTTCCCGACGTTTCGTCCCATAAGGGAGTTTTAGCCTATAAGCGCATGTAAACTCCGTAGAGAGAAGTGGATGCCGGTGGAGCAGGGTCACACCCCGGAGTGCAATATTTGCCATACAAAACACACAACACACATATAATAACATGGTATGGAACCCCCTACCTTGTGTCAGGATCCGGACGCTCCGGAGCTCCCCTCCGATGAAACCCTAGACCCGCTGGAGAAATACCGGACTTATACGAATACACTCGTTAACGACGTCGAATGGTGGTAGAAATGTGGAACTAGTTGCTTGGATGTGTTTGGGTAGGCCATAGGAACACAAAACACAAAGGTAGAACCCAACTCTTCGGAAGATTCCCGACGTTTCGTCCGATAAGGGAGTTTCAGCCTATAAGCGCATATAAACTCCGTAGAAAGAAGTGGATGCCGGTGAAGCGGGTCACACCCCCGGGGTGGAATATTTGCCATCCAAAACACACAACACACATATACTAACATGGTATGGAATTCCCTATCCTGTGTCAGGATCCGGACGCTCCGTAGCCCCCCCATGGTGAAACCTTAGACCCGCCGGAGAAATACCGAATTTATACGAATACACGCGGTAACGGTGTCGAATGGGGTTAGCAATCTGGAACTATTTGCTTGTATATGTTTGGGTAGGCCATAGGAACACAAATAATAAAGGTAGAACCCAACTCTTCGGAAGATTCCCGACGTTTCGTCCGATAAGGGAGTTTCAGCCTATAAGCGCATGTAAACTCCGTAGAGAGAAGTGATGTCGGTGAAGCGGGTCATACCCCAGAGTGCAATCTTTGCCATCAAAAACACACAACACACATATACTAACATGGTATGGAACCCCCTAGCTTGTGTCAGGATCCGTACGCTCCGTAGCCCCCTCCGATGAAACCCTAGACCCGCTGGAGAAATACCGGAATTATACGAATACACGCGGTAACGACGTCGAATGGGGGTAGCAATGTGGAACTAGTTGCTTGGATGTGTTTAGGTAGTCCCTAGGAACACAAAACACAAAGTTAGAACCCAACTCTTCGGAAGATTCCCGACGTTTCGTACGATAAGGGAGTTTCGGCCTATAAGCGCATGTAAACTCCATAGAGAGAAGTGGATGCCGGTGAAGCGGGTCACACCTCGGAGTGAAATATTTGCCATAAAAACACACACAACACACATATACTAACATGGTATGGAACCCCCTACCTTGTGTCAGGATCCGAACGCTCTGGAGCCCCCCTCCGGTGAAACCCTAGACCCGCTGGAGAAATACCGGACTTATACGAATACACGCGGTAACAACATCGAATGGGGATAGAAATGTATAAGTAGTTGCTTGGATGTGTTTGGGTAGGACATAGGAACACAAAACACAAAGGTAGAACCCAGCTCTTCGGAAGATTCCCGACGTTTCGTCCGATAAGGGAGTTTCAGCCTATAAGCGCTTGTAAACTCCGTAGAGAGAAGTGGATGCCGGTGAAGCGGGTCACACCCCGGAGTGCAATCTTTGCCATACAAAACACACAACACACATATACTAACATGGTATGGCACCCCCTATCCTGTGTCAGGATCCGGACGCTCCGTAGCCCCCCTCCGGTGAAACCCTAGACCTGCTGGAGAAATACCGGACTTATACGAATACACGCAGTAATGGCGCTGAATGGGGGTAGAAATGTGGAACTATTTGCTTGGATGTGTTTGGGTAGGCCATAGGAACACAAATAAAAAAGGTAGAACCCAACTCTTCGGAAGATTCCCGACGTTTCATCCGATAAGGGAGTTTCAGCCTATAAGCGCATGTAAACTCCATAGAGAGAAGTGGATGTCGGTGAAGCGGGTCACACCCCGGAGTGCAATCTTTGCCATAAAAAACACACAACACACATATACTAACATGGCATGGAACCCCCTAGCCCGTGTCAGGATCCGGACGCTCCGTAGCCCCCCTCCAGTGAAACCCTAGACCCGCTGGAGAAATACCAGACTTATACGAATACACGCGGTAACTGCGTCAAATGGGGGTAGCAATGTGGAACTAGTTGTTTGGATGTGTTTGGGTAGGCCATAGGAACACAAAACACAAAGGTAGAACCCAACTCTTTAGAAGATTCCCGACGTTTCGTCCGATAAGGGAGTTTCAGCCTATAAGCGCATGTAAACTCCGTAGAGAGAAGTGGATGTCGGTGAAGCGGGTCACACCCCGGAGTGCAATATTTGCCATCCAAAACACACAACACACATATACTAACATGGTATGGCACCCCCTAGCCGGTGTCAGGATCCGGACGCTCTGTAGCCCCCCTCCGGTGAAACCCTAGACCCGCTGGAGAAATACCGGAGTTATACGAATACACGCGGTAACGGCGTCGAATGGGGGTAGCAATGTGGAACTAGTTGCCATCCAAAACCCTAGATTGTGGTGGGATCCCGACGCTCCAGACCCCCTCTCCGGTGAAACCATATACCTGCTGGAGACTAAAAAAACCTTATAAGACTACGACCGGCACCGATGTCAAAATGGGGTAGCAAAGTGGAACTATTTTCTTGGATGTGTTTTAGTGGGCCCTAGGAAGCATAAAAACAATGGCATGGACCAACTCTTCGGAAGATTCCCTCTCATTGGAACGCTACGAGAAACCGCGAAACTCGGGTCTACCCAAATGAATCTTCTTGAATTCTGGTCCACACTTGTCTTACATGTTTCTATAACCTAACCATGCATAAAACAATGAAGGTTCTGCTATTCTACCGCCCTTCGATGTCCATCTATGGGGGTACACGACGCAGTCGTAAGTTATAGGGTTCCCCAAAATTAAAGAGGGGTTGCGGGGCCTCGGGATCCGTACAAATTCATTTATGTATTTAATATTAATGTTTAAGTATATCATATAATAAGTGTTATTTATTTATTTTAGATTAATGTGTTGTTGGGTCGGGTCCGGGAGATTTCACCCTAATATTTCATGCATGGGCGCGGGTGGCGGGATACTGACATTCGGAGGGACAACCACTCCTATTAACTTAGAAATTATAAATATATTAAAATCATATGGGGAAACAAATAAAACTATATTAAAGTTATTATTAACGTGTTAAAAAAATATTGTTAATGTGTGAAAAAAAAGGAGCCTACGCCGACGGCTAGCCCTCGGCGTCTACCATGCCACCTAAGCTGACGGCTAGCCCTCGGCGTATGTCCTGCCCCGTTTCGCCCCGTTCCGTGCCACATAAATCCTGTAACCTACGCCGACGGTGGCCCTCGGGGATTGTATGCAGACGCCAAGGGGAAAGGTACGTCGACGGGCAGCGAAGGGCCGACCTTACCCACCACCCTACGCCGAGGGGGCCGATAGTTGGCCGTCGGCGTCTTCACCGTTTCCTGTAGTGTGTCTTTGGTGGCAAGTTTAGCGCTATTTGTTCTTTCTTTCTTATTTTTGACAATGCTTTGTAATAGGTATCGTTCATCACTTTTTATTGGTTTGGCTGTTGGATTTTCTTTATAAAGCCGGACGAAAAGTATGTTTCCAGATAATTTAGTTTTGGATACGAAAAGCATCGCATGCTGGCCAGCATGCATGGATATTTGCCGACGCGTCAAAAGTGAAGCAGCCACAGCAGTAAAATACTCGCACAAAAAACACTACTCTACTCAAATTGACCGCCATGCGCTATTCAGACCCTAGAGCTTAATTAGGGCGTGCAAAACGGTACGAAGTTAGCTCTTAATGGATCAATTTAGTAGTACTAGTATCACTGACCTGTTTGGCACCGATAATTTTCTATCTAGCTTGTCCTAGCTAAAGAACAAAACAAGAGCTACTAGCTAGTTGCTTTCGATGTACATCATGTGTTGAAACTTGCAGCTGCGTGCAACCGGAAAATGGATTAGTGGGTTGGTTAAGGCTAGTCCCAGTGGGAGTAACTTCACTAGTAACATCGATGCCACGTAGGACAAAAAGCTGATGTGGCAAGCATTTAATAAGGTGAGAGAGGGTTGTGGTAACTTAGCTAGTTACCGTAACATCACATATCCCAAGGCACTGTGAGTCTATAAGATAATTAATAGAGCTTTGCATGACACCACATTTTGGTTACTACCCACTGTGGAGGTGGTAACATAGCATAGGATAACGTGTATGTTACTAGTCTATATTACTCCCCATTGTGACCAGCCTAAAGAAGCAGATATGTGTTTAAAGTAAGTATTTCCGGTAAACATAAAGCGCTTTCATTAAGGTTTTGCGAGAGCGTTTACTGGACCGTCTTTCGTGATTAGTTTACTAGATCAACAGCATCATTGCATTGCAATTAGGAAATGATGAGATCATCATATTATTGATGTGCACTGTTGCATTGCAAATGCAAGTCACGAAATGTGTTAACCAAACAACAAAACCAAACATGGCTTACATTTTTAAACATAAGTCAGCACAATCTCACCAACTGAATTCGTCTCGAGATTTCGTGTTCATATTTATTACACTGTTGAGGCGTTTTATTTTTTGACGGAAAATAGTAGGACTCAGATTCCTGTATTTTTATTGATTTCCAGGGTGTAAAAGCACAAGAGATTTGTACATGGCAAAGCTATAAAAGGAAGAAATGAGAAATAAGAGCAAGCAACCACTAGGTCTTGGCTCCTTTGATTCATAGGATAGGAAAGTCATAGGAATAGAAAATTTGTAGGATTGGTATGGCATAGCTAAATGAATCCTATAAGAAGAGCAATTTCCTTTGATTGTGTGAAGGAATTTTACCATGAGGTTAGAGATCATGTTCTTTTCCTATAGGATTTGTACTATAAGATTCCTATGGAAATATTTCCAATAGGATATGATCTTGGGCCTCTTTGATTCATAGGAATGGCATAGGAATTTTGTAGGATTAGATCCTATAAGAATTTTTCCTATATTGCTTGTTTGATCCAAATGATCATATCCTATAGGAAATATTTCCATAGGAATCTTGCAGTACAAATCCTATAGGAAAAGAACATGAGGTCCAACCTCATGGAAAAATTCCTTCACACAATCAAAGGAAAATGCTCTTCTCATAGGAATCATTTGGCCATACCATACCAATCCTACAAATTTCCTATTCCTACAGTTTTCCTATCCTACAAGCAATATAGAAAAAATTCCTATAGGATCCAATTCTACAAAAATCCTATCTCATTCCTATGAATCAAAGAGGCCCAATCTTGCTCTTTTGAGTTGTACATATATTGTAATTTATATTAATTAACGAAAATGTACTATAGAACATGACTCAAAAAGAAAACCACTAGGGCTCAAAAGACACTTCTTGCTCTTTGCCCTGAACTTGAGCCATCTGATTTCCTCTTTGAAGATAGTCATGCATGTGTAAAGATTGATCCTAATTTATTGAAAGATCCTTACATTCCTGGTCTTCCAAGTTGACCCGGCACAGAGAACGATTCAGGCGTTTATTGTAAGACAAATTTAGCGCAATTTCACCGGATGGTTTCATTTTGACTCCCCTTGAATAGAATGTGTGTTCAATTCGTTATACTGTTGAGACGTTTTTTTTAAGTTAAAAACTTGGGATTTTCCATGCAGACTTCAAGGTTGCCTTTTCATACCTAACAAAAATACCGCTAGTTGGATCGAACTGCTTCAGGTTATCCTAAGCTTGCCACAATCTGTTAAGGTTTTTCCATATTATTTATGCCCCACTATTGAAAAACTTCCATATTATTTATGCCCCGGTTTTAAAACTACAATACATGGATGGCCTGATCCACCGGTCCCTTTTCAAGGATACACACAACAAGAAAAAGTAAACAAAAAAAAAAAAGGTCCTGCCGAAGCGAGCAGTGACTGGGAACCATAAAAGTATGAGATAATAATATACAGTTTCATGATTGTTTATGAATTTTTACAACACCCTATTCGAAAAATAAGATGTATTTGGTTTGCTAAGACAATGCTTTAACAAAGAATTACTTTATATATAGCTTATGTGTCATGAAACTGGTGTCACTAAATTATTTCGTCCTTTAATAGTATTTATATTTTTTATAGACTCAATAAGTATTTACCTATGATCGTGATCTTGTATCATGTAGACCATACTGTGGAGTAAATCTTGGTCAAAATAGTGACTTGACAAAACACATACTCGTACGTTTAATAAATGGAGGGAGGAAGTATTTGTGTCTGCTATGGACGGAGACACTGTGATATTAGTATTTAGAACCAATCGAGGCTCCCATTTCTAAAAAAAAAAGAACCAATCGATGTAAGGACCCTAACCTTCCTGCTGAAAATAGCTATCATGCGTACTTTATACAGACATGCATGCTTTAGTTTCCAAATTATACTAGGTGACATACTATAATCTTGTGATGGACAACCTCCTAGTCGTTAGTGCTCCCTCCGATCCAATTGTATTGTCACGACCACCGATTGAAATTTTGCAACCTTTAGCTAATGCTGAAAGCAGTGAATATCCTGACTGTGTGTGTGTGATCTAAACAGCTGGAGAGATATGACCGTTGGGGAGCCATCAAGGGCGATTTCGGGGGGCACCCCGGAGTCGACCACGGTGGGGATTCCGGCGGCCGTGACGGAGCGCCATCACGCGCAGGAAGACTACGAGGAGGGGGAGATCCGAGCGGACTGTTCTGCGAACTGTGTCGGGTCTAGATCTCCGCATGGGGGGGGGGGGGGGGGTTGGTTTTGGGCCCTTCGAGATCTGGATGACGAGGAGAGTGACGCTGAAGAAAATCGATCCGAGCCACTGGTAAGCGCTTATTTAGAAGAATGTCGAACACCCTCTACCGTGGATGGATGCTTGCTGTCATCAGGTCGGAGCAGAGAGGAGAGGAAGATGAGGAAACAGATGGATCAACGGCGATGTGCAGTCGATGTGGTGTCGCCGAGCTCGCCAAGAACATCTCAGGTTTCCAAAACTGCAACTAAGGTACTCAAACTACCTCCTCTTCCTCCATCTACTTTTCCAATGGATGACAGCCCCCTCCCATGGGTGGAGGTTCGCCGCCGGCGAAGCCTGACTGCGGGCGTGGTTTCGAATGGGATCGATGTTCTGTCGCGGGGTGCGGGTGGTCCCTGTGGGCCATACACTGCCGCAGGCCCAAGGACACGCATTGGCTGCATGGGCCATGCAAAAGGGGGCCGGGTCTGCACACGATCCAAGATTCCAGAGTCCTATAGACTACGAAAGCTGCTAGGGTTTTCGTGGTTACGTTCGACGGCCGCTCTCTGCTACTGCCCGATGGCGAATCGAGGAGGAGGCAGGGCCAGTGCTGGGGCTGATGGAGCTGGTCGTGGCGGAGCTCTGCCTCGGGTCTTGGAGGTGGGAGAACCCAGCGCGGCGGCGGCACCGCAACCTGGACAATTTCCGGTCGGGGGAGCTGCGGGACAGTACCAGGGAGGTCGTGGAGATCACGGTCAGGCGCTTTTTGCTTTCAACGCTGGCCGCGGACAGCAGGCCTACCGTGGAAACCATCACCGTGGTGGATTTCGTGGGAGGCAGAGATATGAGAACCAAGGGAGAGGCCCCTTCGGACGGAATCGTGGTGGTCAGTATACGAGACCGGTGGTTCCTCGGTATGTGCAAGTGACACCACCGGTTGCGCCCAATGGGGCGATGCAGATGGGAGTTCAACAAGCAGCGCCGGTGGTTGTGCAGCCGGCAAGGAATGTGGAGGAGACTATGGGTGGAGCTAGCGGGAGCACGCAGCCGCAGGTGCAGCGTGTGACGGCGGAGCAGGTGGCGGTGGCAGTTGTAGGTGCGGTTCAGAAGAAGAGGAAAGCGGAACGGATGAAGTGCTTCCGTTGCGGGGTGGCAGGACACCTTCTTAATGAGTGCCCGGCGCCAATTTGTGAAATATGCAAGTCTGTTGAGCATATTACAAGCAATTGCCCTCTGTTATCGGCACCGAAGCCCCACCTGATAATGTATGGATACGCACATGACGAGCTGACCTTCTTTGGTATGCCATTGTCTGAGCATTATAGACCAAAGGTGTGAATGTTAAAATGGCTTCTATTGTGGTTTCGGAAGGTGAAATGTCTATACCGCAGATTGTCACCCAATTACAGAGATTGGTACCTACGGAGAGTTTTATCTGGAGAGTTTCACAAGAAGGCCAAAATGTTTTTAAAGTCCAATTCCCTTCGAAGCTTGATCTGGATCGGCTAAAGGTGTTTGGGGTTTATCGTGTGCCTAATAGTTCGTGCGAGATGCTTTTTGATTACTGGACACAGAGGATTGAGCCACTAGAGACGCTCCCGGAATTTTGGGTGCGTGTTTCAGGCATCCCGGAGGAGAGATTGGAGGATTTCTTAGCACTATGGTCGGTTGGTTTTCTTTTGGGCAAAACTTCAAAAATTGATATGGCATACACGAGGAGAACCGGCGTTCTTCGTATTCGAGTGGGATGCCTGGACTATACTAAAATCCCACACAATTATCCATTGTTCATTCATGATGGGTTATATGATCTATCTTTTGAGGTAGAGGGGGAAGACAAATCAGTTGATGGAGATGTAGACATGGCTGATCAGAATGGAGAGGATGGAGGAGATGACGAGGATGATCAGGACATCCTCGATGACTTTACTAATGCGTTGGCAAAAACCACTATTAATCCCTCTGTTTCTTCGGCCACAAAATCTGATGAGGTGATGGATGATGCACATCACCAGGAGTCTAATGTACCGGGGAGTTCTAGCGTTAAAAAGACGGGGGTGATGTTCTCTCCGCTTGTGATGAACTCGATTGAGCGAGCTCGGGAGGAGTTGAGAGCTATTTTTATACCAATGATGGAGGAGGAGGTTGATGCTCATGTACGGCTGGAGGGGGACAGTAACTACGCTAAGGTGCAGACCTCCAAATTATCTAAGGAGATGCCAGTGGGAGTGGTGGATTCAACGAGTATGACTGAGCTGCTACCGTGCGCTGCCAATGGCACGGAAACGCTACATATTCCTCTGCCATGTGCTGCCGTGGAGCCTAAACAGGCATTTTGCTGCCGTGTACTGCTTCGGGGCAGAAAGTGCAGACACCAAAGATGGACGGGAATTGTATCGCTGCTCCTTTATCGTATACTGATGCGGTACCAGTGATGACAGCAGCAGTACTGCCAGAGGTGGAGGTGCAGACCACTTCAGTTGGGGGCCGTGTCGAGTCTGTACTGATGACCAAGCCTCTACTCTCTGTCCTTTCTCCTAGGAACAAGGGTGACTGCACCTCTTGCGGTACTGAGAGGACCATAACTCTGTCCACGCAACAGGCACCTACTGATATGTTTCGGACAACAGAGGAGGAGGGGAACTTCGGCCGGGGGGGCGCAACAGCTGCTGTTGCTGCACCACGGATGTTGGTTCATGGAGGGAGTGATGCGCCTATGAAGACAATGACACATAAAGCTGTGGTTCTGACTACACCGAGCTCCAGTACTAGGGTACACACGGTGGAGGAGGTGGTGGCGTTTGGGGGCGTACCTGTGCCCGGGAGTGCGGGTCTTCGAGCTAGTGCGCGGCTGCGCGCACATCCAGACGCCGACATGCCCATCTCGGAGAGGGCGGAACGATTGGCGGCCAAACGTGACATCAACACTTCAGGTAAATTACCGCGTTCATTTACAAGTTTACCCAATGATCATATTGTTGATTTTGCTTCTAGGATAGGGGTGGTTTTGGGTAAGGATAAAAATGAAGTTGATGTTGCGGTTGGTTCTCTTAAACGTCTAGAAACATCCAGGCGATTGATTTTTTTAGAAAATGATTTAAAACACACGGAGTACACCAATGTTAATGAGTTATCACAGAGCATGTCATCATCACTGGATGATGGGGCTCTCGAACATGATGAAGAGGAATTAGGGTTACTGTGAGTGTTTCACAAAGTGTGAAAACAGCTCGGAGGGCTAAAAAAAATACAAATCTCCTCTAATCAAAAAAGAAGAAGTACTAGGTTAAAAAATAATACTAAAAAGAATTAAGAGCAATGAGAGGGGTTTTTTGGAACACTGATGGCTTTGGGGATACGTCTAAGCATCTGGCTGTAAATGAAATTGTTCGAGAATTTCACTTAGACTTTGTTGCTATCTTGGAAACTGGTAGGTCCAGTTTTGAGCAACGATTATTATCACATTTAGCGGGTGGCCGAGATTTTACTTGGTATTGTCTACCACCTAAGGGAAGGTCCGGGGGAATTTTGGTTGGTTTTAATAATGTTAATATCACGGTTCAAAATGTGGTTGCGGGTGAATTCTCGGTTAAATTTCATCTACGAACGAAGGACGATGGTTTCCTTTGGACGTTAGTAGTAGTTTATGGGGCTGCTCAAGATGATAAGAAACCCGTCTTCTTATCAGAATTGGTGCGTATATGTGAGAATGAAACTCGTCCCATGTTGGTGGGCGGAGATTTCAATATTATGAGGAGAACTAATGAGAAGAGTAATGATAATTTTAGTACTAGATGGCCTTCCATTTTCAACGCAATCATAGAAAGCCTGGATCTCAAAGAATTGGAGATGTCGGGACGACAATACACTTGGGTGAGTAGACGGGATGTAACTACTTATGAGAAGTTAGATCGTGTATTAGCAAGTGTTGAGTGGGAAGAGAAGTTCCCTTTGGTCTCTGTTCAGGCATTGGCAAGAACAGGATCTGATCATGTCCCTCTCTTTGTGGACTCGGGTAGTTCGACACACAAAGGGAATAAATCTACATTTTCTTTTGAGTTATCTTGGCTCAGACAGGAAGAGTTTTGCGAGATGGTGAGAAGAGAGTGGACATCCCAACTGATGGGAGACTCACCCATTCAGATATGGCAAAACAAAATTAGACATCTACGTAGTTTCTTACGGGGATATGCTAAAAACAAGAGCGGGGAATATAAACTTTTGAGGGATAAACTAATTCTTCTCATTAATGAGCTAGATATTAAAGCCGAGACTATGCCCCTTTCTGACGATGAAAGGAAGTCCAAAAGAGAGGCTGATATGTATTTGGCTAAACTAAGACGAGATGAAGAGTCCAAGTGGGCTCAACGTGCCAAGACGAGGCATATACAAGAAGGAGGGGATAATACTAAATATTTTCATATGGTGGCAAATGGGAAAAATAGAAAGAAAAAAAAATATTTCAGTTAGAGCAAGACGAGGGGACTATTGTTGGTCAACAGAACCTAAAGGTTTTTATCTTTGAATACTACAAGAAATTGTTTGGGCCATCGGAAAACACAACCGTTAAACTTGATGAGGGTAGAATTGATGATCTACCTCAAGTATCTATGGAGGAAAATGAGATTCTGACCGCTCCTTTTTCTGAAGAGGAGGTGTTGGATGCGATAACGCAAATGGAACTCAATAAAGCACCGGGACCAGATGGGTTCCCGGCAGAGTTCTAGAAGAAATTCTGGGAGGTAATAAAGGTAGACATGATGTCTATGTTCGCTCAATTACATGCTACAGAGTTGCCACTTTATAAGTTGAATTTTGGGGTTATTACCCTCTTACCTAAGAAGGAAGACGCGGCTAGAATTGAACAATATAGACCGATATGTTTACTTAATGTCAGTTTCAAAATATTTACTAAAGTTGGGACTAATAGAGTCACTGCGATTGCGCAGCGCATTATCAAACCCACTCAATCTGTGTTTCTACCTGGTAGAAATATTTTAGAGGGGGTGGTGGTTCTACACGAAACAATACATGAACTTCAAACTAAAAAAATGGATGGGGTCATTTTTAAGATTGACTTTGAGAAGGCTTACGATAAGGTTAGTTGGTCTTTTTTACAACAAACACTAAGAATGAAAGGATTTTCACCACTGTGGTGTGACTGGGTAGAGAGATTTGTTCAAGGAGGGAGTGTGGGTATCAGGGTGAATGATGATATTGGTCATTATTTCCAAACACTCAAAGGAATCAGATAGGGAGATCCGTTATCTCCTATCCTTTTTAATCTAATAGCTGATATGTTAGCAGTCCTGATTGCAAGGGCAAAAGAGGAAGGTAGTGTTGGGAGTCTTGTACCTCATCTTGTTGAGGGTGGAGTCTCGATCCTACAATATGCCGATGATACAATACTTTTCCTTGAACATGATCTCGATAAAGCAGTAAACATGAAATTAATTCTTTCGTTATTTGAACAAATCTCTGGGTTAAAGATTAATTTTCATAAGAGTGAAATATTTTGCTTCGGGGCAGCAATGGATGCGCAGGATGACTACCGCCACATTTTTGTATGTGATGTGGGTCGATTACCTTTTAGGTATCTGGGTATTACAATTCACTATAGAAAACTGTTAAATAAAGAATGGCTTCCAATTGAGGACCGCTTTGAAAGCAAACTGAGCACCTGGGTTGGTAAATTACTATCATATGGGGACAGGTTGGTTCTCATTAATTCTGTTCTATCTAGTTTGCGCATGTTTTTCCTATCCTTTTTTGAGATACCTGTTGGGGTAAGGAAAAAATTGGACTTCTTTAGATCTCGCTTTTTTTGGCAAAGCGATCAGAAGAAGAAGAAATACAGGTTAACTAGGTGGAATATTATATGTAGGCCCAAAGATCAAGGGGGCCTGGGGATTGAGGTGTTAGAAATTAAAAACAAATGTCTTCTAAGCAAATGCCTTTATAAACTCCTTACCGAAGAAGGGGTGTGGAGTGAGATACTTCATAATAAATATATCAAGGATTTACCTTTGCAGCAGGTGGAAGCAAAACCTAGTGACTCGCCCTTTTGGAAGGGGCTGATGCGAGTCAAGGGGGATTTCTTCCAACGGGTACAATACACACTAGGGGATGGTCAGACCATACGCTTTTGGGAGGATATTTGGTTAGGGGATACGACTTTGGCTGCTCAATACCCAAACCTTTATAACGTGGTGAGACATAGAAATGTTATGGTCTCACATGTTATGTGGAATGATCATCCTAATTTGGTTTTTAGGAGAGCGTTAACTGGAGATAAATGGGACGCATGGTTGCATTTAGTTGAACGCTTAATGATCCTATCCAATTCTAATAATCCAGATTCGGTCAAGTGGACTTTGAATGCGTCTGGTATGTTTTCGGTTAAATCATATTATGAGGATTTAATGAACGAAGGAACTAAATGTCTTCGTAGATATATTTGGAAAATAAAAGTGCCTCTAAAGATACGAATATTTATGTGGTTTCTTTATCGTAAGGAACTATTAACGAAAGATAATTTGGCTAAACGAAATTGGATAGGTTGCTCAAAGTGTGTTTTCTGTGGTAATCAAGAGACGGTAGATCACCTTTTTATATCCTGTGAATTTGCAAAAAAGATTTGGCGCTTGATACATTTTACTTTTAGTATTACCCCACCACTTTCAGTTGACAATCTGTTTGGAGATTGGTTAGATGGGGTAGATAAAAAATCTAAATCTAGTATACGTATTGGTATATGTGCTTTTCTTTGGGCAATTTGGAATTGCCGGAATGATGTAATTTTTAACAAGATGGAAGCGGGTCATTTTTTGCAGGTGGTCCACAGAGCTACCCACTGGATACAT
Source organism: Alopecurus myosuroides (assembly GCA_028641055.1). Classification (NCBI taxonomy): domain Eukaryota; kingdom Viridiplantae; phylum Streptophyta; class Magnoliopsida; order Poales; family Poaceae; genus Alopecurus; species Alopecurus myosuroides. Next base: position 226,198,815 of record CM054058.1, read on the forward strand.
CTATGGTCGCTACTATCCCCGGAAGACCTGCGTGGAAGCTTGGATACAGGATGTGCACGCTTGCAGGCGGTCGTGCGGGCTATCTTCAGCCAGGGTGGGTGGCTGCACACTAGGAGAATACAAGATGTGTAGTCTCCTTTTATTTGATCTGTTTTGGTGGCTCATATGTGTGGCCACACTGCAGTTTGATTGAGATATCAGTGTTTACATGAATGATTGCTACCGGATGAATAATTATTAAATAAATAAGCTGTGTGCATCCACTGGATGCAGAGGCTGGGTTTTCCGTTTCATAAAAAAATTTGTATTGTCACCAGCCGTACACAAATGTTTTACTGGCCTAGCTCACTTTTCACGTCAATTAATTCGGATCAGTGGGAGTATTTAAGTCTGTCACGGTATTAATACACCGCATATGTTGGTACAGTAGGACTGAAACGACATCTCTTCTGTCCTGTTAGCTTTATACCACCCAAAAAGCAATTTCACTTGACTAAGATAGCAATTATAGCTACTTGCATGCTTTAGCAGAGACCAAACCCTACACTGCACTAGAGGGGCAATTGGCAAAAAGGTTACACTCATAAAGATAAGGTAAATCATATTAATATAAGTATCACTATGAAACATCACATGTCTAAGAGTTTGAATTTAAAACTCCATAGTAAACATAGATGTGTGCATCAGCCGATGCAGGGACCGGATTTCTCCTCTTTTCTTATATAAAAGTAAAAACACCACGGTTGTAATATTGAACGCACAACAACCTTCGATATGGTGTCCCTTATTATGCTAGTGACCTGGGAGTTGTGGAGTGAGAGCAACCTAGGAGTTCTATGAAATACCTCGACTTTATTCGATCATTGCCTCCCATGGTAAGGATGAAGCAACCAGCTAGGTCACGGCGGGCGCCAAACGCTTGGGTAGCATGCATCGTCGGCAGGGGCGGAGCTACACCCCAGGCAACCATGGCCATGGCCCGGGGTGTAGATTTTTTTTTTCACCTATACACTAGCAAAAATTCGTCATTTAGCCATAGATTTAGGCTAATTACAACATTTGATATGAAGTTGGCCCGGGGCTTGGTTGCATCCTGCCTCCGCCGCTGATCGTCGGGACTCGGGAGAGTAAGCTTTTGTTTTTCCGGTTTCACTGGCTTGTTTTCAATTGTAAAACTCTACCTTGACTTTCTTCAAAGACAATGGATTTTTTTAACTAGAAGTCTAGAACAAACCTTAATTACATGAACTGATATTTAAAAATTACAAGGAAAAAATAGCTCATGATATTGGTTATTTTTTTTTTGAGAGAGAGACATGGTATGTTGTTGACATAGTATATTGCGGTTACGTACCTTCGAACATCGTATCGTTTTTTTTTTCCTTCTGTGACTGAGGACGCTCTAACCGACCAACTTTTTCAAAGCCAAAGTTAAGGACGACCCAAGAACAGACGTGCTTGTGCTGCTGTGCTATATAAAGCCCCAGTGCCAAGTCCATTGCAGCAAACACAGCAAAGCGATCGGTGCTGGGTAGTGCTACTGCTACCACTAGAGTTAAAGATGAGCAGCGGCTCGGCGAGCACCGGCGGCGGCGAGCGGCGAAGCATCCGTGGGCTGTTCAAGTTCGCGGACCGGGTGGACGTCCTTCTCATGGTGCTGGGCACCCTGGGCGCCATCGGCGACGGGTGCTCCACCAACCTCCTCCTCATCTTCGCGAGCGACGTGATGAACTCGCTCGGGCGCGGCCACGCCCAGCAGCAGAGCCGTGCCGGCAGCGTGGACTTCATGCATGACATCGAGAAGGTTGGCTACTTACTTACTTAGTGCTGGGACACGTGAATTTCGTAAGAGGTTCACTATGATCAGTTCAGGAACAGAGGAGAATAGCACCTTTCGTCTGAAAAAGGCACAATGTTTTGTTTGTAGTTCATTTTGTGCACATTTTATCATTTCCGGGTGCCAGTTGCACTGACACTGCGGTCGTTGCTTCCATTTGCCTGATTTGCCTCGTGCAGTCGTGCCTGAATTTCATCTACTTGGCATTCGCCATCCTGGTGGTGGCTTCTATGGGTAAGCTTCGAATTTGCTGCGGCGAATATACACACATACATACACAGATTAATACCATACCATAGCTTGCGAGCCTCCTGAGTTACAAACTTGTACTTGTGGACGCACGCAGAAGGGTATTGTTGGAGCCGGACGAGCGAGAGGCAGGTGCTCCGGATCAGGCACCTGTACCTGGAGGCCATCCTGCGGCAGGAGGTGGCCTTCTTCGACTCGCAGGAGGCCACCACCTCGGAGATCATCAACAGCATCTCCAAGGACGCCTCGCTCATCCAGGAGGTCCTCAGCGAGAAGGTACGTACACACCAACCCAGTCAACTCAAACCCCTTCTTTCTCTTCTCTTGGTCAATTACCTTAATTGTACTAGGAGCTACTTAGTCTCCAAAGGTGACTGCATCATTTTATATTTGTTCGGACCGTAGATCCACCCGGGAAGTCGGAACCTTCTTGCTTCTCGACTGATCAATTAGTCTATTAACAGTGCTTAATTTGTTTAAGACGAACCAAGGACAGGAGAAACGATGCTTACTGCGATGATGGTGGCATACCTACCCTGCTTCGCTAAGTCTAGATCGTCACTGAATCCCTGGTGAATCAAATAGTTTTTGACTACTTAATGGTGCATTGATTCATCTTGTTGTGGGATCTGCTCCAAGGTAGGCCGACAGAGTGTTTTATCTGTCAAGCTCTGCCATAAGAAATTGCCATAAAAAAAGGACTCGGTTACCCTAAAGGTAGACCGGCAGAGGAAATATGGGAGCACATGAGGAGCTCAGTATGGAATGTTGACCCAGTAGGCCAGTAGTACTTTCTAAAACCAACCACTGCATTAAAACAAGCGCAGAAATGCATCTTAGCTCTACTGGAGCTGAGCCGTGCACAAGCCCAAAGACTACATACTCGGATCAATTTATTGATCTGGACTTGATGAAAAAGAATGTTAGAAAAACGAACAATACTAATGACCAACCTTGGAATGCAAGAAAAAGCAACAAGCGGAACTGACTGCTTTTCTTGATTCTTTGATCTTGAACAGGTTCCTCTGTTTCTGGTGCACTCTACAGTCTTCGTCTCTGGACTGGCCTTCTCCACCTATTTCTCCTGGAGGCTGGCTCTGGTTTCCTACCCTCTAGTCCTGCTCCTCATCATCCCCGGGCTCATCTACGGCAAGTACCTTCTGTACCTCTCCAGCGAATCGCGCCGCGAGTACGCCAAGGCAAACTCCCTGGTCGAGCAAGCACTCAGCTCGATCAAGACCGTTTACTCCTTCACCGCGGAGAAAGGGATCATCCAGAGGTATACAGCAATCCTTGACAAGACCATCAACCTGGGGATCAAGCAGGGCATTGCTAAAGGTCTCGCTGTCGGGTTCACTGGCCTTGCCTTCGCCATTTGGGCCTTCCTCGCCTGGTATGGCAGCAGATTGGTGATGTACCACCATGAAAGCGGAGGAAGGATATACGCTGCAGGAATCTCCTTTGTTATGGGTGGCCTGTATGTTCTTCATGCCCCTTCCTCCCTCCCCTTCTACTGACTTACATTTAGTTATGTACAATACAAGCTAAACTATAAATAACCTGAAATGTTGCAGAGCCCTTGGAATGGCACTCCCAGAGCTGAAACATTTCATCGAGGCTTCCGTTGCTGCCACGAGAATTCTTGAACGGATAAACCGTGTGCCACAGATTAACGATGATGACCCAGAGGGGCTTGTTTTGGATCAAGTCCGTGGAGAACTTGAGTTTGAATCAGTCCGCTTTGTGTACCCGTCGAGGCCTAATATGACAATCCTCAAAGACTTCAACCTCAAGATTCCTGCTGGCCAAACAATTGCTTTGGTGGGGTCCAGTGGCAGCGGCAAGTCTACCGCGATAGCATTGGTGCAGCGCTTTTATGATGCCAGTGAAGGAACAGTCAAGATCGACGGCGTAGACATCAAGAAACTAAAGCTCAAGTCGATCAGGAGCAAGATGGGACTTGTCAGCCAAGATCATGCACTCTTCGGCACGTCCATAAAAGAGAACATATTATTTGGAAAACCAGATGCAACCATGGATGAACTCTATGCTGCAGCCATGACAGCAAATGCTCACAACTTCATAAGGGGGCTTCCAGAGGGATATGAGACTAAGGTATGTCTGTTCATCATAAGGAAACAAACATTGAATTCCATGTGTCCTTTGCCTTATTGGTGGTTTTACTGTCTTTGTAGATTGGTGAGCGTGGAGCATTGCTATCAGGTGGCCAGAAGCAGCGCATTGCCATCGCAAGGGCGGTCATCAAGAACCCTGCTATACTTTTGCTCGATGAAGCCACAAGCGCACTCGACTCTGAATCAGAGAAGCTGGTGCAGCATGCACTTGATCAAGCATCTATGGGAAGAACAACACTGGTATACTGGCATTGCCTCAGCTCTTCTTACTTTAGAATGTTCTATAGGCGTAGTATTTCTCAAATGAATTGGCACTATAGCACTCATTATATGATACTACTGATCAGGTCGTAGCTCACAAGCTTTCCACCGTGAAGAATGCTGATCAGATTGCAGTAGTTGATGGCGGTACCATAGCTGAAATTGGCACACATGATGAACTGATTAACAAGGGTGGCCCATATTCGCGACTTGTGAAATTGCAGAAGATGGTGAGCTACATTGATCAAGAAAGTGACCAATTTAGGGCCTCCTCGGCAGCAAGGACCAGTGTCAGCCGTCTCAGCATGTCCAGAGCAAGTCCCATGCCACTTACGCCAGGTGTTTCAAAGGAAAGTGAGTCATATGTTTCCCCCCCTGCACCATCTTTCTCCAGGCTCCTTGCAATGAATTCACCAGAGTGGAAACAAGCGGTCATAGGAAGCATGTCTGCATTGGTATATGGTTCCTTGCAGCCCATCTATGCTCTGACCATCGGAGGTATGATTGCTGCATTCTTTGTTCAGGATCGCAATGAGATGAATGCAATAATCAGCCGGTATGCCATGATCTTCTGTTCATTGTCCGTCGTATCCATAGCTGTCAATCTATTGCAACATTACAATTTTGCCTATATGGGGGAGCAGCTAGTTAGGCGCATCCGAGTCCAAGTACTTGAAAAGATCTTAACCTTTGAGGCAGCTTGGTTTGATGAAGACGCTAACTCAAGTGCTTCTCTGTGCTCTCGGCTAAGTGATGAGTCCTCTCTTGTTAAAACCCTAGTTGCCGATAGAATCTCCCTACTACTTCAAACAGCTTGTGGTATTGTAATTGCAGTGACAATGGGCCTCATAGTAGCATGGAAACTTGCTCTTGTCATGATTGCTGTACAGCCCTGTACCATGATATGCTACTATGCCAAGAAGATAGTTCTCTCAAATGTGTCAAGGGACTTGGCAAAGGCTCAGTATCAAAGTACTCAGATTGCCATAGAAGCTGTTTACAACCACAGGATGGTGACCTCCTTCGGATGCTCATCCAAGATTCTTCAGCTCTTCGAGCATACGCAAGAGGAACCATTGAGGAAAGCAAGGAAGAAGTCGTGGGTAGCAGGGATAACCACAGGGCTGTCACCTTGTCTAACATTCTTATCATGGGCACTGGACTTCTGGTATGGTGGGAAATTGGCACAGGCCGGGGAGATCTCGGCTGGTGATGTCTTCAAAACCTTTTTCGTCTTGGTGAGCACAGGAAAGCTGATTGCTGATGCTGGCAGCATGACGTCCGACCTGGCAAAGGGTGCCAATGCTGTTGCTTCGGTGTTCGAGGTGCTAGATAGGAAATCTATCTCTCCGCAAAACTCACAGGTAACACGTTCATACTCTCATGAGCATTGTGTAGAATAAATATCAGCATCCTTGCAAAAATAATTATTTTTTACTCCCTCCGTTCCTAAATATAAGATGTTGTAGCTATTGCTCATATTGTCTAGATACATGCTAATATGAGTGAACATGTGCACTAAAAGTTGTCTAGATACATATAGACATGTGTGTATATAGAAAAGGGTTAAAACATCTTACATTTAGGAACGGAGGGAGTACATTGCTGGATTGCTGTAAAAGATAAAATAACACTGCTACGCTGCAGGTGGAGAAGGACAACCCGAAGAGCAAACTACAAGGAAGAATAGAGTTCAAAAAGGTAGATTTTGCATATCCGACAAGACCACAATGCCTGATCCTGCAGGACTTTAGCTTGGACGTCAAAGCAGGAACAAGTATTGGCATGGTGGGTAGAAGTGGATGTGGCAAATCTACTATCATAGGTTTGATCCAGAGGTTCTACGATGTTGATAGAGGTTCTGTAAGGATTGATGGTATGGATGTGAGGGAGATGAATATCCTTTGGTATCGAGGATTTACAGCTCTAGTCAGTCAGGAGCCCGCGATGTTTTCTGGTAGTGTCAGGGACAATATCGCATTCGGTAAACCAGAAGCTGATGAAGAAGAGATTGTGGAAGCTGCTAAATCCGCAAATGCACATGAATTCATCTCGTAAGTCTTTAGTTATATAACACATATATTAATTCATGTACTCCCACTATCCAACATATGGAATTTAAAGCTTACTCCTTTCCAGATCTCTGAAGGACGGATATGATACTGATTGTGGAGAGCATGGCATACAACTATCAGGAGGCCAGAAGCAAAGAATTGCAATTGCAAGGGCAATAATCCGCAATCCAGCTATACTACTACTTGATGAAGCAACAAGTGCTCTCGATGCACAGTCAGAGCAAGTGGTGCAGGAGGCACTTGATCGAATCATGTCAGGGAGGACTACGATCGTGGTGGCACATCGACTGAACACAATCAAGAACGCGGACTCAATAGCCTTCTTAGGAGAGGGCAAGGTGGTTGAGCGTGGTACTTATCCACAGCTCATGAGCAAGAAGGGAGCATTCTATAACCTGGCAAACCTTCAGAAATAAACTGATTGTATAATGTAACTACCGCAATAAGTGATATCATAGCCTAATTATAGTGTAAGATCAGCCTTCGTTGACATGTTTTGAACCAATTCTTTCAATCATCAGCTTAATTTAGGAGGAATGATTAAAACAGCAGAAAACAAGTAGGAGTATGCGCATTAAAAGTAATGTTTTTCCTCACTCATGATATCATGCATTGGATTTAACTTTTAAAACAATGTTAAAGGATTACAGCCAAGTGAAACATAGCCAGAAGAAGAAATACCTACAACTGAACAAGGTATCTTCCTACTATTACTTGAAAATGATGTTTAGGAGGCTTCCTTTGGATATCTCAATCTCCTTCCTCATGTTATCCATCTCTACCTTAACCAATGCCTCTACATCAATTAATCCAAGCTGAGTTGAGGCTAGCCGCTCTTTTACTTCGACAAGAATCTGTTCACAGCACTTCAAAACTGTCTTAACCCTTACTCTTTCCATTAGAGACTTCTGGACTAAAATCTCCTGCTCAGCAACTTGATGCACCAATTTCTGCATTTCATCCTCCATCATCATGGACTGCTGCAAGTCTTTGATCTCACCCTGAAGGGCATGCAATTTTTTCTTCTGTTCTTGCAATGTTGAGACAGCTATGCTACCATCAATTGTTACTCTCTTGTAATCTATTTCCAAGCTAGTGTATACACTTTCCAGTTCTTTGAGCTGCCATTTAAGCTGATCTTCTAGCTTTGTGGAAAACTCTTCCTTCCGGCTCTCCATATTGAAATTGAGAAACTCCTTGATTTTTCTAGAATGTTCTAGTAACGCAATCACTATCCTTTGAGCACCAACATCCTCAAGACATGAGTCCCATTTAAGAATTTCCTTCTGCACAACAGCTTCAATTATAGCTCCACATGGTAGATCTGAAGGACGACTCCGAATGATTCCCTGAATATGTGAGATGGTCTTCGTAAAGTTGTCCTGTTGAATATGAAGTAAAATTTCCTCATGGGGGTTGACATGTACTGAGGGCTTCCATTCCAAATATAGCTCATTTATTTTCAAAGATGACACCTCGGACTTGGTTGGTGGTGACGAATCTATGAAACCTCTCCCCATGAATGACTTAGAAGTCTCTGCAGCATTTCTATTGATTTGTTCTTCAAAAGTTTCTCCATTATGTCCTTGATCTATGTTTTCTCTATTTTCTCCTTGATTATGTTCAGGATTCTCAGTTAAGTGCACCTCACCTCGTGTTGGTTTGAGTCTCTTGAAGTCTTGAGATAAGGAACCTGAAAACAGACAAATTGATTCAACTGCAGTATGAGGTGTTAGAAAGCACTTGTAAGTTCTAACTAAGACGAGACCAAGCATACCAATAATATGCTGACGATCTCCTTCTATGACACTGTGGGGCTTCTTGTAGAGTAAAGACGCTTGCGCTGCTCTGTCCTCCACCTGATCAGTTGTGCTGGCTGCTGACAATTCTAACACTCCAGGTCTTTCTTTCAATCCACTCTCTGTGCTGCCGTGGGACTTCTTCAAGTGCGCTAGTCTTGGTGATCTTCGTGGTGTTTCAGAAGTCCGCAGTGATCGAGACTTGCCTGTTCTTCTCTTGTGTTTGCAAGATGGATCACATAAATCATGGTCGTCAACTGGCTTGCTCTTCACTACTGCCAGGTCAAAATGCAGTGTCTGATTCGACAAGTTAGGCTCCTCGAGACTGTTCTTCCTGCTATCATGTATTTGAGTAGAACAATCATCCTCTGGAGGGAAGAAGCGTCGTAGTTGCCTCTTTATAAAATCAACTGATAAAAAAAAAAGATGTGTTTCAACATGCTAGATGCAAAAAATGATAATAAAAATTTGAGGTAATTAAAATGCTTACATTGTAGAATAAGTTTCTGCTTCAGAAACTGGTTCTGAATTTGTGGTTTGCCTCTACATACATCAAAATCTTCTGCAGCTGCATCCGAGTTCCACTTATACAAACAGAGTGTAGCACAGAATAAGTCAATTGTCACTTTGTCAAGATGCAATCTTCTCATTACTTCAGCTATTGCTTTAGATTTATCATCATCCATTGGCGCCTTCAGCGATAGGTATGTCTTTAACTCATCCTTAGAACCATCTATTTGATGAAGATGTAGGTCTGTGAAGCTCTGTAATGAAATATGCCCATTCTCTTGAGTAATCCTTTGACAGGGAACTATCTACAAATTGATCCGAAATTATCAGTTTAAGGAGATAAGCATTACTACCAAGATGCTAATAAAAAAAATGTTCTGCTACTCAGTGAACCCAATGTGGAATATACTCCGTATGAAGTAACAAAATGACGTTAGAACCTTCTAAAGTGACATGAAGAAACAAGTCTTGTGATCCCAAAGCTTCTCGACTCAAAGACAATTTTATATTTTTTTTCTTACGGATCATCTTGTGTTCTGTTATCCTAAATGAACTTTTGTGACCACACTTGCAAATAAAACATATATAAACTATTTGGACAACAAAGTGACTCTACATGATCAAGAGAGTACAAAAACATACAGAGAAAAATGACTAGTACAAAAAAAAAAATCAATCATTTGGCGAAGTTTAGAACAGAATATTACTTCTCTGTCAGATTGATCTGGTATCTTAAGCAGTGAGTGACTATGCGTGAGATTATTAGCGGTCTTCGTTAGTTCATCGCCAGTATGTCCGCTCTTCCCAGAGGGAAATATATCCCTCTTGGTAGCTTGAGCACCACTTCCTGAAGATCGAACTGCTTTCTCACAAGCATTCCAACCAAAAACCGAAACCATGAAATGCATCTTCTTGTTGTATGTGAATAGGAGAAACTCGTATTCCCTCAAAGAATTTTCCACAACAAACTTGGGCCATCCATTGGTCAGAAATACAGAACGATCAACCTTCTCTAGTTCGACAGCCCAAGTCTTCCCTTCTGAACGCTTAAGCGTGACTTTAACAGATGATGCCCCTGAGATGTCGGAAGCCCTGAAGCCTGCCTCTGGAATGTGACTGAGGAAGGCTCGAGGTATCTCCTACATGTGCAAGCAAGGTTAGGGGACACTTAAGCTATTTCCAATTTGCTGCAAATGACAGTTATTGCAAATAGAGATTCAAATGCAAATGCCATGAATGTTCTTTTAACCGTGTGTATCTCACTGAAAACCACAAGCCCGTGCTCACAATGTGAGGCTTAATTTAGTTTCAGTTTTGCAGAACATGCATGCAGAGCAGAGGGAAATCTATTTAGTAAGTCGCCAGCTGAATCTGTCTTGGCCTAGCTATGCAAACAAGCATGCCGACAGACATTGCCAGATTGCTGCGTTTACCGAGAAACATGTTTATATACATAAACAAGCATATCATTTGAAGTTTTGAACTACCTGCCTAGATCGCATCATTTAAAATTGTTACAAACCGCACGCACGCACATGCAAACCATTTTTTTTTAACAAGAAGCACATGCAAACGAAGGGCTTACTATTTTTATTTGAGATGATAAAGCAAACGTGTGCTTCATATGAAGAACCAATCCACACAAATAATGCCGCACAAAATACAAAGATTTTATACCTCACTGCCCCCCCAGCCCACCTATTGACCTATCGGATAGCACATTTGCCAATTATAATATACACAATGCAGGGATCTCGGACGGATAAATTTCAGGGGGGGAGTGGGGCAGGAAAGCGTGTTATTGGCTTTGTCTTTCCCCTTCGAGAAACGAGACCAAAAATGGGCACATGCAAACACCCAAAACAAGTGAAACAAAAAGGGGCCCAAATAAGCAGAGGGGGGGAATACGCACGAGGCGGCGGGCGAAGTCGCCGACGAGGACCTTGAAGAAGCGAGGCCTCTCCTCCTCCTCCTCCTCCATGGGAGAAATCCACAGATCGATCTCCCTCTCCCTCGCTCCCTCTGTTTGTGAGGAGAAAGGAGGCAACAGAGTCAGTGCGGCTGGGGTTGTTGGCTAATACTGACGAACTTGAAGACGCTTGACCTCGGCAGAATCGTCGCGCCCCCTTGTCCTCCTGCCCTGTCAAAGGCGGAAACCACTCCCTCCTTCTTTATTGCCACTTGGCGTGCGGATTGGTTCGTGCTGTACACAGCTTGTCAGACTTGGAAGGGGCTGCATCCATCCGTCACGTCGGCCCCATGTCGCTTAGCTGTTGTTCCATTTGGGGCTGGTGTATAATTTGTGTTAAACGGCTTCCATCAATTATGTGTTCGAAAATGCCAACGCGTCGACCCGTTTGATCTGGCCGTGTTTGATTTCATCCGAAAGGTGTAAAATTACGGGCTTGTGTCTCAACGCCCGTGACTTTTTTAGATTATTCGGGTATTTGTCCGTTTTTCTGTATGTTTTGATCTATTCCCGATCCAAATTTGGGACGGGTTTGGGTCACGGCCGGATGCGCGCGGACGAGCGAGGAGTTTCGGGTCAACGAGGATGATGATACCAAATCTATCTTGCACCTGCTCGAAGATCGGTATGAAGAGGATAGATGCGAGGAAAAAGAATATGAATCTTCACAAGACATTGCGCGCCGAGTTGCGGTCTACACAGCCCCTGCGATAAATCTGAATCAGAGTGATGTGTCAGTAGCCGCGGCTGGTGCGGCGCAAGCGCTGACCCAACAACAGATTCCGATTAATGGAAACCCGGTTGGAGCCCGGGTCGATGGTGAGAAAACATCCGTCACCAGCGAAACGGGCGAAACTGCTCATCACAGGAACACGTTCGGTTTCAGGACGAACAGAACATCCGGTGCGGGAACGTCACACCCACCAAACCCGGCTCTCTTCAGCAATAACCTGATCTTGAATCCCACGGTGTTAGCGACGGTGATAACCCCGGAGAACGCGGCGGCCCGAGCTAGAGACTTGGATGTGGCCCGCCGATCATTAGAACAACAGAGAAGAGATGTAGAAGCCGAGAAATTACAGATGGCCGTGCGTCAACGTCAGTTGGATGAGTTAGAGGATCGTATACAGGCACAAACGACTAGAGCATATAATCAGAGGCATCAGACGAGACTGCCTGCGACAGACGGAGCCCTACAGCCGGCCGCGTTGTTTGTTACGCCTCAAGACCAGCCGATCCCGATCGTGAATCAAGGAACCGGGTATGCAGGAGCAACGCTTGGGGGACAACCGACTAACGTACCAGCCGGGTCACTTGTGCTACCCGCTGGAGCGGCCGGGGGCAATGCCGTGCAACCACCATCACGATTTCATACCCCGCCGGGTCACTTTAATAACCCTATGGACAACGTGTACGCCGCAACTTTAGCGTTCGACCGTATTCCATTAGGAGAGTCGCCTCGAGCAATAGAAACTCGGCGGGCTATAGAGATGTTACGCACCGCGGTGGCTTAGCAAGTAAATTACCCGGATAACAAAAGTGGCATGCATGGGACACCATATATCAGTCGGCAGGAAGGCAATACGGGGAACATTCAGTCAAATTCAGCACGACAGAGGGCAGAGCAGCAGCAAATGCCATCTCCTCCACTTAGGCCATCAGCTCCCGCGGTCTCAGCCGCACATGCTATTGTGGATAGTTCTCGGGCAAGGCGTGCGGCCGGGTCTGCAGTGCGAGGGCCAGCAGGTGGCGCGCCTCCCGCCGCAGCAGCCGAGGTTTCACACGTTTCAAGAGTAAGGCCGGTATTGACAAACTTAGCCGGACCCAAATGCTTATCAGACGCTATCAGGGCCGAGCCTTATCCGGATAAGTTCAAAGATCCTGGTAAAGTTTTCAACTATGAGCCGACCATGGATCCTGAGACCTGGTTAAGCAGTTATGAGATGGTCATGTCTATTCGCAACGCTTCAGAAAACCTCCAAGCCAAATTTATGTATCTCATGATGTCCGAAGGAGCAGCTAAACTATGGTTCAATAACCTGCTTGAGAAGTCTATCAGTTCATGGAGCGATCTCAAGTCGGTTTTCGTCAAGCACTTTCATGGAACCTGCAGGAAATTATACACGATCGACGACTTGGATCGGTGTGTGCAGAGAAAGGGAGAGTCGGCACGTAGCTGGGTGCGCCGAGTCATGGAGATACTCCACTCTTCCACTGATATCCAGCCCAAGGATGCGATACAAGCTATGGCGAAAACATGCAGATATACGCCCTTGGTGCAAAAATTAGTACGCATGAAATCCAGCAGGCACGTTTCAGAAATTACTATGGGGGAGTTGATGGACGCATGCAATAAGCATGCCTCCACTGACACCACAGAAGAGGATATCGAGGACAAAAAGGGAAAGGCTAATGTGAACAATAATGGAAGAACCGGTAATGGGGCCGCGCCGAATAATAATGGAGGTAAAAATGGTGGCAATGGAAACAATCAGCATAAACGTCCGTATGAGGGGGCTCCGAGTTAGTCGCCAGTACTGAAGCCGGGTTTGCAAGACCCAGAGCGGACGAAAACTTTAACGGAGGAAACAATTATCAAGGGCCACCACGGCCGACTAATCACATAGAAGTCTTCAAGATGCCTTGCCCGCGCCATAGTAGGAACGGCAGGCCGGCTAATCATTCATTGGAGCAATGTGTGGATCTACAGAGGTGGAAAAACGAAGAAATACAGAAGGCCCTGCAAGGCGCAGGTCAGGAAGGAGGACCAGGTCTGGGTGGAAACCCGGGCAACGGACCGCCCCCCGCAGGTAACGCGGGAGCTGGCAACCCGGGTAACAACCAGGGTGGTGCAGGGGGCTTTCAAAGTAACCCAAAGCAGCTAGGGCAGTATCATGTTCACACCACTGGGACCTCCAAGAGAGAGAGGAAGATACTCAAAAGAGCTGTAAATTCGGTTTCTTTGGGTGCTCCAAGATACCTGAGATGGTCAGATCAGGAAGTAACATGGAGTAGGAGGGATCACCCGGAAGCAATAGAACATCCGGGTGTGCTAACTTTGGTGGTAGCGCCGCAGGTCAATGGTTATGAGCTAAAGAAGGTTCTGATGGATGGCGGGAGCAGCATCAATATCCTATATTGGGAGACCTTTTTACGTATGGGGCTCAAGGAGTCCCAGCTGCAGAAAAGCTCCACAGTTTTTCATGGAATTGTACCAGGACATTCGGCCTGCCCTGAGGGAAATATAACACTGGAGGTTGCTTTTGGAGAATCCAAGGATAATTACAGAGTAGAGTGGCTCACATTCGAGGTGGTGAAGTTGCGTAGTCCTTATCACGCACTGTTTGGAAGGCCGGCTTACGCCAAATTCATGGCAAGGCCGTGTTACGTCTACCTACAGTTGAAGATTCCGGGTCCTAAACGGACAATCACTGTACATGGGAACAGAGCTGTGGCAGCAGAGTGCGACGAGGGAGATGCGGCACTTGCAGAACAAGCTTGTGCGAAGGAAGAGCTCAGGTACTACAGGTCTCAAGTAGACCCGGAAGATCGAACCGCTTTGAAAAAACCAAATATTGATGATGAGAGAGCTAAGTTTAAAGCAGCCCAAGACACAAATATGGTGGCTTTCATTGAGGGCGATTCTTCCAAGCAGTTTGCCATAGGGTCAAACCTGGATAGCAAGGAGGAAGGCGCGCTCATCGAGTTTATACGCGAGAATCAGGATGTTTTTGCTTGGACGCCTAGCGAGATGCCGGGTATCCCGACTGAACTTGCTGAGCACAGCGTACACGTTGACCCCAAGTCCCGGCCAGTGAAGCAGGGCTTGAGGAAAATAAATGAGAAAAGAAGAAAAGCTATAGGAGCAGAGGTAGCTCGGCTATTAGCAGCCGGCTTTATCGTGGAGGTTTTCCACCCCCAGTGGTTGGCAAACCCGGTTTTGGTGTTGAAAAATAATAACGAGTGGAGAATGTGCGTAGATTACACGAGTCTCAACAAGCATTGTCCAAAAGATCCGTTTGCCCTTCCAAGGATAGACCAAATCATAGATGGAGTGGCAGGAAGTGGCCTGCTATGTTTTCTGGATGCCTATTCCGGGTATCATCAGATAAAGCTCAAAGAGGAGGATTGGGAGAAGACGTCGTTCATAACCCCCTTTGGAGCCTTTTGTTACAAAACCATGACATTTGGATTGAAAAATGCCGGCGCAACGTATCAACGGTGCATTCAGAAGTATTTTGAGGATCAGATTGGGCGCAATGTCCATGCTTATGTTGACGACGTGGTGACCAAAACAAGGAACGCAGAAACATTCATTGATGACCTAAAAGAGGCCTTAAAAAACCTGAGGAGATATCAAATGAAGCTCAACCCAACAAAATGTGTGTTCGGAGTCCCTGTGGGGAAATTACTTGGTTTTATCATTTCTGAGCGAGGAATCGAGGCTAACCCGGAAAAGATCAAAGCTATCCAGAGCCTGAAAAAGCCAGAGGAATTGAAAAATGTCCAGAAACTTACAGGATGCGTAGCAGCAGTGAGCCGGTTCATATCTCGGCTCGGAGAAAAAGCAATACCCCTATACCGACTATTGAAGAAAACAGACAAGTTCGTATGGGATCAAGAGGCAGATGAGGCGTTTGAAGCTCTGAAGAAGAAGCTATCTGAAGCACCGGTTTTGGCGGCACCGGGTCCTAAAGAGCCCATGTTGCTGTATGTTCGTCCGGGCCTCGGGCAGTTAGCGCAGTAGTCGTGGTTGAGCGTAAAGAGGATGGAAAGGATTACCGGGTGCAACGGCCGGTTTATTATGTGAGCGAGGTCTTATCAGAAGCAAAGCAGCGGTGTCCGCATTGGCAGAAACTAGTTTTTGGGGTATTCATGGCCAGTCGGGAATTGAAGCCATATTTTCAAGAACACCCCATTACGGTGGTAAGTTCCATACCCATGGCAGATATCATAAGAAATTCGTATGCTACAGGAAGGGTAGCCAAGTGGGCCATCGAGATGGGTGATTATAATATCAATTACGAGCCCCGATCTGCGATCAAGTCTCAGGCGCTGGTTGATTTTGTTAATGATTGGACTCAGACAAGCATACCCTTGTTGGTGCCAAGTTCAGAATCTTGGGTTATGCATTTCGATGGTTCCAAACAATATGAAGGATCAGGAGCTGGTGTCGTGCTCACATCGCCAAAAGGAGATAAGTTGCGCTACGTTTTGCAAATTCATTTCGATTGCTCTAACAATGTGGCCGAGTATGAGGCATTGTTGCATGGATTGCGTGTAGCAAAGGAGATGAGCGTTAAGCGCATAAGGTCCTACGAAGACTCGGATCTTGTGGTACAACAGGTCTCAGGAACGTGGGACAGGAAGGATGCAACAATGGCAGCATACCGCAGAGAGGTGGACAAAGTAGCCGGGTCTTTCTCAGGATATCAGGTGGAGCATATTGACCGGCGTAAGAACGAGGTTGCGGACGCGCTGTCGAGACTCGGCTCTCGTCGAGAGCCGGTCCCGCCTAACGTTTTCTTGGATGAGTTGTGGCGGCCGTCCGTTCAAACCGAGTCAGAAGAAGAAATAGCCAACCAAGACCCAGACTCGGAATTTGTGGCCGCGGTGCGCGCTATTCCAGAGTGGACTGAACCGTTCTTGGTGTTTCTACTACGGGGCGAGTTACCACAGCAGGAAGCCGTAGCCCAGCAAATCCAGAGACGGGAAAAAGATTACTCTATCATCGGTGGTGAGCTTTACAAGAGAAGTGCTACAGGTGTCTTTTTACGCTGCGTAGCTCCAGAAGAAGGCTGGCAAATATTGAAGGAAATTCATGAAGGTGATTGTGGACACCATGCCTCCACAAGGTCCCTTGTGGCCAAGGCGTATCGGCACAGTTTCTTTTGGCTTACAGCTTTAGCAGACGCAGAACGCTTGGTGGCAAGGTGTGATGGATGCCAGAGGTATGCTCGGCAAATCCATGTGCCGGCTATGGAGTTGCGGACAATCCCATTGACTTGGCCATTTGTTGTTTGGGGTATGGATATGGTAGGCCCTTTCCACATGTCTCCATGCAAAAAGACTCATTTACTGGTGGCCGTCGATAAGTTCACAAAGTGGGTTGAGGTCATGCCAGTTACGAACTGTGAAGCGGCTACAGCTGTGAATTTCTTGAAGAGAATCATATATCGTTTTGGATACCCCCACAACATAATCACAGACGATGGAACCAATATATCCTTAGGAGAGATGGAGAAGTTCTATGGAAACAATGGCATCCGACTTGATGTAGCCTCGGTGGCCCATCCATAAGCCAATGATCAGGTGGAGAGAGCAAATCAAGAGCTACTTCGTGGGTTAAAACCACGATTACGAGTACCGTGTCTCAGGGCTGCTGGAGCATGGGTTGAGGAGTTACCCTCTGTGGTTTGGGGAATCAATACTACACCTAACTATGGTGCAGAGGCGGTTCTCCCAAGCGATATTATCCATGACTCGCCACGAGTGACGGCTTACGTTGAGGTAGAGAACGAGAAGACCCGGCAAGATGTTGTGGACATGTTAGAAGAGCACAGGGAACAAGCCTTGGAGCGGTCCGCAATATATCAGCAGGATTTACGGCGATATCATAGCCGCCGGGTCAAGACGCGTGTTTTTCAAGAAGGAGACCGGTGCTGCGTTTGGTGCAATCCAAGGAGGGAAAACACAAGTTATCTCCACCATGGGAGAGTCCGTTCATTATAAGCCGGAATCTACACAATGGATCGTATTATCTGGTAGACGCAAGGGAACAGTCGGACCATGTGAATGATAGCGCTCACTCCACCTCCTCCATGCAAGAGCGTGAACGACCATGGAACGTGGCCCAGCTACGTCCTTACTACACTTAGCATAGACTTAGTTTGCAAATTGTATTACACGATGTAACAGGCAGCAGGTTTCATACGCACTCTTTTCCTATCCAGCGTACCTAAGGGGACTGGAGGGTTTTTAATGAGGCGGCATGCTGACCTAACCTTTTCATAGCAATAAAGAAATGGTAAAATCATGATAGTTATTATGTTCTCTGAATTTTGTCAATTTCTCGCATATTTTTCTGTAGTTAATCATGCCTTGTATTTGCTAATAAGTTATGTCATTTAAATATGGTTTAGTGGGTTTAAATTTGCGCATCTTTTCCTTTTTTTAGTATTCCAACTATCTGCAAGCCGGTAGAGCAGAAAACCTACTGTTGCATAGTACATATATCTAGATCTTGGGGGCTGATTGCTTGAATAGCACAGTTACACACTCAGACCCGGCCATGAGGCCAATCGGTTGTGAGGACTGATTACTTGTAATAAGTACAGTTACAATCTCGTAACCAGGACAATAGAGCCAAACTTTTTCTTGACCTCTTTTGTTTAAGCTTGATGTGACTCGCAACAAAATGGCGTGTTTGCTAACCTATAAATCCAATCAGTCATGATGCCCATCGGGACTTGCCTGACCCTGTTTTTACTAGATCTATAGCAACATTGAAAATCCATGCGAAAATCGGCTTATAACCAGAAGGGTCAAAAGGGTCATCTAAACCATAAGTTGTGCAGAGCAAAGGCAACAGTCGGAAGCTTATTACATATTGCGCATAACTTCACAATGTATAAGTGTATAACAGTAAAGTTTGGGACTTGGGAACTTGAGAAACAAAATTTCTCAAGCCAAGAATCCTAAGACCTAGAATCCGGGTCTTGGGGACTTGTGAGAAATTCTTCACAATCCTAAGACCAAGACTCGGCATCTTTCTCACAAAGCATATAATAAGTAAAGTTGTGCCAAAATGAGTTTGTAAAGCGCATATTAAAGCGACAACTAGAAGCGTCATCGAAACCACAAAAGTTTAATGTGTTATAAACCTTAGGAATAATATCAAAAAGTGCACAGATGCACTATCAAATAACAGTGTAAAAGGCATATTACAATGCCTATTGGCCGAATGATTGTTTACTGATAAAAAAGAGTACATTACTCGGCTGCTGCTGCCGAGTCATCATGAGTGGTTTTAGGGGACGGGTCTTCGGTATTCTCCTCTGTTGCCTTCTCCGTTTCAATGTCCGGGTCACCCGCAGAGGTAGCACGAGCTGGAGGAGGAACAACTGGAGTTGATGAAGTTGGTGCAGAACCGGCCTCGGCTCTCTTCTTGGCGAGCTCCGCCTTGAAGCGAGATAGTATGTCAAAAGGAGCCGGATCTTCGGAGGGCACAAGCTTATCCTCAACATCATATGGGGCGGTAAGCTTGTTCACATCGAGGTTTTCTGCGATCAAGCTGGCCGAGTGAAGAATCTGGGTATTGATGGCTTTGAGGTCTTTTCCCGCGAATTTAGAGCCATCGGTCTTAAACTCGGGAAAGCCGTTTACAAGCATTGCTGGCTCAATCTTGGGGTAGTAGGCTTTTGCCAGTGCAAGGCCGCGTATCACCCCAACCCAGCATGCCGAGCGCTTCCAGATATCAATCCAGGCAGGGACTGTTGAGTATGCCTCAAGCATGTGTGTTACACCGGTGTAATCACCGGTTAACTTCACAGCTTCGAGTGTCCATTTTGTCCGTGCCAAAAATTGCTGGATGACATTCTTGAGTATTCTAAGCTTTTTGAGGTCATCATGTTCGCCAGCAACTTCACCCGGACCTGCAGTACAAACAGGGAAGTAGGATAGTAAGATCCGGGTCAAAAACCTTGTAAAATAGGAAAATCCGAGTAATTCAAGGTGACAGTCGGAAACTTAGATATTCCTTACCTATGACGGAGTCATATGTCTCGGCTATGAAAGTCAAGAGTTTCTTGACAAGCTCCTCAGCGGTCCGGAGTCTCTTCTTCTGCTTCTTGCATTGCTTGGAGAGATCCTTTAGATTGGCCTCCAGTTCTTCGCGGAGCTTTACTTCAGCTTTCAGGAGTTCATTGGTTTTCGCCAGTATTTCATCAGTCCGGGTAACATAAGCCTGAAAGGGGCAAAGAAATATCAGTCGGTAATGAGCTTAAAAGGGATATATTTGTAAGTATCGAGTGACTCTGGACAGTTTACTCGGCACTTGGGGACTAGGATAACGATATAGAGATAACATCAGTTAAACTTACCTGGTGCTCAGCCGCCAGAGACTCGACAATCTCCTCTTCAGTTTTCTTCAGGGAGCGATACTCCTTCAACAGCTTTTCAAACTCTGGGTCACGGAGAGTCGGCCTGGAGGAGCTAGCGTCCCGGTCAGCCTGTGGTGGCGTTGCCTCCTGCTTCCCAGCATCGAATCTGGTAGCGGCGGTCTTTGGAGCACCGGCCACCCTCTTTGTCCCAAGGTACTCAACCTCGGGATCAGTCGGCTGGGCGCGGGAGAAGGAGACTCAGTTCTTGGGTCGGCCGCGTTAGCCGGTTCTTGCTCTTACATGGGCGGAGGGTTAGCAACGCTTTCTGGGTCTTCCGCCATCGGGTCATCGACGGGGGTCTCAACCGGATCGCTGAGTGTGACCTTAGCTCTGGAGGAAGGAAAAACAAAGTGTTTAGTGGTTGATAAAAGTAAAACGTGCAAAGTATAGGGATATAGTCGAGCAAGTTATGAAAATTACCCGGTATTCACGATGAAATCACTCGGGAGATCGTTGCTAGACCCAGAAGACACTGATAGAGAATTGGAGATTGAGACTCGGAGTTTTCCGGCTAAAGGGTGAATCGGAGTTGGGTATTTTCGAGGAATAAAATTGCGATCAGATGAAGGAGTACCGGCTTGGCGTGCGGGCGACTGAAGAGAAATCCCGGGGTTGAGGGGCTCGTCACCCGCTGAAGACCGAGTTTCCTATCGCTTCGGTGGAGGAGATGCGGCCTTCAGAGACGATACAGTGGTTAGATATTCGTTAAGTTTGCACATACCAGCATATGAGTACGGCTCTGTGGTCATGGAGGAGTATGGCACCTTGAATGTGACCCCCCTGGGTTTCCTTTTCTTGCTTAACCCGGCTTTAGTTTGCTCGGGTTCGCTCTCTTCAGATTCAGAATCGGCCTTGTCAGCCGGTGCTGGTGATCGTGGCGTATTGTCAGGAATAAAGGTGAGAGGAGAATCTTGATCTAGTAAGTCGACAAAGTATTTGTTCAGTAACTCGGAATCACCTTCTTCGCTGTCACTCGGCTCTTCATCTTCCGAGTTTTCAGAGGGAGGAGGGGTGACAATCTTCCACCATTCGTCAGATTCCTGGGTAAAGAGCAGCAAAGATAAAAGTTAGTATATACGTGTTTGAAAAATTAACCGGTACAGAAGGGATTAGTCGGTTCTTACTGGTGAAGCCGGGTTTGAGCGAGTGAAGGGGGAGAACCCGGAAATGCTCCTGATGACCTCCACTTTCCCAACCAGAAAGCTTTTCATGGCCTTGTTGACGTCAGCGGCCGGGTATGACTTCTCCGAGTATCAGAGAGAGTCAGTTAGGTGGCCCTAGTATTCGCAAAGAAGTTTTTTGCGAATGCTGTTGGGCTGGATCCTACAGCTGATCCAGGTCTTGATCAAATTTAACCCACAAAGACCGTGGGCTGCTAAGACGGCTAACTTATGAAGGAGTGATTGGATGGATTGTCTGTCGGCTTCTGGAGCAAAGGCGCTCAGATTATCGCTAAGGGAAAGGGTTTCAGTGGAAAAACCCGGCAAAGGCTTTTCGCCGGGTGTGGAGGTGTCCTTGCAATAAAAGAAATTTTTTTGCCAGTTCTTCACGTGGGAGTGAAGACTGAGAGTCGGCATTAAAGATTTCTTGCGTCTTTGGATGGACATGCCTCCACGGACAAGGAGGGGTCCATCCGTGTTTTCACGGCAAGGCTTGCATTGGAAAAGTTCAAGGAACAAAGCAAGATTGGGGGTGATGCAAAGATAAGATTCGCAGATAACATCAAAGTGGCAAATGTTTAAAATCGAGTTTGGGCCTATGTCGAAAACGTGGAGCTTATAGTGATGGAGAACCTCGCAAAAGAAAGGATGACCCTGGGGACGGAAACCCCGGGTCACCTGTTCAAGGAAAACGACTACTTCACCTTGTTTGGGCGAAGGCCGACTCTCCTCCTTAGGAGCCCTCCATACGATCTCCGACTGAGGGGGGAGGACCCCATACTCGGCCAGCTCTTCTAATTTCTCAAGTGTGACGGTCGACTTTACCCAGTTGGCTGAAATGGTTTGACTCGGCTTTTGCTTCAAAGCCGAGGTATTGCCCTTGGACTTGGGAGCAACCTTGGGGGCCATGGTCAAAGATCTAGAGGAGAACGAAAATAAGAAAAGGATGAACGCGATGAAAGCGAAGAACACACGTTCAAGATCTAGAATGGAAACTTAGATCTAGAGGAACTTACCTGGAATCGGCGGCGGAGATGAGGTTCGTTGAACGCGGCGCGGCGGCGCGGACCGGCGGGTCGACTCTGGTGAGCGGTGCGGCGGCGTGCTTAAGGCTCGGTGGCGGAGCTCCGGGTCGCGGTCTTGAGCTCCAATGGCGCGGCCCGAGCTTGAAGATGAAATGGAATGCGGTGGCGTTTTGTGATTAGGGTTTCCCAAGGGGCCCAGTATTTATAGGCGCGGTGAAAACCCTAGACGGTAAACGGTAAAATGGAGAAAATTGCGGAGCGAGATACTCGGCCCGTTGATTACGGAAACAAAATCTCGGGAGTTATTTTCATGTGGCCGGGTTATAAGTGACCGCCAAAGGAGCCGGTCTTGGAGCTATTACTCGGACTAGTTTATGAGGAATGTTGAAGTTGGGTTATGAAATGATCGCTATGATGAGTTGATTTGAGCATTAATACCCGGGTCAATATGATGATAGGGTTACTATATGGACCGCCGAAAGAGCCGGCCTGGATATAGTTAAAGCAATCTAACCTATAACACTATTGTATTCAAATGTTTATTGTTTTGCAGGGAATAGCGTGCGCTTCGTGGTTGGCTCAAGGTTTGAAGTTATAAGAAAGGCGCGCCAACCAACATGCCCAAGCTATTCTGGGGACTACTGTTGGGGGGATACTAACCCGATAGGCCCATAGGGAAGGATAAATACCCGGCTGGAGGAAGTTTGGGCGAAGACCTCGTAAAATGATGATGGACCGGCAGCTGTATTGGTAACCCGGCTGAAGGAAAGGAAGTTCTAGAAGACTTGAGAGGCGGTGTAAACCGTGGAGTCCAAGACTTGGGGGTCACGGAGAGTAATTTAGGGTTATATGTAGACCCCGAATAGGACTCCGGACGTATCTGGGAAGGAAAGCCAGGAGACCGGGTATTATATATAAACCGGTCCTCGTAGTGCAGGGGGTAGATTTTCGAGAGATCCAAGTTATTCGAGAGATACGAGAGCAAGTATTTGTAACCCTAGATTTGGAGTCTCGGCGACATTGCAGTCCGAGCCTCTAGATCGATAGTTAATAAGATCCCAGCTGGAAGTAAGCTATTATCTCCGATGGAGAGGCTGAACCAGGATAAACCTTGTGCTCGATTTGAGCTAAACCCTCTCCCAAACACCAGAGTCGATTTGCCCCAAACTAAGTTACCACCGGTAACGTCTGCCGTGACTTTCCCACGACATAAGTCAAACCATGCCCCATCCCCCCCCCCGCTAGGACACATATACGCATTCTGCCTCGCCTCGCCCCGTCCTGCCCTATCCATATCACCCTGCCTCCACCCTCGCGCGTTGTCGCCATCGTTGGATCCACCTCCGCTGCCCTCGCCAAATCCGCCATCACGCTAGACCCCGTCGGTCATGTCCGTGCCGCTCCTGAGTTCCCTGTTGGTTGAAGCCCTGTCCCCGATGCGCCCAAGTTGTTCAGCCCTTTGCTGGAGGTACGATCTTATCTCCTCTCGGCCATGGATAGCTCGGATGAGTACTACTACAACAACATGGTGTACTCATCGTGTGACTCCGATTCATCCGACGATGAGAGAGAGGCTTTGATTGCTACGCTCCTTGTTATGAGCACATTTCGGATGTAACCTATGTTTAGGGGTTGGTCCCGGGCCGTTCAGCGGCGTTGGACCGGAACAGAGAAGCGGGCCATGGTCAGTTGTACAAATATTACTTCCACTGCACAAGCCCAATCTTCCATGCTCATGTTTTCCGACGACGGTTCCGGATGGCGAGACATATGTTCAACCGCATCCGGTTGGGCATGATGGGGCATGATGATTTCTTCCGATGCAAATCTGATGCACTGGGTAAGCTTGGCTTCTCCTCGTATCAAAAGTGCACTGCAGCTATTCGAATGCTTGCATATGGGCTTGCTAGAGATCTTCTTGATGAGTACATGCGCATGAGTAAGTCCACCTTCCTAGACTCAATTTATAAATATTGCAAACATGTGATTGTGGTGTTTGGGGACGAGTACTTGAAGCTGCCGAATGTTCAAGACACAGCCCGGCTTCTGTCCATTAACAAGCAAAGAGTATTCCCTGGCATACTTGGAATCATAGATTTCATGCACTGGGAGTGGAAGAATTGTCTCTTTGCTTGGAAGGGACAGTTCAAAGGACATTCTGGGGAGTGCATTGTTTGTTGGATGTATACCCAAAAGGAAATAATATTTATACATTTGTTTTATAATTATGATTCATATTACTATGCTATAACTGACGTGACTACTGAATATGAAATTCAGAGGAAAATTCACGCTCACATGTAATAACATGAACACGGTATCAAACTCTAGTCTTTCCTTTTATGACTAATTCATTGGATGTTTGATGACTATGTTTTCCTGGTCATGGACATTGTTTATGTCATCATCAATGAATAGCATATTGGTGGAAGGGAACAATATGGTTGGGTATTCCCTAAGTAGATTGATATGCTAAGAGATTCCATTAAGACAACTTTGTTCTTAGTGTCATATCACAGCACGGTTATATTACAATGTGTCATTTGGCCATGAAGTTATCGAAGTGATATATTCTGGAGGTTTTACTTTGCTATTATTTAGAGCCACACCGTAAAGTGGGTGAACATAACGGTAGCCACTGGGTAATTCTAAAGAAGTATATTACCTCGATGTTCTGAGATGGGAATGGTACGTTGCAAACGTATCTGTAATTTTTGATGCTCCATACTTATTTTCTACCCAATACCTTTTGTTTTCCACATGTTTTCTATCGTTTTCCTTCATTTTACGGATGTTTTCATTTGTGGCAGAGCCCACCATGAGGAGAGGTGGCATCATGCTCATTTGTGGCAGACCCCACCATGAGCCTGGCCTTCTCAAGGACCCAACCAGGTTGTATGCGGGAGGTCCCCAGCGCCGAATCTGCTGGGGAAGGAGCCGGCGCAACAACGGCAACAACTTTGCCCTTTGTGTCGACCGAATCTCTCTTCTTGCCCACCATGATGCAGGGGGCCATTATCTCCACATCAAGGAGATCGTGGGTCGCGAACCGAAGTGCCACATGCCCACGACTGGCCCGGCAGCAGTTGCCCCGCAATGTCTCACCTCCTTCGGACACATGTCCGCCGCGGGCCTGAGGGCTACTGTCGGTCCCATGGATACCAGGGTGTCTAGGCCCGTATGCTCAGCCAAGTGGGCACCAAGGCCTTGTCAAGGATGTCTCATGAAGAGGATCCCCTCCATGAGACTTTGTCCTCCTTGGGACCCGACTAGCAGGAGGCTAGCCCCCCTAGAGGAACTGTGTCGCCTGCCTTTGGAGAGGATCTCTACCTCGAGCCCTTCGCTCCTCTCCAGAGGACAATACTTTTAGGAGGGAACAAGCCATGTGCAGCTGACGTCCACTCCTCTGCATGCTAACGAATGCGTGACAGAGCCATAGTGCCACTTTGGCGGCAGTTTTCGTTCTCGTGTATAAAGATTGGGCGACAACTGCCCACGCCAAAGCACCGCCCCAGGACTTCCTCTTTGGTGCAAGAAGACCAAGATGACGCTACAAGACGGGGGAACATCACCGGGAGCCCCCGCTGCTCGGCCATGGACGGTGGCATTGCCCTCGATGACCAAGACTGGTAGGCGCCGTAGAGCTCCATCTGTCCCCTCCTTGGCACTTTGTGCTATCTCTTTCCCGCCAATAATGAGCAGGAAAGAGGCCCAAATGCTGGTATAAAAGGAGCCCCTTAGCTCTCGTGGCAGGGACGGCTCAATTCGCCGAGAGCCTCCCTAGTCTGAACCGAGCGCAAGCTCGCACCTTGTATTGTATCCAACTGATGTGCATGAACACACATTCGTTGGGAAATCCCAAGAGAAAGGTATGATGAGTACAGCAGCAAGATTTCCCTCAGAAAGAAACCAAGGTTTAATCGAACCAGTACTACCAGGCTCAGCAGCAACGTGGAATCTCCACACAACACGACCAAGATACTTTTCCCCAACGAAACAGTGAGGTTGTCAATCTCGCCGTTTTTTGCCGAAAACAAAGGATTAGACGTATAGTGTGGAAAATAGTGTTTGTTTGCAGTAAATGAAATGAGAACAATGATTGCAGTAGAAAAGAACAGTGCTTGCAGCAGGTTGTGTTATCAGTGTAAAGGAATGGACCGGGGTCCACATTTCACTAGTGGTGTCTTCCATAAAAGATAAATAATGTCGGGGGGCTACCCCCGAGTAGGGGTAAGATAGGTGAGAAATGGAGTTCAAGGCACTGGTTACCGAGTTCGGTCGTACCGAGTTGGTACGGGCCGGATAGGATGATGCTCAGCCGGGTAGGGCACTATCCAGGACGGAGAACAAGAGACCAAGGGAAGATTAGAGCATCTGTCTGGGTCAGCCGGGTAGCACTCGGGTGATCCGGATAGAGGAGAAGCTGTTCTACTCGGAGGCAAAGTCAATGGAGTCGTTGAGGTGAATCCCGCGTATCCTGGAGCCGTACAGGCGTGCGGTTCAACTTACTAGGTATGTGGTAATCTGTATCCAGACGTGGGTGGAGTACGGTATGGGTGGTGTCAAGTCCTGTCTCTGACAAGAGGGACTGGACATGTCAGCGGCGTACCGTGGAGACTGACAAGGGGTACAAGACATGTCAGCGACCTACCGCGGAGACTTTCGGCGACGCTGTCAGCGCAGACACGGAGGCGTGCGCTGCTGCACTGTGGTGTTGTCTACTCAGTACTTCTATTCGTAGAATAGTGGTTGGCCACCAGTATATAAGGTGGCTTACCCCCTCCCGCGCGAGGGACGACGACACTCGGTGGATTAACCCTAGAGGCATTACTACTCACAGAGAGAAAAAAGAGAGAGAAAGAGAAATTCTTGTACTCGGCATACCATTATACAGAGAGAGAGCCAGGAGTAGGGGTGTTACCTCCACACGGGGGCCCCGAACCTAGGTAGATTGTGTTGTTTGCAGTGTTCTGAATGCGCCAGTTAGGCGTGCGATCCCTCCCCAAATACCTACAGCGTCCATCGGACCCAACTTTAGCCATCCTATGGCATCTGTCTTCTCCACACCACGATAGTTGGCGCCCACCGTGGGGCCAGCAGCGGCGCTGGCTGGGGTTCATATCCGGACGGGACCCGTTTCTCATTCGGGGGAGCGCGTGGTTTGTGGCCTTGTCCACATATTCGGCTCCCTCGATTCCGTCACCGACAACGCGGGCGACTTTGGAGGCAGGCTCGTTCCTGCAGGCGGCTTCGTCGTCTCCTTCGACGCGCATCTGGTGTACGTCGCCACCACCGTCATCCGCGAGTACCCCGAGGTGGTGCTTGTTGCTGCGGACCCTCCTGTCGTTCTCGCCGTCCGCGGGCAGCGTGGAGGTGATGATGACTGGCCCGGCTATCATTGTCGGGAAAGTCGTGCCCACTTCGCCCGAAGTCGTCGACGAGTCGGCTGCTCGTCCGAGTCACAAGCCCTACGACAAGCCCCAGAACCAACCGGTGTACAAGGCTCTGTCTACATCAACTGCGATACCGGCGTCTCGTGCCGGTGTTGTCGAGAACTTGGGCATGCCTCTCGCCACGGATGTGGATCCGGCGGTGTTGAGGGCGCAGCTCGAGCAGCAGCGCCAAGCTTTGCTCCATGAAGCTCAGGAACTGGAAAAGGTTAGGTTGGAGCTCAACCTTGATCAAAATGAGTACAATAGAGCCCATGGTTTTACTCCTGTTTCTAGAAATCCTAGCAAGATAGGGATCATTCGTCGCAATCTAGGTGCTGTACTAGCTAGAGATGGTAAAGCTGCTAGGAAATCTGGTAGTATGACATCAGCTCGTAGGCCTAAGTATAGCTCTCCTACCAAAACACTTAGAGCTGCAGAGGCGGTCGCTGCCGAGTTGCCAAATTTATCTGGTGAGGCTCGCATTAGGCAGCATGACCGGCTCAATAAGCTTGTTCTGGAGGCTGGTAGGCAGAATGAGGCTTTCCGAAAAGCGAATCCGGGAGCTGGTGCATCTCATGTTGTTCAGTCGCATGGGCAAGATCTGGGAAACATGCCTCATCACCGCTTCCCGGTGGTGAGAGGACTCCGAGTGTACACTCCGGGAAGAGCAAGAAGATGCAGGTGTACGATCCGGCTGTCGCCGGAAAATAGCATGTTGTAGAGCGGCAACCCGGTCAAAAACACATTGTTGTAGGTACTGGCCATCAGGCCGCCCGAGTTCACCAAGAGGGGCAAGGAGGAAACCGAGATGGCCCATCTCGGCATTAGGCTGTCCACCCAGTTCAGCATGTTGTTCAGCCACAAGCAGTTGCTGTGGTGGCCAATCCGGTTGTTCAACCCGGTCCTGTGCACCAAGACCGCTACAATGACGGGTACTCGGCGATGGAGCAAGCCGGGTACGCTGACCCAAGAGATATGGCAGCTCGGTTGGGAGCGAGGATATTGCAGCCAAGTGATGCAAGGTACAAGTTGGACATGATCTGCCTGTCCAGAGAGATAGAAGCGAGGGGCCCACCCGGGCCAAGTTGTTTTGGTCCCAGGATCATGGGGGAGCCGCCCGTGTCCAAGTTCCAGCTGGCTAGAGGGACCAAGACATATGATGGAAGCACCAAGCCAGATGACTGGCTGAATGACTATGTTACTGATGTGTATGTTGCCGGCGGCAACCGGAGATAGGTTGTGAGGTATGTGCCTCAGATGTTAGAGGGCCCTGCCTAGATCTGGCTCAACAATCTGCCGAAAGATAGCATGAACTGCTGGCTTGACTTCTCGGAAGCCTTCATCAGCAACTTCACCAGCACCTATAAGAGGCCAAACCGGCCACAGCAGCTCTCGGCGTGCAAGCAGATGGAAGAAGAAACTGACCGCGAGTATCTTACTTGGCGGAGCACCCTGAGGAACACCTGTGAGGGTGTGAATGAGTCGCAGGCAATTGTCTGGTTCGCTCAAGGCTACCGACATGGCAGCATGCTATGGAAGAAGCTGCAAAGGGAGATGCCAAGTACGCTCGCCGAGACAATCAAGATTGCAAATATGTATGCTCTAGGTGACCCTACTCAGCCTCTGCTCGATTCTTTCGAGCCCAAAAGAAGACACCATGATGGAGCCTGTCGCAATGACCGCCAAGACTTCCGTAACAAGAGGAGAGATGATCGTCCGGATATCCGCTACGGATCGGACCATGTAGCTGCAGTCAACCAGGATCAACCCGCGGTTGGGAGCAGTCAGAGGCAAAAAACTGCTGGAGCCCAGTATGGGCAAAACCAGAATCAGGGCCAGAACTTCAAGAAGCAGTACAATGCTCCTCAGTAGTAAAATGCTCCCTAGGAATCCGGAGATCCTCCGAGGTTCATCTTTGAGACCATGAAGTAGGGGCCATGCAGCTTCCATACTCCGCATCCGAGCAGGCCAGCTAACCACACTACTCGACAGTGCAGCTGGTGGGACCGGATCAAGAGCGAGGGCTTTGGCGAACTCCCTTCTCCTCCTCTTCCGCTCTCAGGCTCTAATGTGCAGCCTATCCGGGCAGCTGCTCCTAGGCTGGCCGAGAACCAGAGGAGGGAGAATGTAAATCAAGTGGCGCAGGGGGCCAATCGCAACTACTACAACAACAACTACTACTACTACAATCGCAACTACTACACCCGCAACAACAACCGCAACAACAATGTCAACCGGAACAACAATAACAACACTGATGGTGGTGAGACCGGAACCAGTACAAGGAACATCATGAGAGCTACATGGTGTTCACCACTGAGCCAGATCACAAGCAGAGCCAGCGCAGGCGAGCGATGGAGGTGAACACTGTGATGCCGGTTGTGCCGGATTACATGCATTGGTGCGACCAGGACATTGTCTGGTCTAGAGCTGGTCATCCCAGGATCATGCCCAATCCGGGTACCTATGCTCTGGTGGTGGACCCTACTTTCCTGGGGTCCAAGAAGAATGTGAAGTTCAGCAAGGTGCTGATTGACAACGGGATCAGCATCAACATCATGTACCGAGATACTATGGAGAAGCTCGGCATTGCCGAGAACATGCTGCTACCCAGCCGGACCACTTTCCATGGCATTGTGTCGGGGGTGTCTTGTGCTCCCATTGGCCGGATCTGGATTGATGTGCTTTTCGGCACGAGGGACAACTGCCGGACAGAATGTCTGTAGTTTGAGGTGGTTGATCTTCAGAGCCCTATCATGCTCTACTCGGCAGGCCTGCTCTGACCAAGTTTATGGCTTCAACCCACGACGCATATCTGAAGATGAAGCTTCTCGGTCCTAATGGCATCATCACCATATCGGGTGACTAAAAGCGCTCCTTGGACTGTGCATCTGCTGGATCTCAGCTTGCTGAGTCCATGGTCATTGCGACCGAGAAGAAGAAGATACATGAGGTGGTGGCACTGGCACAGGCAGGTCAACTCGGTATGCCTGGCATGCCGAGCTCTCAACATGGAGCCACATTCTAGGCCTCCCAAGAGACAAAGAAGGTGCAGATTGACCCGGAGTTCCTGGAGCGTGTTTCCATCATTGGCGTCGGATTGGAGGAGAAATAGGAAAGCGCGCTCATCCACTTCCTCCGTGAGAATCGGGGTGTCTTTGCATGGTCCAATCAGGATCTGCCGGGTGTCCCGAGGGAGTTGGTTGAGCACTCTTTGCATGTGCGGCCAGACGCCAAGCCGGTCAAGCAGGCTATGCGCTGCTTTGCGGCAGAAAGGAGGAAATCCATTGGTGACGAGATCACAAGGCTGCTGGCAAGTGGATTTATTATGGAGGTGTTGCATCCGGATTGGCTGGCCAATCTGGTCATGGTGGAGAAGAAGAAGGATGGTCCTATGGTCGCTGTGGTGTGGCGCTTGTGCATGGACTACACTGATTTGAACAAGGCCTGCCCCATGGACCCGTTCCCACTACCCCGGATAGATCAGGTGATGGATTCCACTGCCGAGTGCGAGCTTTTGTCTTTCATTGATGCCTACTCTGGTTTTCACCAGATCCCTTTTAATCCGGCTGATCAAATAAAGACTGCTTTATCACCCCGTACGGGGCTTATTGCTATCGTGTTATGTGTTTTGGCTTGAGAAATGCTGGGGCCGCGTACCAGAGGTGCATACAGAAATGCCTGCATGAGCAGATCGGCAAAAATGTGCAGGTGTATGTGGATGACATTGTCATCAAAACCAAAGAAAACACATACTGCTGAGTGATATTGAAGAAACATTTGCAAGCTTGCGCAAGTACCAGATGAAATTGAATCCAAGAAAGTGCACATTTGGCGTCCCGGCTGGCAAGCTACTCGGCTTCTTGGTGTCCAGTCGGGGCATTGAGGCCAATCCTTCAGAGATAAAAGATATAGAGAGCATGTCTTTGCCGAGGTCACTGAAGGATGTGCAAAAGTTTACCGGGTGCATGGCTTCTCTTAGCCGGTTCCTGGGAAGAATGGGGAGAAGGCCTTTCCTCTCTACCAGCTCATGAAGAAAAGTGACAAATTTGTCTGGACCCCACAAGCTGATGTGGCATTCAAAGAGCTCTAGAGCATGCTGGCTACCGCTCCAGTCCTGGCGTCTCCACTGCCTAAGGAGCCAATGCTGCTCTATATTGCAGCTACCAACCGGGTAGTGAGTGTGGTGGTGGTAGTAGAGCGAGAAGAAGAAGGCAAATCGGTGCAGAGGCCGGTGTATTATCTGAGTGAAGTGCTATCCATCTCCAAGCAAAACTATCCGCACTATCAGAAGATGACATATGGGGTTTACCTGGGTGCCAAGAAGCTCAAGCACTATTTCCATGAGCATCCAATCACAGTGGTGAGCACTGCTCCCATCTCGAAGATTATGGGCAACAAGGATGCAAGTGGCCGGGTAGCCAAGTGGGCAATTGAGCTAGCTGCTTACACCCCGTTGTATGCAAGAAGGGAAGCCATCAAGTCCCAGGCCCCTGGCGGATTTCTTTGTTGACTGGGCCAAAATGCAGTATGAGCCTCCCTTGCCGGAAACAAATTTCTAGAGGATGCATTTCGATGGATCCGAGGTAAAAGAGGGACTCGGTGCTGGTGTTGTACTCACCTCACCCAAGCGGGACCAACTCAAGTATGTGCTACAGATTGATTTCCCGGCATCCAATAATGTTGCCGAGTATGAAGCCCTGGTCCATGGCTTGAAAGTATCCAAGGAGATTGGAATCCGGCGGATTGTATGCTATGGTGACTCGGACCTGGTGGTTCAACAGGTCTCGAGCACTTGGGATGCGTTGGATGCCAACATGGAATCTTATCGGTTCCTCATCCAGAATATGACCGGATTCTTCGATGGGTGTGAGTTCCATCACATCCACCGAGCTGAAAATGATGCAGCAGATGCTTTATCCAAGTTGGGTTCTTCTCGGCAATTCATCCCGCCTGGGATTGCTCTGGAGCATTTGAGGAAGCCCTCTATCAAGACATCCCCCAACTCGGAGTCCATATTCAACCCGGCTCTGCCGGACTCTGAAGTTGTTCCCATGGAGATTGACCGGGAGAGCTCAAAGGAGAACCCGGGGACTGCTCCATCCAACCCGGGGACTGCCTCAGTAAACCCGGGGACTATCGCATTCATCGAGGGGATCATTTCTCACTACTCGGGGACTTGGGGACTCGTCTCCAACTCGAAGAAGTCATGTCAGCTGATCCAATGGAAGTGGATGAACCAGTGTTTCCTACTCAGGAGACACCGAATTGGTCTCTGCCCATATTATCCTTTCTGATGGATGGTACCTTGTCGAGTGACGAGGTCACAACCAGTCAGATACAAATAAGATCCAAGGGCTACACCATCATCAACAAAGAGCTGTACAAGAGAAGTGCCACTGGTGTACTCCAACGATCTGTTGAGCCGGAAGAAGGAGAAGAGATTCTCAGAGAGATACACCAAGGAGAATGTGGGCACCATGCCTCATCTCGGGCCCTAGTCAAGAAAGCATTCCGGCATGGATTCTATTGGCTCACTGCCTTGCAACAAGCAAAAGATCTGGTGAGGAAGTGCAATGGGTGCCAGAGGTATGCAAGCAAGATTCATATGCCAGCTTCCGAGTTGAAGACAATCCCCATCACTTGGCCATTTGCTGTCTGGTGCTTGGATATGGTGGGTCCTTTCAAGCCAGCTCGAGGCAACATGACACACATCTTGGTCATGGTTGATAAGTTCACCAAGTGGATTGAAGTGAAGCCAATCCGGAAATGTGGTGGAAATACAACAGTAAGCTTCTTGAGGGATATTATCCTGAGGTATGGCTACCCGCATGGGATCATCTCGGATAATGGGACAAACTTTGCTGAAGGAGCTTTTGCTCGGTTCTATAAGGAGAAGCGGATCCGGCTAGACATTGCATCAGTCGCCCATTCGGCTTCAAATGGCCAAGTTGAAAGAGCAAATGGCATGGTCCTATCTGGAATAAAGCCAAGGCTGGTCGAGCCATTGCTGAAAACACATGGGTGTTGGCTAGACGAGTTGTCGGCGGTGTTGTGGAGTCTAAGGACTACCCCTAACCGATCAACCGGATAGACACCATTCTTCCTAGTATATGGAGCAGAGGCCGTGTTTCCCACTGACCTTGAGCATGAATCACCAAGAATAACCCTCTATACTAAGGCAGAGGCAAGAGAAGCCCAAGAAGATGATGTTGATCTGCTCGAAGAAGCAAGAGAATTAACTCTATCGCGCTCAGCTGTATATCAATAGAATCTGAGACGCTATCATAGCCGGAAAGTAAACCCAAGGGTTTTCCAAGAAGGAGACATGGTGCTTAGGCTTGTACAATGCACAACCGGGATGCACAAACTTTCCCCTCCATGGGAAGGTCCTTTCATTGTGAGCAAGGCTCTGCTCAATGACGTGTATTACCTCATCGACGCACAGGCACCACCGAAGAACAGGGCGGATAAATCCGGAGAGGAATCCAAGCATCCCTGGAATGTAGCTCTACTCCGCCGTTTTCATTCCTGAAAAAACATTGTATGTATCTCCTTAACCGAGTTAAATTCCAAGTCGGCACTCCGAATTCAAACTCAGGGACTGCCTGTGCCAAAACTTGTTATGTGTATTTACTTTCTTTGCTTTGTCTACTCGGATAGTCTACTCGGAATTTCATGCGCATGTCTAGTAATGTGTTTAAACCTAAGGGCCAACTCTTCGACTTTGCTGCTATCCGCAACCCAGCTTCATGGCAA
Organism: Alopecurus myosuroides; assembly: GCA_028641055.1. Taxonomy (NCBI): domain Eukaryota; kingdom Viridiplantae; phylum Streptophyta; class Magnoliopsida; order Poales; family Poaceae; genus Alopecurus; species Alopecurus myosuroides. Next base: position 226,233,187 of record CM054058.1, read on the forward strand.
GCAAGAGAACAAGCCAAAGGTCAATGAACACATGAAAAACTGCTAAGGAAAGGAGTGTATCAACCGAGTAGGGTACTTTTTCCTTCCGTGTTTTTGGCTAAGTGTTGGGCAGTGTTAATTTCAAATCTCAAAGGTGTTAAGTATTAGAAACCCGGTTTTTGAAATCTTGTGACTCGACTACCAAAAAGCCACAAGTGGCAGGTAAGAGCAAAGACAAAAGAGCCGGGCGGATAAGAAAAGCAACTCGGGGACTCGCAATTAGCGCAATCCGGCATTGAGCCAGTCTTGCTAAGAACTGAATAAAACTGAGTAGCACGCACAAAACAATAAATTTTGGCATACATCTGCACCCGGCATACCGGGAATCTGATAAAAAGTTTGAAGTTGAAATAGAGCAGGAACTCGGGCCGTTGTCGAAGGAGCGGTGCTGACTTCAAGGCTTGACAGGTCGGAGGACTCGCTGACAAGCACGGAGGCAGTGGTCGATGCAGGGTTCGCGGAGTCACCAGTCGGGGCAGCAGGCCCGGATGCGGTGTTCTAGACGGGAGTCTATGTGGCGCTCAACTCGGGGGCCGGCGTGGAGATCACCATATCGGTGGTGACGACTCCGGGCGAGGCAGTGGGCTGCGGATCGGCTTGGATTTCCTCATCCACCTCTTCGGAGCCATCCTTTAGCTCAACTGCTTCCTGGTTGTCACCCTCCTTGGTTTCCTCAGCCGCAGTTTCCTCCTGATCGGACGCCTCGCCGCCAGCCTCGTCTTGCTCGGCCTCCTCGTCACCTGCATCATCTTGACCACCGTCCTCCTCAACATCGTCATCCTCACCATCCTCGACGTTGGTGTCCAGTTCCATGGGGCCGTCGATGAACTCCTTGGTATATGCATAGGAGGCTAGCCGGTATGTCGTCTCCTGGCGGCGCTGGATAAATTCCTCTCGCTTGTTCCACTTGGAGTCGTTCCGGAGTGTCTTGAGCCTGTTGAGGTCCAAGTTATCATACCAGGACAACACGAAGTGGAGGGCCTCATCTGCGCCAGCTCCGGCAGCTGAGGCGCGCCTTTTCTTCAGTTCCACCTTGACAATGACATAGTCCAAATTGGAGGCTAGCTCGTTGATTGTAGTCGGAGGCTCGACTTCTGGCCATAAGACCTTGCGTAGGCGCATGCCGGTGGAAACAAGAGTGGTGCCCATGCCCTTGAGGAGGTGAACTCGGGTCTTGATGTTTTTGATTTGGTCATCGATCATGACCGAGTCGGTAACATCGTGGTCGAGCTCCTTCTGCAGCTCCCTGGCCTTGGCCACATCTTGATCAGCGCTTGCATTGAGATCTGGGAAGGTCCCTGAGAGAGGTGATGCTGGGTAGAGTCAAGAAACCAGATAAGAAAAACCGGAGAAGAGAAACTGAGTAGAAGAAACCGGATGGTATAAGTTAGAGAGGGGCAATAACTTACAGCGCATATCCAAGACAAGATCCCTAAGCCGTCTGTGCCATCCCGCAACAAGGGTGTGCTCTTTGTCCAGCAGGCCTCGGGAGTTAACTAGCATGGCGTCGAGGTCGTTGTTGCGAGCCCTGAGGGATTCAATCTCCCTTTCCAGTTCCAGCTTCTCGACTGCAGCCCGGTTCAGCGCCTCGGTCTTGTCGTTTCCAGCCTGCAACGCCGACTTGAGAGCTTCAGCTAGCTCACGCTTAAGCTTGAGCACCTCCTTCTTCTCGGTGGCGAGCTCTGCCCCCAGCTTGGTCTGGGTGGTTTGCACCTGTAGCTGCACCTCGGCCGGAGTAACACACCCTTGGTGCAGCTCGAGAAAGGATTTATGCTCGTCTGCGAAGGAGCCAACCCGGTCAGTAAAGTAGAAAGGATACAGAAAACCGGATAAGAAGAAACAGGAGGTAACTTACTCTCCAGAGATGAAATTTTTCTCTGCTCTGACTCGGCCAGCATAGTGCAATCTTGGTGCATGTCAGCAAGGGCCTTGTATTCACCTGCAGAGAAACAAAGTTGAGCAAAAAATTGGCGTAAACATAAAACGCACAAACAAAAGTTTTCCACTTACTCTCTAAAGAGGAGATCTTGGTGATGGCCTTAGTGAGGTTCTTCTCCATGATAGCTGCAATTTGGAAGACATGAACCGAGTTAGAAAACTGATGCCGAAAAAGCATAACCAGTAAATCAAAGTGGATGAGCATTACCTCTTTTGCCACGCTCCCCCTGAAGCTCCCGGTTCTGCTCCTTGACCCTCCGATGAGACCAGAGGAGCTGGCGGAAGATCTTGGTGCGGGTATCGGTGCATTCCTGAAGAAAGAAAAGAGATAGTATAAGTGGGAAGATTCATCCCAAGTAGACTACAACTCGATCGAGTATTGCCTATTCGGCCCAAATCTCGGGGACTCGATGGTGTATAGAGAAAGAAATAGAATAAGTTGCAACTCGGAAAACCGGATCGAAAGTAAAGTACTTACCCGGTTGGTGTTTTCGGCGTCTTCGGCAGCTTTGCGCAAGCAGTATATCTTGTGCGCCAGGGTGCTGCTGGACGAGGCAATGGACATTGAGATGGGGCCGACAACGGCATTGTTCCAAGCTTGCCGGTAGTTGTCCAGGTTGCCCAGCTTCTTGCCATCTCGGCCCGGGCTACCAAACTTCTTGCTGTCTCACTCCTGATCAATATGGCCTATTCGGTCCAGCACGGTATCAATATCTTCTCGCAGCTCATAAGAAAGCTCCGTCAGCTGGGCATCTGACTGAATGGCCAGAGTGCCGACCTTGGCCTTGGATCCGGCGGGGCTGGTTTTCTTCTTCTTCACCTGCACACGCTGCTCTGCTTTGCGCTCCTGCCATCTCCGGTGCTCCTCCTGCAGCTCGCGCCAATGATCCGGAAAGATCACAGTGGCAAAAGTTCCGTTGATGCCCGCCCCTGCAGCCAGTTTGTCCTTCGGTGCAAACCGGATATTCTGCTGCACTAACTGCTGGTTGCGGGTGGTAGGGACATTCTTGGTGGTCTTGGTGGTGGTCTTCTCGGGTGTGGCCGCAGCCTCCAAGGGTCTAGGCTGTTTTGGCCTATTTAGTGGCCAGGCTACTCTAGGTGCTGGCGGAGGAGCATGTTGCTTGGCCGGAGGTTGCTGCTGTTGTGGCTGCTTGGTCTCCTTGGCACCTGGTGGTTGGTGCTCGAGAGATGGCGCTGGGTGCTGCTCTGCTGATTGCTGCTGCTGCCCGGCTTGCGCAGCATCTTGCGGTGGTTGTTGATCTGTTGGGGGGTGTTGCTGCTTCTCGGTCGCGGGTTTCGGCGGTGGCTGCTGCTTCTCGGTAGCAGGCTCTGGTGGTTGCTGCTCCTCGGCAGTGGGCTCTGGTGGTTGTTGTTCTGGGGTGGGGCCCCGTTGCACTAAAACACGACCAGTGTCCATCTCGGCGCCAGTATTTTCAGCGCCGAGGTCTTGCTCTTCTTTAACAGAATGAGGTATCTCGGTCCTCTCCTCCGGATGATATTCTCCGTCCTCGGGGTCGAGGTACACAAATCCCGAGGCACACTTTGCTTTGGTGTTGCGTCAGGAGCGTCAGCATCAAGTGCATCGCTGAGGGGAAGAAAGAAGAGAAGGAAGAATAAGAAAGGTGCAAACACAAAGCACACGGATCGGAGAGACGGAAAAGGTGGAAAGGGTGCAAACACAAAGCATGAAGCATATGGGAATGACTGACCCGTCCTCAGTAGGGCGTGTTGGCCTCTTGCGGCCCGTAGTAGTCTTGGTGGGCTTTTCCGCGCCCTTCTTCGGCCTCTTGGAAGTTGGGGGCTCGATGGCACCGCTACCAGGTCTTTTCCTCATCCCGATCAGGGCAGCGACCGCCACGGGCACCGCATCGATCGGCTCCTCGTCCATTTCCTCTGGAGCTGAGATATAGAAATGCAATTGTGAGCTCAAGAAAAAACCGGAAAGCATTGAAGTGCATACGATGGTGGTCATGGTCACCTTCATCATCCTCGGACCAGTCCCGGATTGATGTGGAGACTCGGGACTTACCATCTTAGCCGGCGAGCGGAATGGAGAGTGTGTCCTGGACATCAAATGCCTCTGCGTCATCCTCGGTCCGGTCCGGCTGCCAGTTCTGCTCAAAGATAGCCTTGTCCTCTGTCTTCTGGCGAGGAATGACCTATGGATGCAGGTACAAATCATACAAAGCTAAGTCCTAACAGGAGAGGCCGGGTTGAGGCTCTACTCGGTGAAGGATGCAAGCATAAAGCATACTAAGCTAAGTCCTATCAGGAGAGACCGGGTTGAATTTCTTCTCGGCATAGCATGCAATCACAAAGCATAAGTGGCTAAGTCCATTCAATAGGAATCAAGATGAGTTCTACTCGGTATAGCATGCAACCATAAAGCATAAAGGGCTAATTCTAAGCCAGAGAATCCAAGGTACAAGCTACCCGGGGAAGTACGAGAAACGGTAAGCAAAATCGACTAAGTGCATACAGAAGGGAACTTACTTTGGGGGCTGGCTGATCTCGGCTGAACGGTGGAAGACCGTAGAACCAAGTATTTGTGAGGGTGGCCTTGAGAATGGAGCGAGCCCATATCGCCACCTCCTCCTTGCTGATCTCGAACGTCGTTGTGCGGGTGCAGTCGCGGGATCCTCCCATGAAACACATCTTGTGTGCTCGGAGTTGGAAAGGGAGAACCCGGGGGCTCACCCGGGCAGCGATCAAGTCATCCTTGCAGAGTCCCACCTCGACCAACTTATTCAGTCGGTCGTCGGCGTGGTTCGCATCCAACACGGTCTTCTTGGGGTTGTATCCCCAATTCCTCGTAGCCGTTGGAGGAGTGTTCTCGAAGGCCGACAGCTTGATGAGATCGACCGGCTGCTCGCCTGCAGCCGGAGTGGGATTCTTCACATACAGAAACCCCCTCTGCCACTTCCGGCAGGTGTCCAACCCAAGAACCCGGGGGTATGCACTAGGAGTCCGGCCGATGATCATCGCCGTCCCGGTTTGGGTCATTGTTTTGGGCGCATTCGGCTTGGATTTCTTAGGGAGAACCTGCTGGCGGAAGAAGAAGTATTTGGCCCAGATGTCTACCGTGGGGTAGACACCGAGATAAGCTTCACAGCAACAGACAAAGGTGGATAGCATGGCTATGGCGTTAGCCGGAAGATGATGGGGTTGGAGGCCGAAGTGGCAGAGGAAGTCTTGCATGAATTTCGAGATGGGAAGGCCGAAGCCGCGTTTGAAATGGCTAAGGAACACAACATACTCACCGGGCTGGGGCTGCGGCTCCAACTCGTCGCCGGGTGGCCGGCATATGACACCGGGTGGTACCCGGTGAGTATTGACTAGCCACTGGCACTCGCTGACGGTAACGTCGGACCCCTCCCAGTTGGCGCGTGTCGAGGTAGGGCCCTCCAGGTCCAGATCCGCGACGGGCTCGAGCGCCATCGGAGCGTCTCCGGCGAGGAAGCGCTCAAAGAAGGAGGCAGAGAGGGAGTGGCACAGTCGAACAGCGACGGCGGCGCGAGATCGGAGGTAACCGCGTTGCACAATGAAGGTCTTGGAGCCCTCGGGCGCTCTCCGGCGAGCGGCGGCACGCAGGGATGGATCTGCTCTCTCTCTCTCTGCGTGCGGTGCGGCAGCGTGCGGTGGATTTGCGGTGGAGCGATGTGCTCTGTGCGAGTTTTGGCGAGAGGAAGGAGAAAGCTCTAGGGGAAAATGACGAGGAAGTCAAGACGATGGGCGGCGTGGGGGTACTTAAACCCCCCGAGGCGCAGTTATTGTCTGGGATCAGTTGTGACAGAGATCGTGCGAAGTGGGGAGTTATTGCATCCGTTAGAAACGCACGAAGCGATTCAGTTGCGCGTAACGGACGCAGTTAATCCCACGTCGCGTGACGTGGGTAATCAAGTACCCTGTGTGAAGTGACGCAACGGCTCGTGGGCCCGGTATGCAGTGGCAGGCGCGTGCCATGCAACTGCATCAGACCCCGAGGCGTCGTGGGCTGCGGTTGCATGACACGTGTGGAGCCTTACACGCGAAGATAGGAGGGCTCAGGTTCGAGCGGCAAAGTTTTGGAAATTTGGCTAAGTGCTGAGATCCCGGAAAAATCCAAAGCGACTTGGTCTATCCGGATTGCTGAAGAAAACTCCACAGGTAACAATGGAGTAGGTCCGAGTTTGGATTGAGCTCAACCGAGTTGAGGTGCAACTCGGCTGAGAATGTCAAAGAGGTTTTTTGGTTTAAGCTGGCAGGGCCCAGCGTCCAAGTTCACCGGACCCTACCAGCTTCGGGGACTAATGTCGGAGGGCTACCCCCGAGTAGGGGTAAGATAGGTGAGAAATGGAGTTCAAGGCACTGGTTACCGAGTTCGTACGTACCGAGTTGGTACGGGTCGGATAGGATGATGCTTAGCCGGGCAGGGCGCTATCCGGCAGGGAGAACAAGAGACCAAGGGAAGATTCAGGCATATGTCTGGGTCAGCCAGGTAGCACTCGGGTGATCCGGATAGAGGAAAAGCTGTTCTACTTGGAGGCAAAGTCAATGGAGCCGTTGAGGTGAATCCCGCATATCCTGGAGCCGTACAGGCGTGCGGTTCAATTTACTAGGTATGTGGTAATCTGTATCCAGACGTGGGTGGAGTACGGTATGGGTGGTGTCAAGTACTGTCTGTGACAAGGGGGACAGGACATGTGAGCGGCCTACCGTAGAGACTGACAAGGGGGACAAGACATGTCAGCGGCCTACCGCGGAGACTTTCGGCGACGCTGTCAGCGAAGACACGAAGGCGTGCGCTGCTGCACAGTGGTGTTGTCTACTCAGTACTTCTATTCGTAGAATAGTGGTTGGCCACCACTCTATAAGGTGGCTTACCCCATCCTGCGCGAGGGACGAAGACACTCGGTGGATTAACCCTAGAGGCATTACTACTCACAGAGAGAAAGAAAGAGAGAGAAAGAGGAACTATTGTACTCAGCATACCATTATACAGAGAGAGAGGCAGGAGTAGGGGTGTTACCTCCACACGAGGGCCCCAGACCTGGGTAGATTGTGTTGTTTGCAGTGTTCTGAGTGCGCCAGTTAGGCGTGCGATCCCTCCCCGAATACCTACAGCGTCCATCGGCCCCAACTTTAGCCATCCTATGGCATCTGTCTTCTCCACACCACGACAAATAACATGTGATACTTCAAAAACGTATGTACTTTTCCGAACACTTTTGCAGTTGTTTTCCTCTAAACTTATGAGCTTTGAATACAACTAACATGGACTAACGCTATTTTCAGCAGCATTGCCCTGGTGTCTCGTTTTTGTGCAGAAAATCAACTTTTAGGAAAATACCCGGAAAAGATCCCAATGTTCCTATTTTACCCGAAGACCCCCGGAGCCAGAAGACGAGACGGAGAGGGGTCACGAGGGGCCCACACCACCTAGAGGCGCTCCCCCCTAGGCCACGCCACCACATGTGTGGCCGCCTCGGGCACTCCCTCGGGTCCCCCTTTCGACTACATATACCTCTTGACCTAAAAACCAAGGGGGGTTTGTCATATTACAGAGAAAAACACCAGAGCGCCGCCGCCACCTCGAAACCCAATTCAGGGACCAGAAGTTCTTGTTCTAGCACCCTGCCGGGATGGGGATTCGGAGGAGATCATGGCCATCATCATAGCCACCACTTCTCCATCAACCGTCCATGATTCCCCCCGTACATGTGTGAGTAATACATGTTGTAGGATGAGAGGGATGGTAGGGATTGGATGAGATCGTTCATGTAATAATTGCCAGATTGTTAGGGCATGGTGCCTAGTATCCGTTGTTAGTGATATATATCGTTGTTGCAACTTGTTATGCTTAATGCTTGTCACTAGGGCCTGAGTGCCATGATCACAGATTTGAACATGTTATTGATTCATGAGGATAATTATGTTTTTATCTTACCTGCAAGTTGTTTACACATATCGTTGTCCGGAACCCAAGGCCCCAAAGTGATAGAAATTGGGATAACCGGAGAGGATGGCTGTGATGTGAGGATCACGTGTGTTCACGGAGTGTTAATGCTTTGCTCCGGTGCTTTATTAAAAGGAGCACCTTAATTACGAGTAGTTTCCCTTGAGGCCCTACTGCAAACGGGCTGGTAGGACAGAAGATGTTGTGCAATTTTCTCATTGCGAGCACGTACGACTAAATATGGAACACATGCCTATGGTTACCTAGTACTTGGACACTTTATTATTATTTATCTTAAATTTCCCATGTTTTGATTATTATATGAACTATCTTATCCATGCAATGCCCGTTCATCCATCCATATGCCTACAATATTTTAATACTGATGTTTCCCACAATTGCTACCGTTGTTTCTATTTTATTCCTGTTGTTATTTTACTACTGCTATAAAACTGTTGCTACTGATAAACTGTTGCGAGAAAGTCTACTTCCAGCCGCATATGAATTGACAACTCGTATGTTAAGGCTTATAAATATTCTTTAGCTCCCCTTGTGTCGAATCAATAAATTTGGTTACTTCCCTCGAAGACTGTTGTGATCCCCTTTACTTGTGGGTCATGAAGAATATTTTATGGAGCCTTTGCCGGGGAGCATAGCTTTATTTGTAAGCTCACTTGGACGTGATATTGTTCGCTGAAAGTTATGCATCATGGTAAAACTCGTGTGGGAAAGTCTCTATATTTCCATCGACAACAAGGAGAGGTACAACTCTGAACACCTACGTTGCTCTTGATTCACCATTTTTAATGAGTAGACTTCTTACACCACCACATATACATGCTACACATAGTGATACTTCTGATGAGTCTGAAAATACTTGTGATAATTTTGATGATGCTTCTACTGTTCTTGATGATAATGGTTCATTAGGTCCTTTCCTAGATGCCACAGTTACTAGAGCTATACAAACTGAAAACACTGAAATTCCTAATGAAAATCCTAATACACTTCTTAGTTCACCTGAGTCTAGATATAGTCCTAGTGATGATCTTGAGGAAACTTACATTGAACTTGATGATGAATTTATTGAAGAATGTCATGCTATTACTAGTGTAAGTGCTATTAAGAGTCTTCTTGCAAGACGTGCTGTTAAATATAAACCGTCTCCTGATGCTAAGTTTTATACATCTCCCATAAACATTAAAGATAAGGATTATGATTTCTCTCTAGATTTATTTTATATATCTATTGAGGAAGAACATTTTTGTGGTACTGAAAATGAAATTGTTGTAGGACATATGAATGAGCTCTCGTCTTTGAGTAGCTTATTTTCTGATGATATTAAGAAACACAGTTACTTTTTGCTAAAAAAATTCCTTTCTCATTAAAAGATGAAGCTAAAACTTGGTTTACTAATTTGTCACCTGTATCTATTGATAGTCCTATTGGTTTGGTTAATGCTTTCTTTCAGAAATATTTTCCTGCTAGTGCTCAACATGCTGCTTTGCAAAGAATCTTTAACTTTAAGCAAATTGAAAGAGAGAAAATGCCTGAATCTTGGGCAAGATATTGTTCTTTATTTAGATCTAGGCCTAGAAATCAATTAGCTAAAAATGAACTCCTTGATATATTCTATAATTGACTAACTGTTGAATCTAGTGCTCAACATGCTGCTTTGCAAAGAATCTTTAACTTTAAGCAAATTGAAAGAGAGAAAATGCCTGAATATTGGGCAAGATATTGTTCTTTATTTAGAGCTAGGCCTAGAAATCAATTAGTTAAAAATGAAATCCTTGATATATTCTATAATGGACTAACTGTTGAATCTAGGACATACCTGGATAGTTGTGCTAGTTGTGTTTTCAGGAAAAGAACTCCTGAAGAGGCCGAGGAATTATTGGCTAAAATAAGCCAAAATCATGATGATTGGACTATACCTGAGACAACCCTAACACAAAGACCAAAGAAGAGGGGGAATTGTTGAATTAAATGATGAAGTGACGAGGGAAGCCAAGAAATCTCTTAAAGAAAATGGTATTAAATCTGAAGATGTGAAGAATCTACCACCTATAGAAGAATTATGTAAGCCAATTCCTCACCCATCCACGATTGAGGTAAACTCTCTACAATATTTTGATAATAGAGATATTCCCTATTCTAAACCACCTGATCAATTCTTAGATGAATTTTATAATTATAGTGTTAATCGAGATAGCTTTAATATGAGAATGCAGAATCATCTAATGGAAAATTATAGAGCTATTGATAATTTTCATGGTATTATTGAGAGAACTTCTAATGATGTTAAAATGCTTATTATAAATTTCCATATGGTTCAAACTCAAATTGATCAACTCACTAAGGTGCAACAAGATTTGCTATTTAACGCTTCTAGAGAAAAACATGTTTATGAAATTACCACTAAAAGTGGTGTTTCTACTCGGTATCCTTTGTATCCTGAGGGACATCCTAAAAGAATTGAACAAGATTCTCAGCAAGCTAAAAACAATAGTACTCCTTATAAGAAAAAGAAGAAGAAACATAAAATTGTTATAAAACCTCCTGAACCTGCTAAAGATCCTAATAGTGCATCTGTCTCTGATGCTAAAACTGAAAGTGGTAATGATAAGAGTGATGCTTCTGATAAAGAAGAAATTGAAGATGAACCTGAAAAGAAAACTAAAAATACAAAGTACACTAAGGAGGATTTCATTGCTAATAAATATGGTAATGAGAGAGAACCTTGGGTACAAAAATGTCTTTTCCTAATAAGAAACATAAACCAAAGGAACAAGAACATTATGACAAGTTCTGTGATTGGATGAAACCTTTGTTTTTGCAAATTCCTTTATCTGATGCTAATAAATTGCCACCTTATTCAAAATATATGAAAGATACTGTCTCTAACAAAAGGAAGATTCCTAATGAGGAATTCTCCACCATGCTTGCTAATTAATCTTTCAATGGTAAGGTTCCAAAGAAGCTTGGAGATCCTGGTATACCAACTATTCCATGCTCCATTAAAAAATAATTATGTTAGAACTGTTTTATGTGACTTGGGAGCAGGATTTAGTGTTATGTCTTTCTCTCTTTATAAAAGACTTCTTCTGGAAAAATTGATATATCTTTGCGAATGGTTGGTAAATCTACTGTTATTCTTGTTCGTATATGTGAGAATGTTCCTGTTCAAGTGGCTAATAACTGTGATAACTAACTTTGTTGTGTTGGAAATGCCTAAAGATTATAATATGTCTATTATTCTTGGGAGACCTTTTCTTAACACTACAGGGGATGCTATTGATTGCAACCAAGGAAAAGTAGCTTTTAATGTTAATGACAAAGAACACACAGTTTATTTTCCCAAGAAGATTGATAAGAAATATGGTATAAATTCAATTGAAAATATTGAGACCATCAAGATTGGAGAATTCTATTGTCCTATTCCAATGCCACTGAAAGAATATGAAATTGTCATATTGGGACTATTTCTATCAAAGTTGAGGTAACGCAATAATTTAGTGAAAAGCAAAGTTTTGCTTCCTGTAAAATTGTTTTGGTAACAAGACTTGATCAACCTTGTTAACAAAGTGATTTTGAATGAAGAAAACAATGTTTTCACTATGTTTTCACCTTGTTTACTTTTGTTACTTATGTTTTCACCATCCCCAATTTTGTTTTCACTACTTTCTCCTATCTTTCCCCTAGTTATTTGCATATTAGAGTGTGTTAGAACTTCTGTAGAATTTGTTTTGGTTTTGTTTTCCATCGTTCCACAATCGTTTTCCTGGATTATAATCATTTATAAAATTCTCAAAATTCTCGAAAATAAAGTTTCTCGAAAAATTGTAGAAAATTTATATTAAATTTTCACGTTAAAATGGGGCAGAGAGGCACCTGGGGCAACCCAGGGGGACCCACCATGCCTCCACCACCTGGTGGCGCGGGTACCCCCAGGGCGCGATGGTACGTCATAAATGTATCCTTAATTTTTGACGTTCCATGTTGTTTTCATGTTGTTTCCCACATGTTTGCTATACACTTTATGTTGGACTAACCTATTGACAAGATGCCACAGAGCCAGTTCCCTGTTTTTCTTTTGTTTTTAGTTTCAGAAAAGTTGTTCTGGAAATATTCTCGACATTGGAAAATTTGAAGTCCGAAGGTCCTAGAATTCCCGAAGGTTCCACGAAGTCCCGAAGAGACCCGGAGGGGGCCACAGGGGGCCCACACTATAGGGAGGCGACCCGTGTCCGCGCCATGGGGTGGTGTGGGGCCTCCAGACCTCCACCGTCTTTGCCCTTTCGCCTATTTATACCCCCCCGAGACATAAACCCTAAGGATATACCACTTCGTCCCGAAAAACACCCGAGGCCGCCGTCATCGTCATCCCGAGATCGGGAGGGTTCTCAAGCTCTCCCCGGCACCCTGTCGGGAGGGTAATTCATCTTCAGAGGGGTCTACACCACCATGCCCTCATCCGAAGTGATGCGTGAGTAGTTCATCCTTGGACTATAGGTCCACAGCAGTAACTAGATGGTTGTTCACTCTACTTTGTACCTCATGTTTAGATCTCGTGAGCTGCCTCACATGGTCGAGATCATCTTTATGTAATGCTACATGTTGTGTTTGCTGGGATCTGATGAATGTTGAATGCTAGTCTTTTGATTATCAATCTATATTGTTATCTTCATATTTATGTTATTTATGATCTTGCATGCCCTCCGATATTAGTAGATGCTTTGGCCAAGTAGATGCTAGTAACTCCAAGAGGGAGTATTTATGCTAGATAGTGGGTTCATGCCTCCTTTGCATGTGTGCTCGAGTGACACAAATGTGACAGATGGAGGATGTGTTGTTGCCATTAGGGAGAAAACAATGGTGTTTACCTAGTTTACATTTTTCTAATTGCACACTTTGCTTACGGCGATAATCTATTGCTAGCAACTTAATACCCAACGTTTGTTTGGATGATATTCAGAGGGTGGATTATTAGACATATATGCAGTTGGATGACGGTCTATGTATTTTGTTGTAATGATCGCATGAATCACATAGTAATCTTTATGTCTTGCATATGTACTACGGTACATCCTTTATTTGTGTAAATTGCCCAGCTGTAATTTGTTCACAACACTTGTTATTTATCTTTCACTGAGAGACACCACTAGTGAACTCTGGACTCTGGTCCTTTTTCCTCATCTCTACTATATAGTTTTGTTAAACGACCGTACGTTTCGTACGTCGTATGTCGATCGATCGGATCAGGTGTGGCTGATCGGGCTGATCGCTTCGCTGAGCTCATTGGCCCACCTGCGCGGACCAGCCCAAGTCTACGTGCGGACCAGCCCAAGTCTACGTGCAATCTCGGCCCATTCAATAAAACGAATCACGCGATCGACGCGATCGAGGCCGATCAGAAAACAAAAAGGTTACCGATGGAAAGAAGCACAATTTCCAAAAACAATACTACGAAAAAATTCCCATCAGATTTCTGAGATCTCCTCCATCAGATTCGGATCAGAATCCTACCGGAACTATTACAAGGCAAGAAAAAACGGAGCACCTATATAAAAATATGCAGAATACCGAGATCTAAACAACAACGAACATTGCATAGTAGCTCAAAGTCCCGCCCCAGCTCAACTTTGCCACGCCCTTCCACAACACCGGACTGCACATACGGCAATCACTTCTCATGATAAGATCGATCACTTATTAGTCGTAATCACTTCTCCTGATCCGTACGGTAATCACTCCTCTTTGTCACTTCTCTTCCTGTATATTTACACATGACAGTCGTAAGCACAAAATCAGACAAAATAAGAAAGCAAACCCAGTTTGACCAATGTTCATGTGTTTCATTACAAGAATCTTTTTCATAATTGTTTCTATTAATTTTGACCAATGTTCATGTGTTTTATTACAAGAATCTTTCTCATAATTTATATATAGGAATACAACCACTACAGGCTTCACCGACTAATGTTCATGTGTTTCATTACAAGAATCTTCTTCATAATTTATATACACGAATAGAACCACTACCAGCTTGACCCATCTAAATAATACTGGACATGTTTTAAAGTATTATATGAGAAATTTATACTAACTGTTAGCCATACACAACTCACATTAGACTAAGTCAGAACAGTTGTCATCAGAGAATGATAGGAAAGGAAAAAGGTAAGCCAGCAGGAAATATTGATTGTGAATATTGAAACCACAAAAGAGAGTCGTCGCAGATATGATAACACAACTTTATCAGGAATTAATAGTTGACTCAACAGAACTTGCGTAAGTACTAGCAACTGAAGTTCTGCCTAAAATCAATTAGTCCCATAGACAAATTATGAAAAGCTTGAGAATGTCAAAGAATTCAAGAACATAACCAAAACACGGAGGCACAAGCTAGATCACGAACAGATAATACACATATTTTTACACGACCTTATTGTTTAGCACCAAATCAAGGACATGTTTTAAAGCATCCATATACCAGTTTGTATTTATTCTTCAAAACTGTGCAAACCACATGTTAGACTAAATCAGAGCAGCTGCCACCAGGGAATGACAGGACTGAAAACAAGCCAAAGTGCAGGAAATCTAGGCAGTCTGGATTTTAAAGACACGTAGGACAGTTACTGTAGATATGCAAACACTACTTTATCAGGACCTACTTACTGCCTTGCCAAGGCAAAGTTCTGCTTAGAATAAATTTAAGTGCCAGTGAACCTTTCATGTATCATTAACCTTTCAAAGCATCTAACCAAACGGTGTAAAGGTTAATGCATAAACCAGTAGCGGGTAAATATTACTACTCCCTTGCAAAAGAAAAGCTAGATACTACTCCGTACTACATAGTTGCCATGCCAACAGTTAGACTCCGCTATAAGAAGGCCTATTTTTCCATGGTGAACAAACCACACCTAAACTCAGGCCATGGCGATATGCAGATCAAAGGATTAGAGGAACTAATAAGTGCTAATCTGGGGAAGGAGATAGCATATTGAATAGAGTAATCAAATCAATGTAGCATCTCCGGACTTGGGAAGGCACCGCAGCTACAAAACTCAGCACCATGACACGCCATAATCCCAACCCGCCAGACACATGATCTGATCAAGCAGCAATCAGCTCGCGTGAACCTATATCGTAACAAACAAACCTAGAAAATCTCTATCAACTGAGGATCTGCCTACCATCAATTTAATTATGACAAGCTTGAGAATGTTCAAGGATACCCTATTCCTAATAAAAGCTGTACGCCACTAATGCCACCCAGAGGCCCAACAACCTATATCAGGAACCAAATCAAGGTCATGGGCAAAAGCACTCTATAGACCGGTTCATATTTATTTTTGTAACTGTAGACACTCTTTTTAAAATGATGTCTGCATTTCTATTGTATGAATGTGAGGAGAACTATAGCTCCACGCTAAACTTGCATCAGTCGCTGAACCACTCTTGCCCGACATTCCCAGTGTAACTGGAATAGTAAACCAAGATCTGTCTATGGTAACTGTTTTAAATAAATCAACAACAACGTTAGCTTTCTGAATTTCACATGATCGTTTTGTATCTGAACTTGATTATCATGTATGGCCAAATATTGTTTCCTTTTAGAGTCAGATGGGTCTTAATAAAAATGTGTTCCTTTTTGTTTTGGTTCAGATTTCATTACAAGAATGTTCTTCACACTTCTCAGTTCATTGCTCAAGTAACAATAATTCAGTTTTTTTATTAAGATATCAAACTGATTCATGTACTCTCTGCTAGCACATACGTACATCAGGTGCTCAGCTAAGGTAAATGGCAGAGCAAAGGCAACAAATTTCAAAAATTCCAGAAGATAGAAATCAAGAAAGACGAGAACGTGATAGAGCTAAACAAAATAGTTTGACGACCGAGAAAAAGGAGGAGATCAATGCACGTAGAAGAGAAAAAGACAGAGCTAAACGAAACAGTTTGCCGCCCAAGCGTTTGACCACCGAGCAAAAGGAGGAGATAAATGAAGCGAGAAGAGCCAAAGATAGAGCTAAACGAGATAGTTTGACTCCTGGGCAAAAGGAGGAGATTAATGCACTCAGAAGAGCAGCAGAGAAACACAAACAAAGAATAACCGACGAGAGTAGGGCTCGACGCAGGACAAGCGCCGCGGCTAGGAGGAACACTCCATGCCCTGAATCCATCGCAATGCCATGCCCAAATGCAGAAACTTTGCCAACAAAGACGCCGGAGTATACCATCGGGACCAACGGTAAAACACCGATATATAAGAACTTATTCATGTCATGGTGTATTTACGCGTCATACTCACCAGATCAAAAATGTTGTAGGCGACATGGATGCATTGCTCAACGGTATTATGGACCAGAATACCATCCCCAATGACCTAACAGACGAGCAGTGCTGCATGTATACAAGTGAAGGTACTAATGCGAGTCTTTCCATCAACACCAGTCTATTATGAGAAAATATGAACATAATGATGTGACATGTGCATGTAGGTTCCGACGCTGATAACATGGACCTCGATACACCGATAGACACATCTGGCGAGGCTGCTATCGATCATTTTGACTATGTGTATTCGAACCTCCCAAATAGCACACACATACTAGAAGAAGTCCCCGACTGCAACCACTGTCATGCCAAGAAGTTTGAGCATGAGACCCCCGGTTTCTGCTGTCGAAACGGACAGATCGAGCTAGCTGAAACGGTGCCTATCCCGGAGCTGATGAGGCTATGGTCTAGCATGGATGCGGATTGTCGACATTTTCGGGAGAGCATACGATTCTTCAATGGCCACTTCTCGTTTACAACCCTTGGCGTCAATCTCGACAATGATTGCACGAACATGAGGTCCGGAGTCTACACATTCCGAGCACAAGGCTCCTTGTACCACAAGTTGCATTCGTTCGGTCCAGGATCTCGCCCGGAACATCTACAACTCTACTTCTACGACGACGATCCCAGCCTGATCCGTCGCAAGGATGCCACGAAGGAACTAGACCAAGAGGTCGTTCGTAAGGTTGTGAACATAATGAGAGCAAACCCTTACTCCCATCAGTTTAGGAGTTTGGGCGCCCATAAGGATAACCTTGAGGACTACCGTATAGAACTGAACACCGACAAAAAGCTAGACCAACGGAGATATAACACACCAGCATCGTCTGAGGTGGCTGCGATCTGGGTCGAGGGCAGCAACCCTGAAAACAGGTTCAAGCGCAGCATTATACTCTATGGTAACAATAATGAGAGACACAGTATACAAGCCACCCAAGGATGCTATGACCCGCTCTCGTATCCCCTCTTCTTTCCGAAGGGAGAACTCGGTTGGCATCCAAATATTCCTAAACGTAATAAACCTTGGAGCCTTGCACAGCTACCAAGAGCAGACCGTGACAACGATCCAGGTTGGGATACTTGCAATACTTTTTTCTACTTGCGGTACTTATATCTTCTTTTCTAAACTCACTTATGTTTCATAATGTTGTTCTTTTTATTGTCCTTCACGCAGAGGGAGGTGGAAATTTATGTGTCTCCGTCAGGGACTACTACTGTTATCGTCTACAAACACGTCCTTCCATATTCAACCCCATACTACATGGAGGGAGACTGTTACAGCAGTGGGCAGTGGACATGTACATAAAGATCGAGGGCTGCAGGTTGAATTGGTTTAGAAAGCACCAGCCGGAGATACGCGCTGATCTATATAAAGGCATTGTCGATAGCATTACGGCTGGAGAGACTCGAGCAAGCGCTATTGGAACAAGGATTGTTCTACCCTGGAATTTCCAAGGGTGCTTCCGAGACATGAAGCGGAGGCATATGGATGCCATGGCATTGGTGCAGACATACGGCAAGCCTGACATATTCTTGACAATGACATGCAACCCAAACTGGCAGGAGATACAAGATGCCTTGCTTCCAGGGCAAACACCGCAAGACCGGCCAGATATTGTGGCCCGAGTGTTTAAGGCCAAACTCGACAAGATGAAGGAGATGTTGACCAAGAAGAACATCCTAGGCGTTGTGAAGGCGTACGTCTATGTGGTCGAGTTCCAGAAAAGGGGCCTACCGCATGCCCATTTCCTATTGATAATGGATTCCAATTATAAGCTCGTTGTGCCAGAACAGTATGACCACCTCATATCCGCTGAGCTCCCGGACAAAGATAAATACCCAGAGCTATACGCCATGGTCGTCAAACATATGATGCACGGCCCATGCGGTGTCCTAAAGCGAGACAACGTGTGCATGCAGGATGGGTCATGCAAGTGTAGGTACCCACGGGCGTTCAACGAGACCACTATACAGGGAAAGGACTCATACCCCATTTATCGGAGACGGAAGGATGGCCGCTCGGCGAAGGTCCGCCGTGCCATGCTCGACAATAGATGGGTTGTTCCTTACAACCCTTTCCTCTTGCGGATGTTCAACTGCCACATCAATGTGGAAGTGTGCTCGAGCATAAAGGCTGTCAAGTACCTATATAAGTACATATACAAGGGAAACGATCAAACTTCATTCAATATCGATAAGCCTGACGCCGATGGTAACATTGACGAGATCAAGAGATACATTGATGCAAGGTGGATTACTCCACCCGAAGCCATGTGGAGGATATTTGGCTTCAAACTATGTGAGTGCCACCCGTCTGTACTACAGCTGCCGCTTCATCTTCCAAATATGCAAAGAGTCACGTTCAAAGAGGGAGACAACTTGAACGATGTTGCTGCCCAAGAGCACAGATCCATGCTAACCGAGTATTTCATGGCTAACCAAAAGCACGAGTGGGCTCGAGATATTCTCTATAGGGACTTTCCAGGAAGGTTCACATGGCAGCAATCAAAGTACTGGCAGGAAAGGAAAAGGGATCACCAAGTAGGCCGAATCGTGACGGCCAATCCCGCCGAGGGAGAGCGGTACTTTCTTAGAGTGCTTCTAAACCACGTACCAGGATCGACGTCCTTCGAAGACCTAAGAACCGTTGATGGTGTGCTATGTGATACCTTCCGTGAAGCCGCGGAGAGGAGGGGTCTAATCGAGGCCGACAACACGCTCGACGAGTGTCTTACTGAGTCGGAGCAGTTCGCCATGCCAGCCTCACTTAGGAGGCTCTTTGCAACGATCTTGGTATTCTGTGAACCTAGCGATGTGCGTGGTCTTTGGGATCGACACCTTGAGGCGATGTCAGACGACTATCGGCGAAACAACACATGTCAAAAAGCGGTGGAGCAAATGGTGTTGCTTGATATCAGGGGCATGCTACAATCCATGGGCAAAGACATAAAATCATTCCCTCTTCCGCACATTGACGAGACGTATGATAACACTGGAGGCGAGTTTAGGGAGGTAATTGAAGAAACCAACATCAAGGTTGACGAGGAAGACGCTTCTTTGGCAGACTCATTAAACACCGAGCAGAGGCTAGCCTACAACGAGATACTAAAGGCTGTTGATGGCGAAAAAGGAGGTGTATTCTTCGTCGATGGTCCGGGAGGCACTGGGAAGACATACCTTTACCGGGCACTGCTCGCAAGGGTTCGTGGACAGGGGGATATCGCAGTGGCTACAGCGACATCAGGTGTCGCAGCTTCAATCATGCCTGGAGGCAGGACAGCCCACTCAAGGTTCAAAATCCCACTAAACCTTGAAGAAGGGGCATCATGTAGCTTCACTAAGCAGAGTGGGACTGCCAAGCTACTGGAGAAAGCTAAACTCATACTATGGGACGAAGCCACCATGACGAAACGACAGGCGGTAGAGGCATTGGACAAAAGCATGCGCGACATCATGAAAAGCCCGGACAAACCTTTCATGGGCAATATCGACAACCTTTTGGGGGCAAGACCGTCGTGTTCGGTGGAGACTTCAGGCAGGTGCTTCCGGTAGTGAGGAAAGGGTCACGAGGTCAGATAATCGATGCGAGTCTACGGAGTTCGAAACTATGGAAGGGCATGCGCAAACTAAGGCTCGTAAAGAACATGAGGGCGCAAAACGACCAGTGGTTCGCGGATTACTTGTTGAGGATAGGTAACGGCACCGAGGAAACTAATGACGAAGGAAACATCCAGCTTCCAGAAGATATTTGCGTGCCATCTACAGGCGACGCGTCTGACATAGAGAAGCTGATTGACCATGTGTTTCCTGCCCTAGACCAAAACATGGAAAATCCAGACTACATGACCTCCCGAGCAATTCTCTCCACAAAGAACGACAACGTCGATGGAATAAACATGCGCATGATAGAGCGTTTTCAAGGCGACGAGGTCATCTACCATAGCTTCGATACTGCGGAGGACGATCCGCATGGCTACTATACTCAAGAGTTTCTCAACTCGCTGACTCCTACTGGGATGCCCCCGCACGCGCTTAAACTGAAGATGAACTGCCCCATTATATTGCTGAGGAA
This sequence comes from Alopecurus myosuroides, assembly GCA_028641055.1. NCBI lineage: Eukaryota > Viridiplantae > Streptophyta > Magnoliopsida > Poales > Poaceae > Alopecurus > Alopecurus myosuroides. The sequence continues at coordinate 226,253,517 of CM054058.1, forward strand.
CATTGACCCAGCTAATGGGTTGTGTAACGGCACAAGGCTTGTCATCCGTGGGTTCCAGAGGAACGCAATCGATGCGGAGATCGTGGTGGGACAGCATGCTGGGCAGAGGGTGTTTCTCCCTAGGATACCTATATGTCCGTCCGACAGTGACATATTCCCGTTCAGGTTCAAGAGAAAACAGTTCCCGATCAGGCTTAGCTTTGCTATGACGATCAACAAGGCGCAAGGACAAACCATACCAATTGTAGGCGTGTACCTACCAGAACCGGTATTCTCTCACGGACAGTTGTACGTCGCGTTGTCCAGAGCCACCGCGAAAAGGAACATCAAGATCCTCGCCATCAAGGTCAATGGAAAGGAAAAGACCAAGAAATCAAAGAAGAGAAAAAGAACCGAGTCCTTAGTAACGACCACGATGAACATAGTATACAAGGAAGTACTTAGCGCTTGAACACACTTGACTAGATTAGAACAGATTCCTTAATGATGATTATGTGTGCGTTTTAAAGTACATTTTTTCATAGACACTGTGTAATAACAATAAATGATACAGTTGCAAACATATTTAGCAGATTCATGGGAACAGGGGAAAGTTTAGTCAGAAAGTTACCTTCATGGATGGACAGATCACGGGATATTATCATCAAGTAAGAATAATCTGACTTGAACTTCCAAAATACCTGAGTCACAATACATCAAGTCTCAGTATACTCAGGCTGTTTAAGAAAATGACAAATTAAGTGTCATATTTCTGCTTCTTAGTCCCTACTTTCAGCCCCTGCCACATAGAGTATTAGCATCATTAGTATTAGCATCATTATCAGCAGCAAACGTGAAAAATTGTGCAAAATTTTAATCCGTACATACACGTTGACACAAACCATTACTTTGTGCCAAAAAGTTAATAACACGATAGAATTTGGTTTGAATGGCAGAATACCAAAACTAATGGGATTATATAGTCTCAATATTAAAATAAATATATGGGCTATATAGTGCTATATACTCCTATACACTCAAGTGAGTATATACTAATGCTGATATATACAGAATTCACCAACACAGTAACAAAGCAAACAACAACTATTGATTCTGTGTTTGCTCACTACCCGAGAGTAAGAAATAAAACATGCAAACATTACTACGCTGCGGCATATGACTCGCATAAAATTATACACACACAGACTACCATAACTAAACAGCATAACTAAAATTCAGATGAATGGAGAAACCTGGCAGCAAGGGCAGATGATACCGGCAGAAATGGCTTCATTTGCACGGCTATTTTTTTTAATACATTAATCTCTTCTCATGCTATCCTAGAGAACTGTCAAAGAGCAAATGCTGAATCCCAAATCTGCTGATGCACAAAAATCAGAATCACAAGGATTCAAAATGCATTCCCATTTTCCAAGAAGTAAGGAATAATATACTCCAGTACAAGCACAAACAAGTACTCCTCCAAGAAAACAGAAATCGTTTCTTCAAGTTAAGCAGAATTAAGAAAGAGCAAGCAAGAGTTTGAATGCCACACCTAACAGAAATCCCCCTTCTAATAATCCACTCCATACTATTGAAGCATCCAAACAGATCATCCTAATGCTAAGGAAACACCTCAGCAAAGTTCTATACCTCAATTGATACCTAAACATAAGGAGCACAACATTCCTCTGTTCTTATGCAAGTCAAATACTCATTTCTGTAAACTGAATCAACTTTCTACAGTTCTGTAAACTGAATCTAGGTGCAGGTATTATTGTTTCCCCTGCATTTATGCTACTTCCATTGCATACTCAAATGTGTGTAACATTAATACTCAGCGGCCATGATCGACTGGTTAACCAATCAATCGAGTGAGAGTGAGAATGAGGTGCGTACTCTGGCGCGAGGTAGCCGGTGGTGCCGAGGACCAGGCCGTTGGCCTTGTTGCAGCCGACCTTGGCGGTGGTGAAGTTGGAGACGCGGGCGCGGTAGTTGTGGTCGAGGAGGACGTTGCTGCAGCCGCTCTCGCGGTGGATGACGGCTGGGGAGGTGTGCTCGTGCAGGAACTCCAGCGCGCGGGCGCAGTCCAGCGCGATGCAGAGACGCATCTGCCAGTCCAGCGCGGGCGGCGGCGGCGCAGCCTCGGCTCCTGGACCTGGTCCGCGGCGGCGCTGTAGCGGTTACCTGAGCCGAACGTAGTCCAACGGACCGCACCGCCGCCCTTGCTTGCCGCGCGGCCGCGCCGCCACCGGCGGATCTACCACCGCTCCAACACCACCGCCGCCGGCGGATCTACCACCACCTCCCACAGATCGACCATCTCCGCCCACAGATCGAGCACGAGTAAGGTAAAAAATCCGAACTTTGACGGTTTGACCCAATATAGCCCTTCGACGCAGGAAATCGACGTGGAAAAGAGAGGCCCGAGGCGCCGGCGAGAGAATGAGAGAGAGCGGCGCCAACCAGAGCAAGAGGGAGGCGAGCGCTGGCGAGAGCAAGAGAGAGAGAGCGGTCGCCGGGGAGGGAGGAGGGTGCGCGGGGGAGAGAGAGCAGGAGCCAGAGCGATGGGGAGTGTGAGAGAGCACGAGGCGAGAGCGACGAGACAGGGCCCCGTTTCCTTCGGGGACAAAATAGGAAACGTCTAAAAATATTGCACGTCGCGAAATCTGAACGTGACAGCCTAAAACGGCTTACAATTCGGAACAGCCTAAAACGCCGAATAGTATTAAATAGAAGAAAGCGCTTTTGCGTCGCTTCCCTTTGGGGCCTCGTCTTGGATGTTCCGCCGGCCAGAGGGAGATGCGGCATGCTGGTGGTTTGGAAGCGACGTCTTCTCGTCATCGGCTAGGTGGTGCGCGGCCCTGGGGCCGGCGTGGATGTCGGAGCGGCGGCTCCGGAAGTTTTGCGTTGAGCTCGACTCCGCCGTGTTTAGTGTCGGCTTTGGTCGCTCGGGTGACTTGGTCGTCGGCTAGGTTTAGGGGCGCGGCCTTGGGGCCGGCGTGGGTGCCGGAGCGGCGGCTCCGGGTTGTCTTGCGTTGAGCTTGCCTCCACCGTGTGTAGCGTCTGCTGTGGTTGCTTGGGCGACATGGTCGACGGCTAGGTTAGGGGCGCGGCCTCGGGGCCGGTGTGGAAGTCGGAGCGGCGGCTCCGGGCTCTGTCTTGCGTGAGGTTGTCTCCGCCGTGGTAGTGCCGGCTTTGGTTGCTTGGGCAGCGTGGCCGTCGACTCGAGTTGTATTCCTTTTTTTCTTTTAGGCTTCGTCCTTCTTGTTTGTTCCTTCATTATAAATATAAAGGCAAATCTATTGCCTCGTTTCAAAAAAAATACAACTAGAATGACATTGTCATGGTCTCCCGTAGCAACGCACGGGCATTCAACTAGTACTGATAAAATACCTACTGCTTTCATACTGCTTTCCTACTTCTTTCATATTGTTGCTACTGTTTTCCTACTATTTTCCACACCATACGTTTAACCTCTTTGTGTTCAGCAAAACCGGTGAGATTGACAACCTCACTGCTTCGGTGGGGCAAAGTGATTTGATTGTGTTGTGTAGGTTCCACGTTGCCCCTGAACCGGTAGTGCGCCCTGCCACCTCAGCTGCATCAACCTTTAGAGATTGCTTGTCCTCCTACTAGTCGATTCAACCTTGGTTTCTTTTCTGAGGGAAAACTTGCTTCTGCACTCTTTACAACCTTCCTCTTGGGTTTTACCAACGAGAGCAAGCAGCTCCCATCAAAAAATTTTGGCTCCGTTGTCGGGGAGGAAGAAAATTTCTACAAGGGTGGTCTCTCACTTCCAATCTATTTACTTTGTTTTAGTTTTGCTTAGTTTATTTTATTTGGTTGTTTGCTTCTCTTTATCAAAAACACAAAAAAATAGTTCTTATTCTAGCTGTAGTTTTATTCCTGTTTTTAGTCTTGTTAAAATGAATACTCATGTTCCTGTTACCTTGTCGCATGAGGAAATTATTTCCACTTTCAAAGAAAGGAATGATGAGAGTTTCTAGGAAGCTTGGTCTAGAGTTTTTTTATTCCTATTGCAAAATTGAACCTAAAATAACTCTAAGCATGTTTATGTGTAGCTTTTATTTAGGTCTTGTTCTTTATTATAGATGTGCTTTGGATACTATGGTAGGAGGAGATTTCCTTCATTGTGATGAAGATCAAGCTTTTGATGCTATAACAAAATTACCACCTACAATTCACCCAGTAGCTCTGATAAAGCCTTTGCAAGTATTTATGCTAGATTGAATACTCTTGAGACACATGTTTCTTGCTTAAGTGAGGGTCATAATAGGATTCGTGAACACCTTGATCATGTTCCAATAAACTCTGAAGCCTCAAATATAATCTCTATTGTGAAGGTTACTATTAATGGTGAAACTTTTCATGCTCGCTATGATATTATGTCTGAATTTTCTCTTATGCCTAAAGAAATTTATGAATCTTTGAATACTTGGATACTTACTAAGGGAGGAGAAGAAATACGTCTGACTAATAACACCACTATATTTCCATTGGGATAGCTGAGGGAATATTTACAAAAATCCTAGGAAGAATGGTATCCCCTTATTATCTTGTTATTGAATGTGTGGGAAAGGGCCAAATTACTCTTGGAAGATCTCTGTTGAAGCTCTTAGGAGCAACTATTGATATGGGGACAGGTACCATGGATTTTACTCCAAAATCATGTGCAGACCATCAGTTCCCTAAAAACAAGAATAAGTGTAAGAAAGGTAAACGTAAGCCTCATAACAATTTGGATGCTTCTTCACTTGAAAATACTTGATTCCACTTTTCTGGGCCTAGCTAAAAGGCGTTAAAGAAAAGCACTTCTTGGGAGATAACCCATGGTTTTATTTTTGCTCTGTTTTTCTCTGTTTCCTTTGAGTCAAGGGGTTGTATACTTTTGTATCAACTCCTTTGTATCTTTATTTTCGTGTTTTAGTAGGGCCAAGTAAGGTTTCTGACGAGAGTTGGAGTTGGTTTTCGGATTTCTGCGCAGGAAACATATTTTGGCTGTCCACTGTAAAAATCGTAAAATTCAAAGAAAAGTCAGAACGAACTAAAATTTCTTGTTCTTATTCCTAGGCTAATTCCGCAAATTTTTGTTCTTTAAGTTTTTCGATCTGAGCAACGTAAGTGCCTCGAAAAAAATCGTCTTTACAGACTGTTCTGGTTTTGACAGATTCTGCCATTTTTCTTGCATTTGCTCTTTTGCGATGTCAAGTGGATTTCTTTGCTTCACGAAACATCAGTGGCTGTAGATAATGTCTAAAAGTACCAATATCACTTGTGCCATACATAACCAATGGATTTTTGATTGTTGCACTAAACCTCTAATGCGAATTACTCTTTGAGTATGGTGTGAAGGAAGTTTTCAAGGGTCGAGAGAAGAGGGTGATATATGTGATGAAGAAGAGTGCAAAGTAAAAGCTTGAGGATGCCCCCGTGGTTCATTCAAGAATATTTTAATAAGACTCAAGCATCTAAGCTTGGGGATGCCCAAGGCATCCCCCTCTTCTCCAACAATCTATCAGGTCACTTCTAGTGAAACTATATTTTTATTTGGTCACATCATATGAAGTTTACTTGGAGCGTCTGTTTGTTTTGTTTTGGAGATATACACGCTCCGCTTTTCGTTTGAATACTTGCTATGCTAGTATTCTTAGTTTTTCTTCTAGATGCTGCAAAAATTCATGTTTAGCTCTTGTTTTCATTGCGTCTCTTGTTCAGAGCTGTTAGTTTTAGTAGTGTTATGTGAGTCCTCTCATGTTTGCTTGCTGTAGAATTTAGAGAGTTTTTGTTAAACCATGTTTTGTATGGTGCTTGTTGGGAAAAGAAACTGCTGCTTGAGGTAGAATTTTTAACGGTGCAAGTAGAAGCTTGTATAGACTGTGGCTAGACTTTTTCATATCATGCTAGATGTTATTTTAGTTCTAAAGACTTGCGGTTATTTAGTATCATTATTAGCCTCAAATAGCTTAGAGTGTTTAATGTGCCATTCAAAGAATCATGAGTTGTTCCTGTCATATTGAAGCATAAATTTGTGGTGTTCTCCTTTGAATGTTTTATTTGGTTGACTTGGCGCATGCTCACACCATGTTTATGACTATGAACCAGCCACTGATAGCCTCCATGATCATTTAGTTTTTGAACTTGTGGTACCACTTATGCTTTGATTAATGATGTTTATGTCTCTATGCATGATTATGGCTCTCATGCTCTCTTGATTTGTTGCTCCCAGTCTTTTGCTAGCCTTCACCTGTACTGAGTATGAGATCTACTCGTGCAAGTAGAAGCTTGTATAGACTGTGGCTAGACTTTTTAATATCATGCTAGATGTTATTTTAATTCTAAAGTCGTGTGGTTATTTAGTAGAATGATTAGCCTCAAATGGATGAGAGTGTTTAATGTGCCATTGAAAGAATCATGAGTTGTTCTTGTCATATTGAAGCATAAATTCCTGGTGTTCTCCTTTAAATGTTTTATTTGGTTGACTTGGTGAATGATCATACCATGTTTATGACTATGAACCAATCACTAATAGCCTCCACGGTCATTTAGTTTTTGAACTTGTGGTACCACTTATGCTTTGATTAAGGATGTTTATGTCACTATGCATGATTATGGCTCTTATGCTCTCTTGATTTGTTGCTCCCAGTCTTTTGCTAGTCTTCACCTGTACTGAGTATGAGCTCTACTCGTGCATCCAACTCCTAAAAACCAAATTTTTCCCACTGTGTCCACCATAACTACCTACATGTGATATTTAACCGCCACTCCAAAGTAAATTGCTCATGTGTTACCTTTAAAACTTTCAAAGTTACTCCTGTTTTGTGCTCCTGTTTTAGCTCATGAGGACGTAAATAGAGAATATTTATCTCACTTGTTGATTGGACTTTCACACCCTGTACTAGTGGCATCATCCACTTATCCAATGATAGAAGAGCTGGCAGCAGGGTTCCAATCCCCAAATTAATAACAACAAATTCTCTTCACTATTTTTGCCCTTGATTTATCAGTCAAAGCATAATTGTGTAAACAAAAGAGAAAGAGGGATGACCTTGTACCCAGATGCGTCCTTCTATGGGAGCCTCTCTTGTGAAGTCTAGTTGGCTTGTGACGTACTGTATTTTCTGTTTACCGTTCGTTGACATAATCATACACCTCTCTTAAAAAAAGCTTTTTATACCTCTGTTTAATAAAATAAAATCTCTAGCACATGAGTGATCCATGCTTCCCTCCGCGAAGGGCCTTTCTTTTACTTTTATATTGAGTCTCCATCTTCTAACTTTATGCACGGTTGAGAGATCATAGGAGTTTTATGTGCATTTGTCCCAGAAACATTATTAATTGATTCATAATGTGTTATTGCTTGTTCTCTAATTATTTGTTCTAGTCTTCCTCATGAACTTTGAAGGTGTCCTGGCATTTATGTTTTGCCCCATGATGGCTACGCACGCTTCTATTCTTGTAGACAATGTTGGGCCTCCAAGTGCAGAGGTTTGTAGAACAGCAGCAAGTTTCCGTTAAGTGGATTACCCAAGGTTTATCGAACTCAAGGAGGAAGAGGTCAAAGGTATCGCTCTCCAGCAACCCTGCAATTACAATACAAGAAGTCTCTTGTGTCCCCAACACACCTAATACAATTGTCAGTTGTATAGGTGCACTAGTTCGGCGAAGAGAGAGTAAAATACAAGTAATACAGATGATTATAAGTGATAATAGCGATCTGAAATAAAAATGGCAGCAAGCAAACATGTCGAGACATCGTAGTGGAGTTCATAGACTGGGGTGCCATGAGCCTACGGGTAGAGTCGTGGAGGGACGTGGTAGCACAACAACCAGGAACACCAAATTTATCCAGGTTTGGTATGTCGCAACTAGGCGGCGTTCCTACTCCTGCAATCTCACTAAATCAGGGCTGAAGCCTGAAGTATACAAAGTACAATGTGAGTAGGGTTTCGCTAACTCAGCGAGGATCAACTTCCCAGCGAGTTGGCTTCTAGCTAATTGTCTGTCTGTGTTCTTCTCTCCCGTCCGGCTTTATATAATAGCCGGGTTAGGGCTTACAGAAAGGAAACCTAGAAGACTACAGAAAGTATCCTAACTTGGAAAGCAGGAATCCGTCTTCTACTCCAAGCCGCACCACTTTGGGCCGTGGTCCGAGTTCTTCTAGAATCCGGCTTCTGTGCGTCAGCTTACTGGGCCGCCTAATGGACTGTGATCCATTACCAATCAGGCCACCCTGGTAATCCGGCTCTTTAGGACCATGCCGGATATACCCCTATTCAGTATATATCTGACAGTAGCCCCCAAGAAGGATTGAGACTTGATTCTGACACCTTTCGTCAACTCGCATTCTGCTCCGAGAAATGTTGGCTCTTTGTCTCGATTCTTCTTTTTCCCAAAATGTCATAACGCATAACTCGAATTTCATAAAAATCCTGCTTTCTCTTTCACGAACCTTCGTGGAGAAGGAGTTTCTTGACATGTAACCCAAAACTCGGATTTTCCAGAATCCGGCTTTTCTTCCACGAGCCTTCGTGGAGAAGGAACCTCGTGACGTCAGCGATAAAAGCGTGTTGACATCACGACGTTTGGGTTCAGTCAAATCCTGAAACGTATCTCTGACAGATTCTCGCGGGAAACGAGGAGATAGTAGTTATCATTCCGCCTCCTCATTTCCCGGATTTTTCTGGCGTGACACGCGTCGCAGATCTAACGGTCAAAAGAGCCGTTAGCACGTATCTTAACGTTTTGCCGGCTATAAATAGCCTTCCTCGGGCCCTCCGGTAAACCTTCCGCTCTCACACCGTCTCCTAGCCCTCAAGCGCCATTGCTCTCGAACCAAGGTCCTACTAGTGCGAGCAGAGCCCGTGCACACCGCACCGTCCCCGGAACTTACCATCGGAGGCTCGCAATCCTCTCCGCGCCGCCCACAAATGGCATCCAGTGATTCACCGCGTGCCGCAGAGGAAAACGTCGTCGCCCGCGACATCGACGACATCATCAACGACAACGACCCTTTGCTCGATTCCCCGAGCCACGCCGCCGCGACCAGGCCGGAGAAAACTTCCGGCGACCAGGCCCGCGAGGATCTCCCTCTAGCGGCAGATAACCTGGCGGCCTCATCTTCTGCGCCGCCTCCGCCATTCGCCCCCAGAACGGCGGAAGAAAATATCCTCCTTGTCGGCGAGGAGCTCGCTGCTGCGGCCGTTGCCGAAGCAGAAGACGAAGGCGATATGTCCGGGAGCTGGAGCCGGTGCAACTTGGCCCCTTCCCTTCTTCTGACAATGGAGAAGGAGGGGCTGATCGTGAAGGGAAAATGGCGGCACGAGGAGGACGACTCCGAGCCCTTGCCGAGAGCTGGGGAAAGGGTTCTCCTTTCCTCGCACATCAGTCGAGGTATGGGGTTTCCACCTTCCGCCTTTTTCCTCCAGGTTTTGAACCACTACAACATCCAGCCCCACAACCTTCCTCCCAGCTCCATTCTATATCTAGCTAGGTTCCAGGCCCTCTTTGAAGGGTATCTAGGATTAGAGCCTAGGTTAGATTTTCGGCAGTACTGTTTCGGGGTTAAGCGAAATCCCTCTGAGGGCGCACTCCTGATTTGTGGGACCATATCCTTCACCCTACATAGATTTAGGGAGGATTGGTTCCCCAAGATCAAAACCTCGGAATCCGTCAAATTTTGTGCGGGTTCCTTCTTTTACCACAAAGACATCCCGTTTCCTGGAAAGGAAACGGGGATTCCACCTTTCGCCAACTGCGCTGCCACTCCCCAAGACAACTGGGCAGTGGACGCAGTTCAAACCTTGCCGGACGATTTAATGAAAATCAAACGGCGCATCGCAAAACTTGTCTCCTCCACTCTTCCTCTCACCGGAACCGACACAGTTCTGTGTTGGTTCGGGAGACGCGTCCAGCCTTTGGCTTATCGCGGAACCCGACTTCTATGCACATACAAGGATCTGGAAGATCCAATGAGGGGAACGGACAAGGCGTTCTCCAATAGGGACTTTAAGAAACGGGTTAATCATTTGGTCGCTACTCGCGACAAATATGAAGAAAGTCGAGAGATGTACCATGAAGGAAACCCGGCTCCAAAGGTAATATTTTTTCCTCTTTGGGCAGTTTCTCGGATTTTTACTTTTCTCAGATTTCTAACTTAGTCGTATTTCACAACTTTTTCCATAGTTCGATGATCTCACCGACGAGGATCTTGCCACCGATGCCGAGTTGGACGCAATGCGTGCCAAGATATCTAGCAGTCGGAAGCGCAAAAAGTCATCAACTGCTGAAGAAGTGGTGGAACTTGACGGAATTCCCGTCGTTACTTCCACGTAATTCATCCGGGTTTTCTTTGCTTTTTCTTGCAAGAGTTCTTTTCTCGGAATTCTAATTTCCCGGAATGGTTTTCCTTTCCCTCTTTTTCCAGTGTTGCTCCTTCTTCTCTAAAGCCAAAAAAGCCGAATAAACACAAGGCAGTTGCTAGCAGAGGGGTGCATCCATCCCCTGCTGCAGCTCCCGCTACTCCAACTGCCACAGGAGAAGAGAACCAGACTGCTAGGGAGGAAGAATATCCCCTGCCGACCAGCCAGCCTATTGCGTCCGAGGCGGTCGCGAAGGAAAGGGAGGTGCCGGAAATGGGCGACCCTTCTCGCACAACTGAGGAGGAACCCATTCCAACTTTTGACAATGAATTCAAGGTAAAGGAAGAGCCATTGTATGAACATGGATATATGCATCCGTTGGCGACCAAATTCTTTGCTCCAGCACCTCTAATTTGTCCTTGACCGCAAGGCGGGCTTATTATAAGGAATAACTTCGTGTTTTCACCTCGACAAGTCATCCAGGACGGCCTTTGCCATGTTGGGATTCTTTTTGCAGACTATGCAAAAGAATTCAATGAAAACCTAGCAAACCTGACCAAGATGAGCTAGGTAATATCTCTAGCCCCCAAGCAATAAGTCAAATTCATACTTTTGTCTTAATGCTTCTTTCATTGTTATGCTTGTTTTTAACTTAAGAATTTTTTGTCTCTTTTCCGTGTTTCAGCAAACTGCTGAAAACATCAACATGGAAGTTTTCAGTAAACTTACCATCAAGAACAAGGAGGTGAAAACCCTTCTTTCTATTCTTGAAGATAAGGAGGCAGAACTGGCATCCATTCAGCAACAACTGAGTGAATCAGCAGGTAAAATATTTCTCTGCTTTCAGTTGTGAGTTTTTCTAAGTAGTTTTCCGAGATTTTAACTCTTCCTTTACTTGCTTTTCAGCTTCTTTGGCGAAAGCCAAACAAATTGCTGAAGACGCCGGCAACGCCGAGAACCTCCGCCGCGAGAATTTGGATCTTCACAAGCTGACTATGAAGCTCCAGGAGGATCTGGAGGCCAGCCAACTAGCTGTTGGCATTGCTGAATCTAAGAAGATAAAGCTACAATCAGAGACCTGGAGAACGCCCTGAACCAGCGCCTGGAAGAAGGCACCGAGATGGATCGGATTCTCGGTAAGTAACTTGTCTTTTACCAGATTTTCCTTGTTTCCCTTCTCCTGTTTTTCCTAACCTTTGTTTGTTGATTGAAACAGAAGGTAGCCCCTAGCTTATCCGGATTGAGAGAATCCGGGCTTTCGGGAAAATCTTCACCGCGCTCAAGGCTGCGGGAATGCTACTTATTAACAAGTACATTCCCGAGAAATCTGGGGAGCTCTCGGAAGTCAGCAAACTTCCTGAGGCTATTGTGGAAGTGGCGAACCGCAAGGAGTCATGGCTCCGCTCCGCGGCTGGTGGTGGTGCACGCATGGCCCTTGGGCTTATCCGCATGCACTACCCCACTGCCAAATCTTGGCGCGTGGCGTCCGCATCCCGCATGGATAAACGGATGCCTAGCGTACCAGCATCTATGATGAAATCAAAAGTCACGCCACCAAGATCGCCAATATGGTGAACATCTCCACCTTCTACCCCGAGGATGAAATACTGCCAGCTCCTGAGGAATCCAGCAGTGAAGAAGAAGACTCGGATGCCTAAGGAAGTTGCTTGTTCCTAGGTAGGAGATAGGAAAATAGAAGCATTACTGATCTTACAATGTAACACTTATTGTAATGATGTCTATTCTTTTGTATAAACAAGTACTCCGCTTTTGCAGTTAAATTATTAAGTCTTTGCAAGTTTTCTGGTTTTTAATTCCTTTATCTTCTAAGTTCTCTGGTTTTTATGTCGTAACTATCCTTAGTGTTTGAAATGGCTCGATAGTACATAATATTCATGCCAAGTGACTGGGTACAATCAATCAGTCGAAACTCGGAAACATGGATCGTACTAAAGGCATTTTTACTGACTAGTTCCAGTGACCCAACATAAAAACAATCAGATAATACTTAGAGAAAAAGTAAGGAATTGTCAAAAAGTATGAAACTCAGGCACGCATGCACAATCTGGGTTTTCTGAAACCTCCTTAGGCTGAGTAGCATTCAGTTTTTATAATTCCGAGCACGCAGGCATAATTCGGGTTAACATTGAGCATTTTGAAAGATCATTGGGAAATAGATAAAACGGACTTATGCTTTGCATGAAAACAGATAAAACAGTAATGCATGAATTCCGACAACTTTATTTCATGATCTCAAAGATGTTTACATAGAAATTGAACTAAGTGTAAAAGGGACGTAACTGCTGGATGCTCCAGGGCCTTTTCGTCTCTCCTAGCTCGACATCTATCTTTCTCTTCCTTTTGCGATTCAGACGCTTGGGGTCATATTCCGTGTCTCGAATATCTACAAGATAATAAGATCTGTTTTTCATAGCCTTGCTAATGACAAATGGTCCCTCCCAGACCGGGACTAACTTGTGCTTCCTTTCTTGCACCAATCTTAGCACTAGGTCACCTTTTTTGAAAGATCGATGCCTGATTTTCCGACTATTCTAGCGTCTCAATCCTTGCTGATAAATGGCGGATCTTTGAAGCACAAGGTCTTGTTCTTCTTCTAAAAGATCGATGGCATCCTGTCAAGCACATTCGGCATCCGAGTCATCGTAAGTCTGCACTCTTGGGCTATCATGGAGCATGTCCGTTGGAAGCATTGCTTCTGCGCCATAAACCAAGAAAAACGGGGTTTGCCCTGTTGATCTGTTTGGCGTCGTTCGAATACTCCAAAGCACGAAAGGTAATTCTTCTACCCATGCCCCAGCTGCTCTATGAAGAGGAGATTCGAGTCTTGGGCGTATTCCTTGCAGGACTGAGCTATTCATTCTTTCAACCTGCCCATTGGATTGTGGGTGAGCCACAGATGCAAGGTCTAGGCGTATTCCCGTTTGTCAGCAATAATTTGCCAACTCTCCAATAGAGAAATTTGTCCCGTTGTCGGTGATTATACCGTGTGGAATGCAATATCTCATGACTATGTCAATGATGAAGATTCTGCAGTCACACCGTCAAGTTTTTTGATGGGTTTTGCCTCCACCCACTTGGTGTACTTATCCACTGCAACGAGTAGATGTGTAAGTCCGCCTCTTGCAGTTTTGAATGGTCCCATCATATCTAGCCCCCAGACCGCGAACGGCCATGTTATAGGGATAGTTTTGAGTGCTTGAGCTGGCATATTCGTCTTCTTAGCATAATACTGGCATCCGGCGCATGTGTTTACTATGTGTTCGACATCTGTCTTGGTTGTGAGTCAGAAAAACCCTGCACGGAATGCTTTTTTGACTATGCTTTTTGATTGAGCATGATGTTCGCAATCTCCTGCATTGATTTCTTGCAAGATTTCTCGTCCTTCTTCTCGCGAAATACATCGCTGAAAAATTCCGATAGTGCTGCGCTTATACAGACAACCATTAATTACCGTGTATCCTTTGCACCGACGTTGTATCTGTCTTTGCAAGACCTCGTCAGCTCCATCCGGGAACTTTTGATCAACTAAGAAGTTTAAGTATGGAATTGTCCAATCCGGGTTAACGAGCAGAACTTCAATTGGCTCGGAAATGAGAGGATAATCCATATCTCCACCTTTGATTGATGGTTCGTGCAAATGCTGAACAAACACACCAGGTGGTAAGGTTCTCACTCTTTCCGATCCCATGAGGGCTAATGCATCCGCGTTCCAATTTTCTTCCCTTTTGATGTGAAGTACTTCAAATCAAAGGAAACAAATTGCAAACTCGTCCACCGTTCTCCGATATTCGGCCATGATGGGGCTTTTGGCGTCCCAAGTTTTGTTTAGCTGATTTTGTACCAGATCTGAGTCACCATAGCATAGTATGCGTTTGACGCCTATTTCTTTTGCAATATGCAAGTCATGAAGCAAATCTTCGTATTCTGCCACGTTATTACTGGTGTTGAAGTGTATCTGCAATACATACTCCATAATGTCACCTTTTGGGGATTTTAGCACCACACCAGCTCTAGCGCCTTCTTTCATCTTGGATCCATCAAAGTGCATGATCCAGTATTCCGACTGCGGCATTGTTGTGTTCTCCATTGCTTCTGTCCAATTAACGACAAAATCTGCCAACACCTCGGATTTAATAGCCGTCCGGGGTTGATACTTAATGTCGAACGCGGCTAGCTTGATGCCCCATTTGGCTACTCGGCCTGTTGCTTCCGCATTGTTAATGATATCCCCTAGTGGTGCTCTGCTTACCGCTGTTATGGAATGTCCTTGGAAATAATGGCGGAGTTTTCTAGATGCAAAAAACACGTCATATGCCCGTTTTTGATAATGTGGATACCTTTGTTTTGACTCGGAGAAAACTTCACTAACATAATATACAGGATGCTGGTCCGGTATACTTTGATCTTCTTTCCGCCTTTCCACAATTATCACAGCGCTAACAACCATGTTTGTTGCTGTAAGATACAGCAACATAGGTTCTTCGTCTTTTGGCGATGCCAAAATCGGTGCTTTCATCAAGGTTTATTTTAGCTGGGTTAATGCTTTCTCCGCCTCTTTTGTCCACTCAAATTTGTCGAATTTATTCAACAATTTGTATAATGGCAGAGTTTTGTCTCCTAGCCGGCTTATAAACCTGCTGACTGCGGCTGCAGAACCCGTCAATCTTTGTACATCTTTTAAGCACATAGGCTTTGTGATGTTCAAGATTGTCTTGATCTTTTCCGGGTTTATTTCTATTCCTCTGTGATCAACGATAAAACCCAGAAGCTTTCCCGAAGGAACCCTGAATACGCACTTTAATGGATTCAACTTTATTTTGTAAGTGCGCAAATTTTCGAAAGTTTCTCGTAGATCTTCAAGAAGTGTATCTTTTCCCTTGGAAACGACGGCAATGTCGTCCATGTAAACGTGAACATTTTTGCCAATCTGACTATGCAAACAACGTTGCATGCAACACTGGTAAATTGCACTTGCGTTCTTCAGGCCAAAAAACATGGTTATATAATAGTATATTATGTACGTGGTTATG
The DNA here is from genome assembly GCA_028641055.1 of Alopecurus myosuroides. NCBI lineage: Eukaryota > Viridiplantae > Streptophyta > Magnoliopsida > Poales > Poaceae > Alopecurus > Alopecurus myosuroides. Next base: position 226,268,929 of record CM054058.1, read on the forward strand.
AAGGAAGTTTTGATTTGATCCTCTTCCCTCATACGTATTTGATGGTACCCGAAATAAGCATCCAAAAAGCATAAAAGATCAGAGCTAGCAGTGGCATCTATTATCTGATCGATTCGCGGTAATGCGAACCTATCTTTTGGACACAACTTGTTTAGGCCAGTGTAATCTATACACATCCTAAGAACAGTACTATCTTTCTTAGGGCCTAATACTGGGTTCGCAGACCAGTCAGTATGTATAACCTCCCGGATAAAATTAGCTACTAAAAGCCGAATAATTTCCTTGCCTATAGCCTTCTGTCTTCTTCCACCAAAACGACGGAGACCTTGTTTGACGGGTTTTGAACCTGGAATTACCTTCAATTGGTGCTCAGCAAGTTCCCTGGGTACTCCCGGCATGTCCGCAGGACACCAGGCAAAAATATCCCAGTTCTCACGGAGAAACACGATGAGCGCGCTTTCCTATTTGTCGGTCATCCATGTCCCCACTACGACGAATTTTGTTGGATCTTTGGGATCGAGGATAACCTGTCTTGTATTCTCGGAAGCTTTGAAGCTATCTGCCGGCATTTCCATCGGCGATACTTCCTTTGCCAGCTCTTTTAGTTCTTCTTTTTCTATTACTTTTTCAGCACAAAGGGCGTTTCCTTTTTCCAGCTCGTTAGCCAGTTTGAAGTCTCCCGATATGGTGATTACTCCTCCTTTTGGCCCTGGCATCTTCATCTTGTTATAAATATAGCATGATATTGCCATGAATTTGGCGAAAGCTGGACGTCCGAGTATTGCAATGTATACACTTTCGAACGGCACGACCACGATTGAGATTTTTTTCCTGTCGGAAATGTTCTCTTTCTCCGAAGGTTACATCTAGGGAAATTTCTCCTAGGGAATGTGCTTGCCTGCCAGGAACGATGTCGTGGAAACGTATGTTGCTATGTTTGAGCTGGGTCTCAGAGATTCGCAGATGCTTCAGTGTATCCAAGTACATAATTTTGATACTGGATCCTCCATCCATCAACACTCTTTTTAGCCTAGTGTTTTGAACAATAGGGCTTACAATTAGAGCTTGTGTGCCGGGTTCTGGGATATTTCCGGGATGATCTGACTGATCCCAGGTATTGGCGTATTGGAATATTTCAAGAATTTGGGAATTGGTGGGACCACCGCGTTTATTTCTCGAAGTGTTCGCTTTGCCTGTTTTGCTGAAGGAGTTGCCAGGAAAGTTAAATTGCATTCTCTATCGACTCTCGGGAATTTTGGTTCGCCTTTTCGCTGTTGTTCCTGGATTTTTTTCATCAGTGTCTGATTCACTGTCTTCTTTTTCAGCTTCTGGCTTTTGCTTGGAGAATTTCCTCTTGGAGTTTTTCCCTTTATTCCCGGATTCTGCAGTGCCCTTCATGTGCTTATTGAGGCGACACCGCGCATTTGTGTGGGTAGGCTTCCCGAATTGCGAATGGTGGACACAGTTTTCCGACTTAATTTTTTCCCACTCTTCCTTAGGAGATAGGTTATGTGCTTCTTCCTTTCCATTTGCCGCCAGTATCCTTTCCAAAGGTTAAATTTACTTCTTTGGGTTTTGTCTGTGCTTCTGGAGTAGTCTTCTTTTCAGGACGAGGCGTCTTTTTGGCTTGAACCAAAGCATCAATATTTCCACCTCTCGCTCTGATGTCATCTTCATCCGCTGCGTGTTCATTGGCTGTGGTAAGCATAGATCCGAGATCTTTATGCTCCTTTGAACCAACCATGAACGGTACAAGGCTGGGTTTTAATCTATTGATGAAAGCATGCATTGCTTGTACATCACTTACTCCAGAGCAGCTGTTTTTCATTGTTGTCCATCTTGATATAAAGTCGACATACGACTCATCTTCAAATTGGACTCAGCAATTTAGCTGGTTGATGCTCTTAGGGAGTTTGCACGTACCCCGGAAGTGTTGAGAGAACACTTTAGCCATATCATCCCAACTATCCACTGTTCTTGACGGAAGCCCGTTAATCCAATCTCTGGCTCCATCCATCAACATTAGGGGGAGGAATTTTACTGCTTCCAAGTCTGTTCCCTTGTTGGTCTGGACGGCAGTATAGTAATCTGAAAGCCATGTATCCGGGTTTGTACTTCCGGTATACTTTTGATAAGTTGGACCAACTTTGGCAAAGCCAGAATGTAGAGTTATTCTTCAGATCCTGTCAGTGAAACACTTAGGTCTAAAGTATAGATCATCTTTTTCCGCCTTATCAGCGTGTGAGGAATATCTACCGGCTGAATGGACAGAGGGGGATCTGCTCCTTTCTGGCCCATTGTTGTGCGAATGCGCTCTTCCGGGATTATCCCTGTTTCGTACGTTATCATGTCCTTTGGAATGAGCCGGAGTTCTACTCCTTGGCCTTTCCTTATTCCTAGGAGGAGTACGGGACCTTTCACGTCTGTGAGGATTTTCATGTCTTCCGGCTTTTTCAGCAGGGCGTCTCGGAGGCGGCATCATTTTTCTGTCTTCCGGTTTTGTTCCTCCCGGTCTTTATGATCGCGGGGTATATTTCCGCCTTACAACATATGGGATCCTGTTCTGGACGCTTCATCCCTATTGTCCGGGATTTTCTTGTCCTTTTTAGGGTCTCCCTTATGATCCTTATAATCGCCTGAATCTACATGTTCTCCGGGTCCAGGTGCCCCAGCAGCGCAAGTGGCAGTTTTGCATAGGGCCGAGTCGTCATGCAACTTCCCTGATCTTGCCCGACCTTGTTGCTGCTGTTCCAGAGCTTTACCCAGGAAAGCATACGCTCCTTGCAGCTTTTCTTCTTTGGAGTATAGATCGTTGTTAAGGATGGCGAATGCGGCCTCCCGTTTTCTGCTGCGGCCTTATAGATGCGTTCGCCCTTGGCGTTTACGCCGTCGACCTGTCATTGCCAGGAAGGGTTTTGGAACCGTTCCTTTGCGGGCAGTACATCCGGCCTTGCGATTTCGGGTAGTCTCGTGGGTTTTATCCCGGACATATTCCGTCTTTCGAATTCTTCAATTTCCTCTTGCTTTGCCTTTACAGTGGCTTGGGCTTTGAGGAGATTTTCTTGCGATCGGAATAGTTGTTGTTGTTGCCTCATAATGGCTTGCCTTCTGGCTTCCAGCATTTCCGGTGGCTCATATGGTCCGACCGGGGTTTGGATCAGATTGATCTCGTCCTGCTCCGACAATTCAGGGACAGGGATTTCTTTCTTTTTCTTCTCCACGGGTGTGACCCTACTTGCTCCTCCTGCTTCTAGGTTTTGGCTGGCGTTATCTGCTAGCTTTTTCTTCTGGAGTTTGTAATGGAGTTTCTTGGCAGTCTTCTTTTTCTTCTTGGAAGAGGGAGCTTTTTTACCAGGTTCTTCCTCTGTCAATTCCTTGACGTCGGGGTAAATAGGGCTGGTTTCACCATCCTCTCTTTCCTCATCTGGTGGAGGTGTTTTGGGCTCTTCATCGTCTTCGGCATCCGAGTTATCAGTTGGTTTTGCCATAAGTACTTCATGGAAGCCCCCCTTGCATAGATTTAACCTTTCTTTCGAAAGCGTCTTCATCTTCATCTTCTGAATCTATGTCTTCAGATCCAGGTTCCGACTCCAATCTTGCCTCTATGGCAGCTAGTACAGAATCGACTTCCGAGTTCTACGTCGTGTCGACGGATGTCGGATCTTCCACCTCTGTTGTGGGATTGTTTTCTTCTGCCTCTTCCACGGGATTGCTTTCATCCGTGTTTTCGGCGATCCCGGATTGCACCATACCAATAAAGTGAGATCTGATTGCGGGCATCTCCCAAGAGGCAACAAATTCAGCAGGATATTGGCGATCTGAGCAAAATCCGGCATCATAGTTTTCTTCAACTGTGTATAGGGCGGGTGGGATAAATCTACTTCCACCACAGAATCATGTTTCCTCTGCAGTTAATCCGATAAAGATGTTTGCAGATCCAATCGGTAAAACGCAGGCACTTACCACATGATTCCGTGCTGGCATGTACGATCCGTTGTCGAGGAAGCGCCCGACGTTGTTGTCGAATTCCAAGCTTCCGACAGTTATGGTACTGCCGATTCCTCCGAGTATCCCCGATCGAAACATAACGCCTGACGCCGATGGCCCCATGGTGGGCGCCAACTGTCGAGACATCGTAGTAGAGTTCATAGACTGGGGTGCCATGAGCCTACGGGTAGAGACGTGGGGGGACGTGGTAGCACAACAACCAGGAACACCAAATTTACCCAGGTTCGGTACGTCGCAACTAGGCGGCGTTCCTACTCCTGCAATCTCACTAAATCAGGGCTGAAGCCTGAAGTATACAATGTACAATGTGAGTAGGGTTTCGCTAACTCGGCGAGGATCAACTTCCCAGCGAGTTGGCTTCTAGCTAATTGTCTGTCTGTGTTCTTCTCTCCCGTCCGGCGTTATATAATAGCCGGGTTAGGGCTTACAAAAAGGAAACCTAGAAGACTATGGAAAGTATCCTAACTTGGAAAGCAGGAATCCGTCTTCTACTCCAAGCCGCACCACTTTGGGTCGTGGTCCGGGTTCTTCTAGAATCCGGCTTCTGTGCGTCAGCTTAATGGGCCGCCTAATGGACTGTGATCCATTACCAATCAGGCCACCCTGGTAATCCGGCTCTTTAGGACCATGCCGGATATACCCCTATTCAGTATATATCCGACAAAACATGTAGCAGAACTGATTGTAAACGGTGTTTCAATGCTTAGAAACAAGGCCTAGGGATCCTAATTTCACTAGTGGACACTCTCAACAATGATAACATAATTGGATGCATAAATATCTCTCTTCACTACACTACTACAAACCACTCTCCGGTTGAATAACAAACACTAATTCATTGCGTAGGGCTACAAAAAGCACTCCTTAAAGTCGCATTCTCATGTCTAGTTACCCCCACGCTGTCACTATGAGCGCCCTAGAAGGTACTAGGAAAACACTGAATAACAAAACCACTTGAGTAGCATAACAGATCAAGAGTAACATCTACTTATTCAACTAGATTACAAAGCTCACGATCACATAAAGATCACACCATGGGAGAGAGAGGTGAATCACATAGCTACCGGTAGAGACCTCATCCCCGGGGGAGAACTACTCCCTCCTCATCATAGGAGACAGCAACAGCGATGAAGATGGCGGTGGAGTCGATGGATATGGATCCGGGGGCACTTCCCTGTCTCGGCAGGGTGCCAGAACAGAGATTTTTGTCCCCCAAAACTTGTCGTCGACGACAGCGGAGCTACGGAACTTTTCATGGAAAAGACTGATTTTTCTAGGTTTTATGCATCGGGGAGTATATATGGGAGAAAGGGCGATGCCGGGGGGTGGCCAGGGGGCCCACACCACCTGGTGGCGCGGCCAGGGGGACCCGCGCCACCCTATGGTGTGCCCACCCTGTGGCCCCCCTCCGGGGCTCTTCAGGACTTCATGGACCCTCCGGGACTTCTAAGACTTCTGGCTTTTGAATCGTCCAATTTCAAGAATATTTCCAGAACAACTTTTCTGAAATTAAAAACAACAGAAAACATGAACTGGCTCTATGGCATCTTGTCAATAGGTTAGTCCTGGGAAATCGATAAAAATGACATAAAGTGTAAGGAAAACATGTGGGAAACAACATGGAACATCAGAAATTAAGGATACGTTTATGACGTATCACCCCACTCTTAAGGACTAGCGAAATATCACTTTGACATGTTTTCTCTATACTTGAAACAAACATATATCTTTCGTTGTATTGTTATTCATGATCGTTTATTTGTGTTACTTCTCATGATGCAAGGTGATTGCTATGCTTTATTATTAAAATTCTATTTATCATGCTTGTGTTTATGTTCTATGATCTCAACTTACTTATGCTTTTACATTATTGATGATCAAGTTTATGTTGGTAGCATGTCACCTCAGAAATTATGTGTTTTTATCGTTTACCTACTCAGGACGAGTAGGAACTAAGCTTGGGGATGTTGATACGTCATAAACGTATCCTCAATTTCTGATATTCCATGTTGTTTACCACATGTTTGCTATACACTTTATGACATTTTTATCCATTTTCCGGACTAACCTATTGACAAGATGGCACAGAGCTTGTTCCCTGTTTTCTGCTGTTTTTAGTTTTAGAAAAGTTGTTCTGGAAATATTCTCGGAATTGGAAAATTCGAAGTCCGGAGGTCCTAGAATTCCCGAAGGTTCCATGGAGTCCCAAAGATACCCGGAGGGGGGCCACAGGGGGCCCACACCATAGGGTAGCGCCCCCCGGCCGCGCCATGGGGTGGTGTGGGGCCCCCAGGACTCCACCGCCTTTGCCCTTTCGCCTATTTATACCCCCCGAGAGGTAAACCCTAATGATATACCACTTCGTCCAGAAAAACACCCGAGGCCGCCGTCATTGTCATCCCGAGATCGGGAGGGTTCTGGAGCTCTCCCCGGCACCCTGCCGGGAGGGTAATTCATCACCGGAGGGGTCTACACCACCATGACCTCCTCCGAAGTGATGCGTGAGTAGTTGATCCCTGGACTACGGGTCCATAGCAGTAGTTATATGGTTGTTCTCTACACTTTGTATCTCATGTTTAGATCTCGTGAGCTGACTCACATGATCGAGATCATCTTTATGTAATTCTACATGTTGTGTTTGTGTTTACGTTATTTATGATCTTGCATTCTCTCCGTTATTAGTAGATGCTCTGGCCAAGTAGATGCTGGCAACTCCAAGAGGGAGTATTTATGCCCGATAGTGGGTTTATGCCTCCTTTGCATCTATGCTCGGGTGACAGAAACGTGATGGATGGAGGATGTGTTGTTGCCATTAGGGAGAAAACAATGGTGTTTACCTAGTTTACATTGTTTACATACACACTTTGCTTACGGTGATAATCTGTTGCTAGCAACTTAATAGCCAACATTTGTTCGGATGATATTCGGAGGGTGGATTATTAGACACAGATGCAGTTGGATGATGGTCTATGTATTTTGTTGTAATGCCCGCATGAATCACATAGTAATCTTTATGTCTTGCATATGCACTACGGTGCAACCTTCATTTCTGTCAATTGCCCAACTGCAATTTGTTCACCACACATGTTATTTATCTTTCACGGAGACACACCACTAGTGAAATGTGGACCCCGATCCTTTTTCCTCATACTGATAAAACACCTACTGCTTTCATAATGTTGCTACTATTTTCCTACTGTTTTCCCCACCATACGTTTAACCTCCTTGTGTTCAGCAAAACCGGTGAGATTGACAACCTCACTGCTTCGTTGGGGAAAAGTGATTTGATTGTGTTGTGTAGGTTCCACGTTGCTGCTGAACCGGTAATGCGCCCTGCCACGTCAGCTGCATCAACCTTCAAAGATTGCTTGTCCTCCTACTAGTCGTTTCAACCTTGGTTACTTTTCTGAGGGAAAACTTGTCGCTGCACTCTTCACAACTTTCCTCTTGGGTTTTACCAACGAGAGCAAGCAGCTCCCATCACGCGCTAGCACATGGTATGGCCCCCTGGCCCTCCACTTACTCCTCTTCCCGCCACACATCTATCTTGCCCCACCAAACTCATAACCATTGCTCAAACCTGTGTTCTTGTTGTTCTTGCTCGTGAATTTTTTATCTCCTTGCTCAGCCCATCTTTGCTGCTGAAATTTGGAGCATTTGTTCTCCGCATAAACTGGAGGTGCATGAAGTCACGAGAGTCCACCGAGAAGAGGGTGTATTCCCCTCTGTCTATCCAAGCTATGAATTCATGAATGATGCAGGGATTCTGCAAGACTTCCAAACTCTAGTATCTAATGCAGGGTTGGAACATTTTGTTGATGGTGAACCTAGTCAATACATAAAGCTAACTATGTTTGTGGTGCAATATTTAGTTTGAGTTGGTCTTTGCCTAACCCCATGGTTCACTACAAAATTTATAATAAAGCTGTCAACTTGCCTTTTGATGATTTTTGTGCAGCCATCAAAGTACGACAGTGGGGATCGCGTGAGAAGATAAAAGGGCAGCCCAAACCACTAATGGATCCGTATAAAAATATCTGCCAAGGGAGAAGTTTCTCATATGAGAGTGGTAAAATTTGAAATATTCAACTCCCATCTATTCGATATTTTTCCTATTTCATTGCCAAGTGTGTTATTGCTACAAAAACTGCAAACAAATTATCTGCTTATGATTTAGATTTTATCTCAGTTGCTTTGAAACAAAATAGGTCCTATAATTTTGGTGCTTTAATATCTTTCTGTCTTGCAGCCAACCACGAGAAGGGGGGAATTTAGGGAGGTCCTATTGCCTCTCGTTTATTAGCTTTGCATGGTGTGGTGCCACACCATTTAGACATTCAGTTTCCCATAGAGAGGCTTGATCTTAATTTCATGATAAAAAATAAATTTGTTTCTACCTGGGCTGACTTGAATATCTTATCCTTTGAAATAACCTTTTTCAAGAAATCAGGATGGAGAGTAACTAAGTCGGATGGATTAGTTAATTTTTCTGCGCCTCTTTTGTTTTACCTTGATGTCAGGGAAGGATAGTGATTCCTCGAGAATGCATTTGATGCATACATAGAAGAGCACTTCCAGCATGTTGAGGACAATGGAGAGGGAGCACAAAATTATTTCGTCCAGCCCTCCGACACTGCGGAGTTTCCGTACCAACACCATGTTTATGATTATGGGTCTGCTGCTTCTTCTTCTTCATGGGAGCCTGGTTACGATCATTCTTGGGATGACCCACCAGCTTGGAGCTTCTACCCGCGCCGGGATTGATCTCCACTTAGGCCAAAAGCCTAAACTTGGGGGGAGGTATACCGACATCACACTCATTTACATATCATGTTTATGTTGTTTCTTTTTTATATCAATGTTTCTGTTTCTTTCTCTTTCATGGTTTTTCTCGTTTAGTTTCTACTTTCTAAAACGCAAAAAGACCAAAAATATTGTTATTGTTTCTCTTTATTTGTTTCTTTAGTTTCTTTTATTAGTTTTCTTTACTTTCTAGTTTTAGTTTGTTATTCAAAAACCCAAAAAGAGTTTGCTTTGTTTGCTTGTTTCCTTCTGTTCTTGTTTTAAATTCGAAAATCCCAAAACTGTTTGTTGCTCTTCTTTGGTTTTGTAAAGTTTGCTGCAGAGTTCAACAGTCTTCCGTGACTCCATTGGATCTTGGTTATTATTTCATATCATTGAAGCCACACAAGTGAAAAGCAATAATGATGATTTACGACAATACAAGTTGCGGTAAGACGCTGGTATGAACTTTATTTGTTTTCATTTTTGTACATATACTCATTCATGTGGACATGCTTAGTTTTTTCGTGTAAGGTGTATGTTATTTAATGGATGCTTAGTAGTTTGTGCTCTCTTATGATCAGTGCCAACTTACTAGTAGTAGATAGCATGTTGTATAAATGTTTTCTTGAATTGTTTAATTCATAGAAGGGTATGACATTGTGGTATCTTCCTCTGAATGTTTCACTTGAATCGATTTGGCACATGCTCACGCATGCATAAGACTGAAAACAAAAAGTCAATTAAGCCTTGATGATTTATTTTGCCTCGGATTATTTGTATCACTTTTATGCCCCCTTTAATTTTGTTTTGTCGCAAGCATGATTATGACATTTGCCGCTCTCTTGATTGTCGCTCCCAGTCTATTGCTAGCCTTCACTTGTACTGACTATGAGCTCTACTCGTGCATCCAACTCCCAAAAACCAAAGTTTGTCAAATGTGTCCACCATACCTACCTATATATGGTATTTAACGGACACTCCAAGTAAACTGCTCGTGTGCTACCTTTAAAACCTTCAAAATTATACCTGTTTTGTGCTTTGTTTTAGCTCATTAGGACACGGGTAGACGGTCTTTATCCCACTTGTTGATTAGAATTTACACACCTGGACTAGTGGCACATCCGTTTATCCAATTGCTAGCAGAGCTGGCATCGGGGTGTCCAACCCCAAAATGTGGTTATTGCAAGTCTCTTCACTCTCTTTGCCCTCATTTATCAGTTAAGCAAAGTTCATAAGTGTGTAAACAAAAGAGAAGAGGGGTGATCTACTAACCCCAGTAGAAAGAATGTCCTTCAATGGGAGCCGCTATTGTAAAGTCTAGTTAACTTGTGACGTATTGTATTGTCTATTTGCTATTCGTTGACATAGACATACACCTCTCTCAAAATAGTTTTCATACCTCGGTTTTTATCAAATAAAAAGCTCTAGCACATGAGTTAATCCCTGCTTCCCTCTACAAAGGGTCTTTCTTCTACTTTTATGTTGAGTCTTCATCTTCTAACTTTGTGCACCTTCTTGAGAGCATAGCTGTCATTCTTAGGGTAATGTGCTTGTCCCAGAACACGGTTAATTGTGGTATAACTTTGATGCTTTTATATTTGATATCTATATTTGTAGTCTTCACTTGAACCTCAGAGGTGCCCTAGCATTTATGTTTTGCTCCACAATTTAGGGCAAGCGAGATACCACTTTATCATATCTTATTATGAAAATTGCAATCCTGCAAATTGATATATTTCATGTTGCTTATTATTAGTGTGTTGGTATCTCTTCATGGTTTCCATAACTATTAGGTGACTTTATTTGCATACTTCTTATTATGAATTGCCTAAGTACTTGATCATATAGTGAGAATATTTACATCATATGAAACAAATGTATTCGTAAAAGTTCTTTTATCGCACTCAGTTGTTAACTGAATTGCTTGAGGACAAGGAATAAGCTAATCTTGGGAGGAGTTGATACGTCCAAAACATATCTACTTTTTCGAACACGTTTTTTGTTGTTTTCCTCTAAACTTGTGGGTTTTGAATACAACTAACACATACTAACGATGTTTTCAGCAGAATTGCCATGGTGTCTCGTTTTTTGTAGATAAAATCAACTTTTAGTAAAATGCACGGAAAAGATCCCGATGTTCCTATTTTACCTAAAGACACCCGAAGCCAGAAGACGAGATGGAGTGGGGCCATGAGGGGCCCACACCACATGGCGGCGCCCCCTAGGCCGTGCCACCACATGGTGTGGCCGCCTCGGGCACTCCCTCGGGTCCCCCTTTCGACTACATATACCTCTTGACATAAAAACCGAGGAGGGTTCGTCATATTCCAGAGAAAAACACCAGAGCACCGCCGCCACCTCGAAACCCAATTCGGGGACCAGAAGTTCCTGTTCTGGCACCCTACCGGGACGGGGATTCGGAGGAGATCATCGCCATCATCATCGCCACCACTTCTCCATCAACCGTCCATGATTCCCCCATCCATGTGTGAGTAATCCCCGATGTAGGTTGAGAGGGATGGTAGGGATTGGATGAGATCGTTCATGTAATAATTGCCAGATTTATAGGGCATGGTGCTTAGTATCCGTCGTTAGTGCTATCTATCATTGTTGCAACTTGTTATTCTTAATGCTTGTCACTAGGGCCCGAGTGCCACGGTTTTAGATTTTAACATCTTATTGATTCATGAGATTAATTATGTTTTTTTATCTTACCTACAAGTTGTTTACACATATCGTTGTCCGGAACCCGAGGCCACAGAGTGACAGGAATTGGGATAACCGGAGGGGATGGCTATGATGTGAGGATCACGTCTATTCATGGAGTGTTAATGCTTTGCTCCGGTGCTTTATTAAAAGGAGCACCTTAATTACCAGTAGTTTCTCTTGAGGCCCCGCTGCAAACGGGCTGGTAGGACAGAAGATGTTGTGCAAGTTTCTCATTGCGAGCACGTACGACTAAATGCAGAACACATACCTATGGTTATCCAATACTTGGATGCTTTATTATTATTTATCTTCAATTGCCCTTGTTTTGATTATTATATGAACTATCGTATCCATGCAACACCCGTTCATCCATCCCTATAACTACAATATTTTAATCTTCCTGTTTCCCACAATTGCTACCGATGTTTCTATTTTATTCCTGCTGTTATTTTACTACTGCTACTGCTCTAATACCATTGCTACTAATAAACTGTTGCGAGCAAGTCTACTTCCAGGTGCAGCTGAATTGACAACTCATCTGTTAAGGCTTATAAATATTCTTTGGCTCCCCTTGTGTCAAATCAATAAATTTGGGTTTTACTTCCGTCGGAGACTGTTGTGATCCCCTATACTTGTGGGTTATCAACATGTTGGGTAAAGAAATTATAGCTAGGCAATTGACAGAAATAGAGGCTACACCGTAGTGCATATACATGACATGAGGATTACTATGATATTCATTTGGGCATTACAATATGATACATAGACTGTAATCCAACTACATCTATGACTAATAATCCACCCTCAGGACGTCACCCGAGCAAACTTTGGGTATTAAGTTGCAAGCAACAAATTATTGCATTAAGTAAAGTGCGTAATGTAAACAATAGAATTATCCTTAGACAAAGCATTGTTGTTTTATCCCTAGTGGCAACATCACATCCACAATCTTAGAAGTTACTGTCACTCTCCCAGATAACTGGAGGCATGAACCAACTATCTAGGATAAATACCCCCTCTTGTAGTTTCAAGGATCAACTTGGGCAGAGCATCTACTAGTAACGGAGAGCATGTAAGATCTTGATCATGTTAGGAAGCTCACAAGATCTAAACTTGATGGCACAAAAGAGGAGAATACAACCATCTATCTACTGCTATGGACCCGTAGTCCAAGGATGAACTACTCATGCATCACTCCGGAGGCAGGCATGGTGATGTAGAGCCCTCCAATGATGACTTCCTCTCCCTGCAGGGTGCCGGGGAGAGCTTCAGAACCCTCCCAAACTTGGGTTAACGATGGTGGCGGCTATGGAACTTTTCACGGATGGAGGCTCGGGTCTTTACGGTTTTCCCGAGGAAGACTTTATATAGGCTAAAGGGCGATGTCGGTGGGCTCCCGAGGGGCCCACACCATGTGGCCCCACGGCCAGGGGGCGCGCCACCCTATGGTGTGGCCGCCTCGGAGCCCCCTGATGGCGGGTAAACACACGCTCGTTGGGAGACCCCAAGTGTAAGGTATGAAGAGTGCAGCTGCAAGTTTTCCCTTAGAAAGAAACCAAGGTTGAATCGACTAGTAGGAGAAAGAAATCACTTCTGAAGGTTGATGCAGCTGATGTTGGCAGGGTGCACTACCGGTTCAGCAGCAACGTGGAATCTACACAACACAATCAAAATACTTTGCCCCAACGAAGCAGTGAGGTTGTCAATCTCACCGGTATTGCTGAAAACAAAGGATTAGATGTATAGTGTGGAAAATAGTACTTGTTTGCAGTAATGAAAAGAGAACAGTAATTGCGGTAGTAAAACAGCAGTTGTAGTGGTTGTATTATCTGTTAAAGACATGGACCGAGGTCCACAGTTCACTAGTGGTGTCTCTCCATATAAGATAGATAACATGCTGGGTAAACAAATTACTGCTGGGCAATTGACATATATAAAAGGATGCACCATAGTGCATATGCACGACATGATGATTACTATGTGATTCATGCGGGAATTACAACAAGATACATAGACAGTTATCCAACTGCATCTATGACTAATAATCCACCCTCAGAGTGGCATCCGATCAAACCTTGGGTATTAAGTTGCAAGCAACAGATAATTGCATTAAGAAAAGTGTGTAATGTAAACATCGTTGTTTTCTCCCTAATGGTAACAGCACATCCCCCACATGTTACGTTTCTGTCACTCGAGCGTGAGTGAAAGAGAGGCATGAACCCACTATCTATCATAATACCCCTCTTGGAGTTACAAGCATCAACTTGGCCAGGGCATCTAGTAGTAACGGAGAGCATGCAAGATCATAAATAACATAAACATGAAAGAACATGATAGATTGATAATCATTGTACATACCATTCAATATTCATAGGATCCCAGCAAACACAACATGTAGCATTACAATAAGATAATCTTGATCGTGTTAGGCATCTCACAAGATCTAAACATGAGGCATAAATAGGAGGAGACAACCATCTACCTACTGCTATGGACCCGTAGTCCAAGGATGAACTACTCACGCAACACTCCATAGGTGGGCATGGTGATTTAGAGCCCTCCGGTGATGAATTCCCCCTCCCGGCAGGGTGCCGGGGAGAGCTCCAGAACCCTCCCGAACTAGGGTTGACGATGATGGCGGCTACAAATATTTTTGGTGGAAAAGGCTCGGGTGTTTAGGGTTAACCCGTGGAGGAGCTTAAATAGGCGAGAGGGCAATGTTGGTGGGTGACCAAGGGGCCCACACCACCAGCTGGCGCAGCCAGGGGATGCCGCCCTATGGTGTGGGGCCCCTGAGGCCCCCTCCGGGTCTCCCCCGGACTTCGTGTACGTGACAACTTTCCAAGACTCTGGGATTTTGTTTCGTCCAATTCCGAGAATATTTCCAGAACAACTTTTCTAAAATAAAAAATAGCAGAAAACAGGAACTGGCTCTATGACATCTTGTCAATAGGTTAGTCCTAGAAAATCCATAAAAATGACATAAAGTGTATAGGAAACATGTAGCATATGGCATGAAAACAACATGGAACATCATAAATTATAGATATGTTTGAGACGTATCAGCCCCCCCCCCTCCGTATCTCCCGCGGACTCTGTGTACGTGACAGAAAAATAGGACCCTGTGATTTTGTTTCGTCCAGTTCCAAGAATATTTCCAGAACAACTTTTCTGAAACCAAAAACAGGAACTGGCGCTGTGGCATCTTGTCAATAGGTTAGTCCCAGAAAACACATAAAAATGATATAAAGTGTATAGAAAACATGTAGCAATTGACATAATTACATAATGGAACATCAGAAATTATAGATACGTTGGATACGTATCAAGCATCCCCAAGCTTAGTTCTACTCGTCCTCGAGTAGGTAAAATGATAAAAACAAAATAATTTCCGAGGTGACATGACACCAACGCAATCGTGATCATCTTTATTGTATAAGCATTGCAAGATGAGATCAAAGTACCCTAAACATAGGCATGATAGATATAATTCTAACCATGTAACTTAGCAACTATGTTGCAACATGAAAAGTAACACAAACAAAAGATCATGGATAAAAATGCACTCAAAGGTATACGTTTGTTTTGAGCATGGAAAACATAACAAAGTGGTATTACGCTTGCCCTTAAAAGGACAGCAAAACATAAATGCCAGGACACCTTCAAAGTTCAAGTGGTGACTAGATACAAGTAATAAGAAAATCATGAATCAATCAATAATAAATTTTGGGACTGATGCACATTATACTCTGAATGACAACTATGCTCTCTTAATTGGTGCATAAAGTTAGAAGATGAAGACTCAACATAAAAGTAAAAGAAAGGCCATTCGCAGAGGGAAGCAGAGATTAACTCATGTGCTAGAGGTTTTTATTTTATAAACAGAGGTATTGAAAACAATTTTGAGAGAGGTGTATGTCTATGTCAACGAATGGTAATAAAAAACTTATCATAACTCATGCCAAGCAAAGTGTTTCGACTTTTGAGAGAGGTTTTGTTGTTTATTTAGTTTGGCACTTCACCCCACCATGTCTTTCACAAACTAGGGCTAGTTGTATCCACGGGTACCCACCAACTTTCATCAAACCATGGGGAAGTGCCTTTTTGCTTATATTAATTGGCACCAACTCTCTGCAAATTTAGATGAGCATAGATTCCATACTTATCGGGTGAATGAGGGAGAAGAACTTTGCTTGACATAAATCACAATAAACTTTAAACTACTTCCTCATGAGCTAAAACAGGGGCACAAAACATGTATAGTTTTGAAGGTTTTAAAGGTACCACATGAGTAATTTACATGGAGTGGCGGTTAAATACCACATATAGGTAGGTATGGCGGACACATTTGGCAAACTTTTGGTTTGGGGGAGTTGGATGCACGAGTAGAGCTCATACTCGGTACAGGTGAAGTATAGGAAGAGACCGTGAGCGACAAACTAATAGAGCAATAATGGCCATAATCATGCATAGCGACAAAACATTATTAATCAAAGCATAAATAATATTACAAGTCAAAAACTAAATGATCATAGAGGCTAGAGGTGACTGGTATGTAGTCATAACATGGTGTAAGCATGCGCCAAGTCAACCAAATAAAGCATTCGAAGGAGAATACCACAATATTATGCTTTGATATGGTAAAAGCAACTCGTGATTTCTTTCAATGGAACATTAAGAACTCTCAGATATTTGAGGCAACTCATGTTACATCAATAACTACTAAGCATTAAAATAATATCTAGCATGACATGTTAAAGTCCAAGCCACATTCTAAACAAGCTTATATTGCACCGTTATAAGCACGAAATATTTTATTGTTTTCCAACACGAATCGCTTTATTTCAACAAAAACTCTCCAAATAATTTATCAATGAAACAAGAGAGTACTACTCTACAAGAACTAACAACTCTGAATAAGAGATGCACGAAAAACATGAGCTAAAAGGATTGCAGTTGCTACAAACTAGTTAAGAATACGAGTATTCATATGAAAAAAAACGGAGCGTGTATCTCTCCCACACAAGAATGCTAGTATCCAACCAAGTTTATTATAAAAACTAAAAGAAAATAAAAACAAACAGACGCTCCAAGTAAAATACATATGATGTGACCGGATAAAAATAAGTGACATGATAAGTTGCTGATGAAGAAGGGGATGCCTTGGGCATCCCCAATCTTAGACGCTTGAGTCTTTTTGAAATTTGCTGGGATGATCCACGGGGGCATCCCCAATCTTAGGATTTTCACTCTTCTTGATCACATTATATCATCCTCTTCTCTTGACCCTTGAAAACTTCCTTCACACCAAACTCGAAGTAATTCTCATTAGAGGTTTAGTGCATAATCATAAACTCACATGTTTTGCATTGACATAAGCATTACTAATACTTTCTAAACATTATCTACAACCACTGATGTTTTTTGGAGCAAAGAAATCCATTCAACACGGTAAAAGAGAGAATGCAAAGTAAAAGATAGAATCTGTCAAAACCAGAACAGTCCGTAAAGACAATTTTTTTCGAGGCACCTAAATTTCTCAAATCATAAAACTCCGAACTATGAAAAGTTGCATAAATATATATGGATCATGCACAATTTTTTTTAGTATGTTTCAATTTTTCTGGAAATTATGGAGAATTAAAAAGTGGACATCAAAAATCTATTCCTGCGCAGAAATCCAAATCTAGCATCAACTTTCCGCTAGAGACTTTACTTGGCACAACAATTAGAAAAAGTAAAGATACAAAGGAGTTGCTACAGAAGTAAAAAACACCTTGACTCAATGAAAACAAAAGAAAAATTGTAGAAATAAAACATGGGTTATCTCCCAAGAGTGCTTTTCTTTAACGCCTTTCAGCTAGGCGCAGAAAGCAAGAATCAAGTATTTTCAAATGAAGAAGCATCCAAATCAAGAGCAGAAACCTTCTCAACAATGCATTGTATTTTATCTATATAAGTTTCAGATGTCCCTCTCTTAACACTCTTAGGTTCACTACTTTCATCAAATGGGTTTTCAGGAACAATCCAATCAAAATTCTTTTCCAAAGCTCCATGCATTCCTACGAGTTTAAAATGTATTGGTATTTTGATCTCTTCCCCATTTTTAGGTTTGGTTTTGTTTTGTTTTTCAATATAACCAATAACATCTACACATGAACCTAGCATCTTAAATCGATCAAAGACTTTCCTAGCCTCTACAGCAACGTCGCCAAAGTCTTTAAACAAAGTTTCTAGAATAAAATCTCTCTTTTAAATATCCTCAACATCATTTAGGTTAAAAAATATTTGCTGCATTATGGGTTAAGGTTAAAAAACCTAGCCTCTAGCATGTGAACTAAAGAAGTTGCAACAGTTTCATAATTTGGAGCAAGCTCTACTATGGATCTATCCTCGAAATCTTTATGTTTGCTAACATGATTAAAGAATTCTTCAATGTTATCCTTTCCAATTATAGAACCACCACCTATTGATAAATCTTTCAGGGTGTACTTAGGGAGTAACATGATGAACTAGAAGCAGGATAGCAAAAGTGACAACTACAATAAGAACTATTTTTTGTGTTTTTGATATAAAGAAGCAAACAAGACAAAATACAATAAACTAAGCAAAAGAATAACAAAGTAAAGCGATTGGAGGTGAGAGACTCCTCTTGCAGAATTCCTCTTCCTCCCCAGCAACGCCGCTAGAAAACTTGCTTGATGCGCGTGAACACACATTCGTTGGGAAACCCCAAGAGTAAGGTATGATGGGTACAGCAGCAAGATTTCCCTCAGAAAGAAACCAAGGTTTAATCGGACTAGTAGGAGAAACAAGTCACTTTTGAAGGTTGTTGACAGCTGATGTTGGCAGGGCGCACTACCAGGCTCAGCAACAACGTGGAATCTGCACACAACACAACCAAGATACTTTGCCCCAACGAAAACAGTGAGATTGTCAATGTCACCGGTTTTGCTGAAAACAAAGGATTGCACGTATAGTGTGGGAAATGGTGTTTGTTTGAAGTGAATGAAATGAGAACAATGGTTGCAATAGAAAAGAACATTGCTTGCAGTAGGTTGTATTATCAGTTTAAAAGAATGGACCGGGGTCCACATTTCACTAGTGGTGTCTCTCCATAAAAGATAAATAACATGTTGGGTAATAAATTACAGCTGGACAATTGACAGAAATAGAGGCTGCACCGTAGTGCATATACATGACATGATGATTACTATGATATTCATCTAAGCATTACAACATGATACATGCACCGTAATTCAATTGCATCTATGACTAATAATCCATCCTCGGGACGTCATCCGAGCAAACTTTGGGTATTAAGTTGCAAGCAACATATTATTGCATAAAGTAAAGTGCGTAATGCAAACAATAGAATTGTCCTTAGGCAAAGCATTGTTGTTTTATCCCTAGTGGCAACAGCACATCCACAATCTTAGAAGTTATTGTCACTCTCCCAGATAACTTGAGGCATGAACCAACTATCTAGCATAAATACCCCTTCTTGGAGTTACAAGCATCAACTTAGCCAGAGCATCTACTAGTAATGGAGAGCATGCAAGATCACAAATAACATATAAAAGATAGATCTATAATCAACTTTACATAGCATTCAATATTCATCGGATCCCAGCAAACACAAAATGTAGCATTACAAATAGATGATCTTGATCATGTTAGGCAGCTCACAAGATCTAAACATGATGTCACAAAAGAGGAGAAGACAACCATCTAGCTACTGCTATGAACTACTCACGAATCACTCCGGAGGCAGGCATTGTGATGTAGAGCCCCCAGTGACGATTTCTCCTCCCGACAGGGTGCCGAGCAGAGCTTTAGAACCCTCCCGAACTAGGATTGATGATGGAAGAGGCTACGAAACTTTTCGTGGATGGAGGCTCGGGTATTTAGGGTTTTCCCGAGGAAGAATGTATATAGGCGAAAGGGCGACGTCGTTGGGCGCGCGAGGGACCCACACCACGTGGCCGCATGGCCAGGGGCGCGCCACCCTATGGTGTGGCCGCTGATGCATGTGAACACACGTTCGTTGGGAGACCCCAAGAGGAAGGTATGAAGAGTGCAGCAGCAAGTTTCCCTCAAAAAGAAACCAAGGTTGAATCAACCGGTAGGAGGAAGGAGTAACTTCATAAGGTTGAAGCAGCTGAGATGGCAGGACGCACTACCTGTTCAGCAGCAACGTGGAACCTACACAACACAATCAAATCACTTTGTCCCAACGAAGTAGTGAGGTTGTCAATCTCACCAGTTTTGCTATACACAAAGAGGTTAAACGTATGGTGTGGAAAACAGTATGAAAGCAGTAGCAGCAGTATGAAAGTAGTATGTGTTTTATCAGTATGAGGAAAAAGGACCGGGGTCCACAATTCACTAGTGGTGTCTCTCCGTGAAAGATAAATAACATGTGTGGTGAACAAATTACAGCTGGGCAATTGACATAAATGAAGGCTGCACCGTAATGCATATGCAAGACATAAAGATTACTATGTGATTTATGCGGCATTACAGCAAAATACATGGACCGTCATCCAACTGCATCTATGTCTAATAATCCACCCTCCAAATATCATCTGAACAAATGTTGGGTATTAATTTGCTAGCAACAGATTATTGCCGTAAGCAAAATGTGTAATGTAAACAATGTAAACTAGGTAAACACCGTTGTTTTCTCCCTAATGGCAACAACACATCCTCCACCTGTCGCGTTTTTGTCACTCAAGCACAGATGCAAAGGAGGCATGAACCCACTATCGAGCATAAATACTCCCTCTTGGAGTTACTAGCATCTACTTGGCCAGAGCATCTACTAATAACGGAGATCATGCAAGATCATAAATAACATATGCATGAAGATAACATGATAGATTGATAATCAGAAGACATAACATTCAACATTCATGAGATACCAACAAACATGAGGTACAAAGTGGAGATAACAACCATCTAGCTACTGCTATGGACCCTTAGTCCAGGGATGAACTACTCACACATCACTTCAGAGGAGGGCATGGTGGTGTAGACCCCTCAGCTGATGAATTCCCCTCCCGGCGGGGTTCCGGGGAGAGCTATAGAACCCTCCCGATCTCGGGATGATGATGACGGCGGCCTCGAGTGTTTTTCGGGACGAAGTGGAATATATTTAGTGTTTACATCTCGGGGGGTATAAATAGGCGAAAGTGCAAAGACGGTGGAGGACGGGAGGGCCCACACCACCCATGGCGTGGCCGGGGGGCGCTGCCCTATGGTGTGGGCCCCCTAAGGCCCCCCTCCGGGTCTCTTTGGGACTCCTTGGAACCTTCGAAAATTCTAAGACTTCCGGACTTCGAATTGTGCAATTCCGAGAATATTTCTAGCACAAGTTTTCTGAAACTAAAAAACAGCAGAAAACAAGGAACTGGCTCTGTGGAATCTTGTCAATAGGTTAGTCCGGAAAATCGATAAAAATGACATAAAGTGTATAGCAAACATGTGGGAAACAATAAGAAAACAACATAGAACATCAGAAATTAAGGATACGTTTATCACGTATCAACAACCTCGAGCTTAGTTCCTACTCGTCCTCTAGTAGGTAAACGATAAAAACACATAATTTCTGAGGTGACATGCTACCAACATATAAACTTGATCATCAATAATGTAAAAGCATAAGTAAGATGAGATCATAGAACTTAAACACGAGCATGATAAATAGAATTTTAATAATAAAATATAGCAATCACCTTGCATCATGAGAAGTAACACAAATAAAAGATCATGAATAACAATGCAACAAAAGATATACGTTTGTTTCAAGTATAGAGAAAACATGTCAAAGTGATAATTCGCTAGTCCTTAAGAGTGGGGCAAAACATAAATGCCACGCCACCTTCAAAGTTTACGAGGAAGACTAGAACAAATAATTAGAGAACAAGCAATAATACATCATGAATCAATTAATAATGTATCTGGGACAAATGCACATAAAACTCAGAATGGCAACTATGCTCTCTCCACCGTCCATAAAGTTAGAAGATGGAGACTCAAAACAAAAGTAAAAGAAAGGCCCTTCGCAGAGGGAAGCAGGGATCAACTCATGTGCTAGAGCTTTTACTTTATTAAACAGAGGTACAAAAATCTTGACACTCCCCCATTCATCTTACACAAACCATGGCTAACCAAATCCTCAGGTGCCTGCCAACAATCACATACCGTGGAGGAGTGTCTATATTTTAAGAGAGGTGTATGCTTATGTCAACGAATGGTAAATAGAAAATACAGTACGTCACAAGCCACCTAGACTTCAGAAGAGCATCTCCCGTAAAAGGACGCATTCGGGTAGAAGTTCATCCCTCTTTCTCTTTTGTTTACACAATTATGCTTTGACTGATAAATCAGGGGGAAAATAGTGAAGAGAATTTGTGTTATTAATTTGGGGTTGGGCACCCCAATGCAAGCTCTTCTATCACTGGATAAGCGGATGAAGCCACTAGTCCAGGGTGTGAAAGTCCAATCAACAAGTGAGACAAAGATTCTCTATTTACGTCATCATGAGCTAAAACAAGAGCACAAAACATGAGTAATTTTGATGGTTTTAAAGGTAACACATGAGCAATTTACTTTGGAGTGGCGGTTAATTACCACATGTAGGTAGGTATGGTGTACACAATGGGAATTTTTTTGGTTTTGGGGAGTTGGATGCACGAGTAGAGCTCATACTCAGTACATGTGGAGGCTAGCAAAAGATTGGGAGCGACAAGAGAGCATGAGAGCCATAATCATGCATAGCGACATAAACATCATTAATCAAAGCATAAGTGGTACCACAAGTTCAAAAACTAAATGATCATGGAGGCTATCAGTGGCTGGTTCATAGTCATAAACATGGTGTGAGCATGCGCCAAGTCAACCAAATAAAACATTCAAAGGAGAACACCACAAATTTATGCTTCAATATGACAGGAACAACTCATGATTCTTTGAATGGCACATTAAACACTCTAAGCTATTTGAGGCTAATAATGATACTAAATAACCGCAAGTCTTTAGAACTAAAATAACATCTAGCATGATATGAAAAGTCTAGCCACAGTCTATACAAGCTTCTACTTGCACCGTTAAAAATTCTACCTCAAGCAGCAGTTTCTTTTCCCAACAATCACCATACAAAACATGGTTTAACAAAAACTCTCTAAATTATACAGCAATCAAACATGAGAGGACTCACATAACACTACTAAAACTAACAGCTCTGAACAAGAGACGCAATGAAAACAAGAGCTAAACAGGAATTTTTGCAGCATCTAGAAGAAAAACTAAGAATACTAGCATAGCAAGTATTCAAACGAAAAAGCGGAGCGTGCTCTATCCCAACCAAAGAATGCTAGGGTCCAACTATATTATTGCATCAAGTAAAACAAAATAAAACAAAATAAAAACAAGCAGACTCTCCAAGTAAACTTCATATGATGTGACCGAATAAAAATATAGTTTCATGAGAATTGACCTGATAGATAGTTGATGAAGAAGGGGATACCTTGGGAATCCCCATGCTTAGATGCTTGAATATTCTAAAAATATACTTGGATGAAACACGGGGGCATCCCCAAGATTTTACCTTGCACTCTTCTTGATTACATATATCACATCTTCTCTTGACCCTTGAAAACTTCCTTCACACCACACTCAAACAGTAATTCGCATTAGAGGGTTAGTGCAACAATTAAAAATCCAATAGTTCTGTATGGAAAAGTGATATTAATACTTTTAAACATTAGATACTGCCACTAATGTTTCGTGAAGCATATAAATCCATTTGACATCGCGAAAGAGCAAATGTAAGAAAAATGACAGAATCTATCAAAACCAGAACAGTCTGTAAATACGAATTTTTTCGAGTCACTTATGTTGCTTAGATCGAAAAACTTAAAGAACAAAAAAGTTGCGGAATTAGCTGAGAAATAAGCACAAGAAATTTCAGGTCATTCTAATTTTTCTATGATTTATACGATATTTTACGGCGGACAGCAGAAATCTGTTTCCTGCGCAGAAATCCGAAAACCAACTGCAACTCTCGTTAGAAACCTTACTTGGCACTGCTAAAACATGAAAATAAAGATACAAAGGAGTTTTTGAAGAAGTATAAAACCCCTTGACTCAAAGAAAACATAGAAAAAAAAGCAAAAAATAAAACTATGGGTTATCTCCCAAGAAGTGCTTTTCTTTAACGCCTTTTAGCTAGGCCCAGAAAAGTGGAATCAAGTATTTTTCAAGTGAAGAAGCATCCAAATTGTCACAAGGCTTACGTTTAACTTTCTTACCCTTATTCTTTCTTTTGGGGAACTGATGGTCTGCACATGATTTTGGAGCAAAAGTCATGGTACCTCTCCCCATATCAATAGTTGCCCCTAAGAATTTCAACAGAGATCTTCTAAGAGTAATTTGGCCCTCTCCTACACATTCAATAACAAGATAATCAGTGGATACCATTCTTCCTAAGATTTTTTACATATTACCTCAGCTATCCCAATGGGAAATATAGTGGTGATATTAGTGAGATGTATTTCTTCTCCTCCCTCAGTAAGTCTCCAAGTATTCAAAGATTCATAAATTTCTTTAGGCATAAGACAAAATTCAGACATAATATCACAACGAGCATGAAAAGTTTCACCACTAATAGTAACTGTCACAGTAGGGATTATATTTGAGGCTTCAGAGTTTATTGGAACATGACCAAGGTGTTCACGAATCCGATTATGACCCTCAGTTAAGCAAGAAACATGTGTCTCAAGGGTATTTAATCTAGCATAAATACTTGCAAAGGATTTATAAGAGCTACTAGGTGACTTGTAGGTGACAATTAAATTTTTTATAGCATCAAAAGCTTGATCTTCATCACAATGAAGGAAATCTCCTCCTACCACAGTATCCAAAGCACATCTATTGTAAATAACAAGACCTAAATAAAAGCTACACATAAACAGGCTTAGAGTAATTTTAGGTTCAATTTTGCAATAGGAATAAAAAACTCTAGAACAAGCTTCCTTCAAATTCTCATCATTCCTTTGTTTAAAAGTGGAAATAATTTCCTCATGCGACAAGGTAACACGAACAGGAGTATTCATTTTAACAAGACTAAAAAAAAAGGAACAAAACTACAGCTAGAATAAGAACTATTTTTTGTGTGTTTTTTATACAGAGAAGCAAACAAGACAAAATAATAAACTAAGCAAAACAAAAACAAAGAAAAGAGATTGGAAGTGAGATACTCCCCTTGCAGAAATTCTCTTTCTCCCCGGCAACGGCGCCAGAAAAGTGCTTCATGCGTGTTAACACACGTTCGTTGGGAGACCCCAAGAGGAAGGTATGAAGAGTGCAACAACAAGTTTCCATCAGAAAGAAACCAAGGTTGAATCGAACAGCAGGAGGAAGGAGTAACTTCAGAAGGTTGAAGCAGCTGAGATGGCAGGGCGCACTACCGGTTCAGCATCAACGTGGAACCTACACAATACAATCAAATCGCTTTGCCCCAACGAAGCAGTGAGGTTGTCAATCTAACCGATTTTGCTGAACACAAAGAGGTTAAACGTATGGTGTGGAAAACAGTAGGAAAACAGTATGGAAGCAGTAGCAGCAGTACGAAAGCAATATGTGTTTTATTAGTATGAGGAAAAAGGACCGGGGTCCATAGTTCACTAGTGTTGTCTCTCCGTGAAAGATAAACAATATGTGTCATGAACAAATTAAAGCTGGGCAATTGACAGAAATGAAGCCTGCACCGTAGTGCATATGCAAGACATAAAGATTACTATGTGATTCATGCGGGCATTACAACAAAATACATAGACCGTCATCCAACTGCATCTATGTCTAATAAACCACCCTCCGAATATCATCCGAACAAACGTTGGATATTAAGTTGCTAGCAACAGATTATCGCCGTAAGAAAAGCGTGTAATGTAAACAATGTAAACTAGGTAAACATCGTTGTTTTCTCCCTAATGGAAACAACACATCCTCCATCCGTCACGTTTCTGTCACTCGAGCACAGATGCAAAGGAGGCATGAACCCACTATCGAGCATAAATAGTCCCTCTTGGAGTTACTAGCGTCTAATTGGCCAGAGCATCTACTAATAATGGAGAGCATGCAAGATCATAAATAACATATGCATAAAGATAACATGATAGACTGATAATCAGAAGACATAGCAATCAACATTCATTAGATCCCAGCAAACACAACATGTAGCACTACATAAAGATGATCTTGATCATGTTAGGCAGCTCACAAGATCTAAACATGAGGTGCAAAGTGGAGAGAACAACCATCTAGCTACTACTATGGACCCGTAGTCCAAGAATGAACTACTCACACATCACTTCGGAGGAGGGCATTCATGGAGGGATGATAACCCGGTAGGCCAACGCCAAGGTTTAACTCGGCCCAAAGGACGCTGCGCGAGACCCGGCTAAGGATAAAGGAGCTTCTAGAAGGCCCAAGATCGTAGGCCTGGTAACCCGGACTGTGGGTTCCGGTAAGGAAGTTTAGGGTTTTGTAGGCAGTGTCCGGGTAGGATTCAGAGTACGCCTTGGAGAGCAAGCCAGGAGGTCAGGATGCTTTATAAGCCGGCCCCTAGGGTTAGATGAGACAGATCCAAGAGTTAGAGCAATATCGCTAGGTATCAAGTATCCAGTGTAATACGAGAGCTGAATTGATAGATCGAGATCGGAGACTCGGCGACTTGATTGCCGGCTTCCAGATCGCATATCATCATGTTTTCCCTTGAGCTAAACCCTCTCCCAAACACCAGAGTCGTCCTTCCCCAAGATAAGTTACCCCCGGTAACGTCTGCCGTGATTATCCCACGACATGCATGGTGGTGTAGACCCCTCCGGTGATGAATTCCCCTCCCGACAGGGTGCCGGGGAGAGCTCTAGAACCCTCCCGATCTCGGGATGACGATGACAGCGGCCTCGGGTGTTTTTGAGAAGAAGTGGTATATCCTTACGTCTCGGGGGGTATAAATAGGCGAAAGGGCAAAGGCGATGGAGGTCGGGGGGCCCACACCACCCCATGGCGCGGCCAGGGGCGCGCCGCCCTATGGTGTGGGCCCCCTAAGGCCCCCCTCCGGGTCTCTTCGGGACTCTGTGGAACCTTCGGGTATTCTAAGACTTCCGGGCTTCGAATTTTCCAATTCCAAGAATATTTCCAAAACAACTTTTCTGAAACTAAAAACAGCAGAAAACAGCGAACTGGCTCTGTGGCATCTTGTCAATAGGTTAGTCCGTAAAATCGATAAAATGACATAAAGTGTATAGCAAACATGTGGGAAACAATAAGAAAACAACATGGAACATCAGAAATTAAGGATACGTTTATGACGTATCATCCGCCTCGGAGTCCCCCTCCGGGTTTCCTCCGGACTCCGTGTACATGACAGAAAAATAGGACCCTGGGATTTTGTTTCGCCCAATTCCGAGAATATTTCCAGAACTACTTTTCTGAAACCAAAAACAGCAGAAAACAGGAACTAGCACTGTGGCATCTTGTCAATAGGTTAGTCCCAGAAAATCCATAAAAATGATATAAAGTGTATAAAAAAACATATATAAATTGGCATAATAACAACATGGAACATCAGAATTATAGATACGTTGGAGACGTATCGCCAACGCAACGCAATCCATCAGACGAGAAGGAGTAGGGTTTTACACCGCAAGGTGTCCTGGACCTGGGTAAACTCACCATGTCGTCATTGTTTCCTGCTCCAAGCTTTCCTCAGGAAGCTCACAAGAGGCGTATGAAGTGCGGTTAGCCCCAGTGTTCGAACCTCTTGAGAGTCCCTGTCCTTGACAGACCACTCTCCGACACCGGCACCCTGATGGAGAGGGGAATCTTCACCAGATGCATCTACATCGCCATGATCTCCTCCGAACAGATGCGTGACTAGTTCATCTCAAGACTACGGGTCCGTAGAAGTAGCTAGATGGCTGTTCCCTCCCCTATTCCTCCATGTTTAGAGTATCATGAGCTGACTCACATGATCGAGACCACCGTTTTGTAATTGTACATGTTATGTTTGTTGGGATCTGATGAACCATGAGATTATGATTATTTTGTTCATGTCAATCTGAGATTCTTCACTTATAGTTGTAGAGTGTTTTAATCTGGTCTTGCAATGATATCTCGTGTTTATGATTACCTTGGCCACGTAGTTGTTTCCACCTCTAAGAGAGGGTTTATATGCTTGATGGTAGGTTCATGCCTCTCTTACATCTTTTCTCAAGTGACAGAAACATGAAGGATGGGCGATGTGTTGTTGCTACTAGGGAGAAAACAGCGGTGCTGTTCTCCACAGACGAGGATCACTTCTTACATTAGGTATTGTTCTTCATGCATTTTCTTGTTGCACACTGTACGTCCAAAACATATCTATAATTTTTTATGGTTTCATGCTACTTTTATGCTTTTGATAATTGTTTTTAAATTAAGTTTATGATTTATTTGGACTAACCTACTAATAGTTGCAAAAGTGCACAATGTTCTTGTTTTACGCTTTGATGTGTAGGAATTATCAAAAATACAAGAGGAAACCTTGTTGGAGTCGAATTGGGACTTTCCTGAAATCTATCTGAAAACTCTTTTTAAAGATTGTCACGTTACGGGTCGAAGACGGCGTCAAACGGAAATCTCCCTGAAGACAAAATTGTGAGGGAATTTTGCGAGGAACGTTCTAGACTTAAAATTCGCCTGATTTCGAGTCCGAACAGCCGAGATACGCCCGATTTACCGCAGCCCTAGAATAGATGATGGGATTCCAGGAGGATATATAAAGGGAGGAAACCTAGCTCGTGGAAACTCCCCATACCCACGAATTTCCAGCCACCAAAGCCACCTTTTTTCCTCCCCCATGGATCCCATCTCCATGGGAGAGGGATCCCAAGAATCCATGAAGGAAGGGGGCTAAGGGGCGGTGCTCCCCCATGATGCCGGCGCCGTAGGGAAGGAGTCCTTGTGCCATCGCCGGCGCCGGCACCGCCCTGCGCTCCTCGTTGTCCCCTTCACCATCTTTACCTCCATATACATCGCCAATTCCTCCTTGTATACAGTTGTTCATCCTCCCACACACCTCTGTACCGCTCTATGTAAACATGGTGTTTGATGCTATAAGTTATATCCTATGATCTATGTTATGTTTGTGTAGTTTCTTTGTTGCTAGATTGAATGGATGAATGTCTTTGGTTCATTAGAGTTGTATGTTGATATGGTACAATCCTTTGGTGTCCATTATATTTATGTGAACTTGGATCAAACATCGTAGAGTTTGTAGTATTTACAAGAGAACGGGGGTAGTTCTGTCGGAGTGACAGAAACCTAAGGACTCGAACCGGGATGTTGCATGTATGGGAGTAAGAGGGCCTTGACTTAAGGCTATGGTTGGGGAACCTTAATGATTTGTTAGTGTTTACGGATGTTCATTAACAATCCAATCATATAGTATGTGTAATTAAGAGTAGTTGAGTGCACATATATTTAGCCTCTCCCACGTGGAAAACTCCATCGAAGACAATGAACCAAGTATCTTCACTAGTTAATCTTGTGCAAATCCATCACACTTTCCACCACTTCTCCACACTCATGGTATTGTTAGTTTATAGTCATTTAGTGTACTTTATTTCTGCAGCAACTAACTTTACTTTCATGTATTTATTATCCTGCAAAACTATCTTGTTTACCCGTATTGTTACTCTATTTTTATTTCCTAGATATTGCAAAACGTTTAGTATGCGTAGAGTTGTATCAGTGGTTGATAGAACTTGAGAGAATACTTGTCCTACCTTTAGCTCCTCATTGGGTTCGACACTCTTACTCATCTAAAAGGCTACACACGATCCTCTATACTTGTGGGATACCAAGACATTTTCTGGCGCCGTTGTCGGGGAGCAATAGTGTGGGGTGAATATTCTTGTTGCACTTGTTTGCTTTGTCCTCTATATAGTTTTTGCTTTTAGTTCTAAGTTGTTCTCTATTTTAGTTTGGATAGGGAATGCGAAGTCACAAAAATTTAACTGATTATGTATCATCTAATCTTCTGCATGCACCAAAATTGGGAAAAATTTCGGACATGTTTAAGTGCACCTAATATATATGTTTTCCAGCTGCTGCTTTTCTTGATAGATTCTGACTTTTGTTGTAAGAGTGGCCTATTTTCATTTTCATTTGTTTATTTTTGGGTCTTACCTTTCATTTAAAAGTTTACCACTTAAGAAACCTTTATGTAATTCAAAAAAATAATTATTTGGTTTAATAGCTGCACTTTGGGAATATTATCTATTGCACTAATGTCTAACCGCGGAAAAGAATGGGAAAGTTTTTGTGCTGAAGTTTTTCACAGAGAATAAAGGAACACCAAACAGAGAAATATTGAAGAATGGACAAAGCCATAAGCTTGGGAGTGTCTTTGCATCCCTCTTCACCAATAACCCCTCGGTTTGCAAACCTTTAAACTTTGTTTTTCGAGCAACATAGAAACTTGAACAAACTTGGAGTGTGTCGTGGTATTGTCACGGCAAGTGTCCTCATACGAGAACTAGATTGCGAGGCCATTGCTACTAAGCGAAACTTCGAAAGGGTTAAGGTGGAAACGAGAGACGCGAGTTTACCCAGGTTCAGCCCCTCGATTGAGGGTAAAACCTACTCCTGCTTTCTTACTATCAGGGAACCAAGTCTCGATTACAAAGGGCGATTCCGGCTCTCGATGTCTCGAGTTACTTTGCTATCAATCTAGAACTTGTCTTTCTACGTCCCGGGGTCTCGCCTTATATAGTGGACGAGACCTCCGGGTTACAAGGAAGTCCGGGTCCCATCCGTCTTCGGAGTCCTATCGCCCTCCGGTTCCTGATCATCTTGGTCCGGCTCTTCTTATGATCCGGCTACTCCTGGGCCGGCCAAGAACTGTTCTTCGGGCTCCCGGGCTTCCGCGTCGCCTGACCTGGGCCTTGGGCCGGTTCTTCATTCTGCCGGGTCACGCTCTTCTTAGCTTAACCCGGCTCTTCCTGGCTTAACCCGGCTCTGCCTAGCGTAACCCGGGTTACTCACCATGATCCGGATGAGGTGGTTCCCGGTTCATGTCAGGGGCCGGTAAGGCTCCCCCTTACCTATTCCCCCAACATTAGCCCCCAGGTTAACATGAACGTTTTAAGCCTCAAACTTAATAAGTTCACGTTAAGCTTTATCCAGAGACCTTGAATACCAATCTTTTAATTCAAAGAAAATAACCTCCCAAGATATCTCTTTCGGATCTTGCGGGTCGAGCTCTCTATCTCCAGGATCATATCTTTCTGTTTCTTGTAAAGATAACTCTCATATTCATCTCCCAAATCTTCGGAACAAAAGGGATCTTGACCTAGCCCGGATTCTTCTCCATGTAATCGTTCCATTTCTTTGGAAAAGATCTTTTTCTGTGATCCGATCTTGCTGTACTTTTCCATAAATAATGTAGTCTCGAGGGGTTTTTGTGCAAAAGTTACCGCTTAACCCTAGGGTTTTGACCCCGCCTATAAATAGCAGGCGTACGCCCCCCAGGGCTCATTTGCACCCTGCTCTCCCCACTTCATCTTCCTCCTCTGTTCTGAGCTCCAGAGCTCCACTTTTCTTCCAGCGCCGCCGCGACCGGAGCTTCACCGGCGCCCGCCTCAAGATGGGAAAAGAGAAAACTTTGGCGTCCAAAGCTGGCGGAGCGGGGAAGAAGAAGAAGTCCGGAGGAGCTTCCGGTTCTGGCGCTGCCGGTTCTGGGAGGAACAAAATGCAAGTGAATTGGTGCAAATCTGAGATGACCCAAGGCCGGATCACGAAGATGGAGGGATTCGGGCTTCTGCCTTCCGGTTTATCTTGGCGAGCTCCGGGAAATGAGATCCGGCCCGAACCTGGGCCGGTGAGGTAATAATTTTCGAAGCCCATATCCTCCGTGGGTTTCGTCCACCCGGTTCTCTCTTTTTTCGCCGGATCTTGGCTTACTATGGCCTTCATCCTCAAGACCTCCCACCAAATTCCATTTTAAATGTTAGCAACTTCGTAGTCCTTTGTGAGGACTACCTCCAAGTAGAACCAAACCTAGACCTTTTCCTCGAATACTTTTACTGTAACAAACACCCTGAGGTAGCTGGGGGTGAACTTATACAGTGTGGGGGGTCTCATTCCAGAGACGAAAAGACATCGCCTACCCAGGTATTCCTCTTGCAAGCCATCCCATGTTGTGGCAGAAATCCTACTTTTACATCAAAAGTACCACTCCTGAAGGTGAACCGGCTCTTCCGGGTTACCGTCCTGAACGCTTAGTTTATACTAGCATGATGAACTCCTATGCCAAGCCTGCCAATCGAATCAAGATCCGGCCTCTCCTAAAGCGTGTAACCTCGTTGATAGTTCACGGGCTTACAGGTTTAGATTTGACAAAAACCTGGATAGACTGGTGCATTCAACCACTCAGTATCGGGAGCCGGTTATTTCATGAGTATTCCGGTTCATTAGATTCCATGCGATATTCTGAGTCCATAGTTTCTAAGTCTGAGATGATAACCTCCCTGAAACTCCTGGTTAGAGTGAAGCAAGGCAAATTCTTCGAAGTTGGCCTAGAGCCCTTTAGCTCCTCTAACCCGGCTCCTCCCGTAAGTTTTCATATCTTTGTATTTTTCCTCTTCCATTATTCTTTTTAACTGCATAGGTTCTAACCTCGTCATTATTCCGGTTCTCAGGCTAATGATCCTTTCTGGACTACTACCGAAGAACCGGCTTCACCACCTGAAGACGAAGAATCAGAAGAAACAAGCGACGACGAGGAAGAGGTTTCTGAATTTGACTGTAACATCCCAAGTATGAAAAATATCCATTAGAATGTTTGCTCTCTGTTATTTTATGTTTTGCATCATGACATCATGTTCATTGCATTTGTTTTGCTTGTTTTCCATTTGTTTTCCTCTGTTTTTCTTTGTTTTCTATTTGAATTTCAAATCAAATTTCAAACCTTTTGTTTCATACTTGTGATGTTACAATTTCCAAAATGACATTTCAAATCAAAACAATCAATTGTTTCCATTAAATTTGTGATTCCAAAACTATTGTTTTGTTTCTATCAAAATTCATTTAATACCAAACCCTTTGCAAATTCAATTAATTTCCAAAACATCAACCCCTTTTGGAAATTATGAAAATGACAACACACTTCCATCATTTGTTTCCATTAAACTATAAATTTCAAACCATCAAATTGTTTAAATTCCAATTATTCATTTAATAGCAATTTCCACCAACTTCAATTAAATTTGCAAACAACAACCTCATTAAAGTTTTTGGGAAACAAAAGGTTGCAAATTGCTGTTTATATAACAACTAACTCATACAATTTTTCCTAATATATCTAACCAACAAAAACCTCTCCTTTTTCTCTTTTTCATTTTCAGCAAAAAAAATAAATAGCAAGAAAAATGAAAAGAAACAGCAGAAACAAAGGGAGAGAGGGGCAGCCAGGCCCAGCCCATCTCCCCTCAGGCCCAAATACCCCTTCGACCCCCCACCTTTCTTCTTCCTCTGTACGGAAGAGCATCCACGATGTCCACGTTGACAGGGAGGAGCAGCAACGGCTGCAGCTCCACCTCCCCTCTATAAACCCTAGGGTCCCTCTCCCTCTGCCCTATTCTCCTCCTTCTCCCTCTCCCCGCCTCCACTCCTCCTTCTTCCACCTCCATCTATTTTCTCTCTGTCCCTTTTCTCTGTACTGAACCTGAACATCACCACCCGAAAATCTCCTTCCCCCTCCGGCGATCACCGATGTTAGAGCTCTCCTCCGCCCGGGCACACGGCGGGAATGGAAACACCCGGCCCCCAGCTCCCTCCTCGACCCCTCGGCGCGGGCCGGGAGGCACCGAGGCGCCGCCGCCATCCGCGTCATCCCGCCGGTTGCCATTGCTCCGCCCGACCTGCTCCCCCCTCTGTCCGCTCGAGGTGATCATCTCCTCCCTCTCGCTCCCCTCCCCTCCTCCCTCTCGCACGCCCACAAAACGTCCACGTCCGCGGCGCCCCACGGCGAGTCGCAGCAGCGACGATCGCTGTCCGCCGGCGGCAGTTTTTCCTTCCGTCGATGTTCAGTTCAGAAAACGTACGTGCAAATTCAGTTAACTGTTAAACTGAAGAATACCTCCCCGAGTTCCCTGTACCTATCACAAATCGACAGCCACCGCAGTGGCAGTGACCCTTTGCGTGCACAGCGAGGGGGTGGGTTCGAATCCCACCCCCGCGGAATAAACCCTTTTATTCCTTATGTTTTTCCAAGCCCTGCACAAATCCTAGATTTGCACCCAAGTCCTTGACATTTCTTTCTAGATCCCTACTATTTATTTTCTAAGTCCCTAGTTAATATAAAATGGCAGAATAATACCAAAATTTGTAAATTGCCTAAATAATTAATCTTAACTCCAAATTCAACTTTTTAAATATGTTTTCAATACCAAATTAAATGCTCTACCCAAATATAAAATTTGTTTACTGTTTTGAATATTTTAAATTGTTGCAATATTTGAATTCTTGTTCAATTCACTTAATTTTGCAAAATTCATAACTTGGGCATAAAAATTCCAAATTCAACAAAATAAATATGTTTTCCATTCAATTTTTCATGTACTTTCCAAATATCAACTTTGTTTGCTGTTTTGAATACTTTAAATTGCTGAAAACAACTGTTTCTTAATTATTGCATTTAAAATTGCCAAAATAATAACCTGCTCATTTTAAATCCATTTTCAACAAATAAAATATGTTTTCCATGCTAAATTGAACCACCTTTCCAAATATAAACTTTGTTTCATGTTTTGAATAATTAAAATTGGTTAAATAATTTAAACCTTGTTTAAATCATGTAAATTTGCTAAATTCCTAACTTGCTCAAATTAAATTATTCTTGAACATATAAAATATGTTTTCAAACCATAAAAGTATAATCTTTTCAAATATGAATCTCACTTAATGTTTGGAACAAATAAAGATTCAAATAAATTCAAACTTGAATTAAATTCATTTAATTCTTGTTTAAACTTGTTTAATTCATAAGTAAATTATCCTAATTCCTTTTTCAATAAGTGAAACATGTAATCCACCTAAAATTTTGTGTTCTTTCCAAATATGAACTTTGTTATCTATTTTGAACAACTAAAATTGGTGAAAACAACAAATGCTTGTGTAACACCTTTAATAAACCAAAATTTCATAACTTAATAAATAAAATTCCAAAATTGGTAAACCTTATTTCCAATTGATTCTATTGTTGTTATTTTGTTGTTTTCCTCATCCATGCATCATGCTAATCCACCCTCACCTGTTGTTTAGTTGTAAAACAATTATTTCAACCTTAATTCATGGGCTTTCCATATGCAATCCAATTGCATATGTGTCCATTTAAACATGTTACCATGTCAACTAGTTTATTTCTGATGCATCAATTAAATTGACATGCATCATCCCATGTTTGTGAATTATGCCATGTTATTGATTGTTTATCTCTCTGCGTTGTTTGTTTGCTTCTTCTCGAATGGACGACGACGTTGAGACCGACGATACTTATGACACCCCTTCTAAGGATCTAGCTCAGTACCAGGCTGCTGAGCTTGCAGGCAAGTATTCACTCACATGAACCATTGTGTTCCTTTCAACATTGGATACCGATACTTTCCGTTGTCTATTCTGCTAGCCCTATGAATCGTTGCTTCTGTTACGAACCTATCACATGTTATCCTTTAAACCCTGATATAGCCTCACCTCCACACCTACAACCCCGTTGTTTGTTGCCCGTGTCTTACTAGCATGCTTAGGGTTGTTTTTGCTCGAGTCTGTTGTCCGTTACTTTCTGTTACCATATCTCATTATGTTCTGGGGCTCGATGTTAAACAATCAACCTGTTAATGTTTGAGGTAATAATAATTTGCTGATAAGGCACCGGCAGGAGGCCCGGCGTGGTTTTGAGGCCTGCTAGTGTCGACCCTAATTAGGAAAAGGGTCTTGTCTACTGATCCATGATGAGCGCACTAACCGCATGTGGGAAGCGTGTATGGGAGCCCCCCTCAATTTGATTCGATTCGCATCTCGTCCAAATCGCCACACTTAGTTCGGGCTTTCCATTTGATGCATGCATGTGCAGGTGCGAACCCTTGGCGCCAGGTTGGAACTTTTGTAGTCGGCATTTAGGGCGGCGTGGTCTTAGAGTGCTATGAGGGTCCCCTTTTCTTCGTGGGGCTCGATTAGCCACGCATGCACAGCATGTGGTTCTTTGGGCTTGATGCGAAGAAGAGTTGAGTTGTGTTGAGTGCCCCGCTTGGTGGGAAAGGCCTTCCCATCTGGCGGGTTATTCTTACGTGTACGGCCAAATTGGTGCACCCCTGCAGGGATAAATCTTCTCGAGAAGCCGTGTTTTCCGCGGTTATGGTTAACTTGGTGAAAGTACTGGCTAACAAGTACTCAGAACAACTTACACCTAACTAATGATGACTTGACTAGTAATAGTCTTATTGACACAATAACTTGAACCATCATTAATCCAACTGTGTGAGTTATCCTCGGAATGCTTCTTTGGATAAGGGGCGAGATCCAGGATGGGTTTATTTGGTGGTTAGTTATAGTTGTTTACGATACGCTTTCTTATCTTCTTTCTGTTAGCCGGAAGGGGTAGTAACTCTGTAGTTGGTTAGAGCAGCCAGTTGCAGCATCTTTATATTTCCCTTCCTTTCCGTTGAACCCAAAGCATCTGTGCTTGGTGTTGACGGGTTACACTTTGGTGAATTGTGAGTCTTGCTTGCCAGTACGTTTATGTACTGACCCCTTTGGGGCTGTGGTTTCCGCAGACTACGTTTCCGAGGATCCCCATGGTGGCTACTACGTGGAGTATGACGAGGCTGCTGACGAGTAGATAGCGGACCCGGGCAGGATCCGAGACTTTGTGGATGGGCTCCGTCTTTTCGTTTCCGGCCTCTTAGGCCTATTTGGATCTTGTCTGTACTCAGACATTTTGGATGCTTCCGCTGTGTTGTAATGATGAATTGTTGGGACATGTGTCCTCTGGATGATTGTATTTGCTATCTCTGCTCTAGTGAGAGCTATTTGCAACTTATTTCAATCTTTTGTGTCTTAGAGATCTGTTGTGATATCAATTGTTCAAATGCCGTTGACGTACCATGTGTGTATGTTTTGAAGTACGTCAATGGAAGTATCTGGATTTCTATGGGATGGTTTGCGTAGACGATGAACAGTAGTGGTTGGTTGTCACACATACGTGTGTTGGCCTACTCGTAAGAGATGCGGGTGCAGGTAAGCCCCGTAATCCAATCATCTGTTGTTCAACGGAACTGCGAGTATCCTCTAGAAGTCCGGGTGCGACAAATGGTATCAGAGCTTGTCTGCCTGTAGGATCCCTTTTACTGGTCGCAGTTTGAGTCTAGAAACTATTTTGTAGCTATATAGGAAAAATGAACGTGAGAGTAGGAATTCTGTTCTTTTATTTCTTACCCCACCCACCCTCCCTTTTCTGGTAAGGAAGTGCAACGTTGTTTTGTCTTCTCATCTAAACTTTCAAGTTAGGATTTCACGTATCCTGGTTTCTTTAGGATAGTTATATCTACTAGTCCATAGGAATGGAGGTGGTTGTGACATGATTTATCATGTTGCCTACTCACGATTGAGAACGGAGGCGTGTAAGCCCCGGAAGCAAATCCTCTATTCCTTAAGCAGTAGATATTGATCCTTTAGAAGCCCGGATGGGTTTTTCCGTAGTACCTCAGGAGTGTTTTCTTCTCGTGTTTCCCGAATGCTGCTTCGTTATCCTGTTCTTCTCAACATCCTTTTCGTCCGTTCAAACTTTGTTGTTGCTTCCCATTTCAGTTCTTTTACCGGCGTCTAATCAATAACACTGTTCCACCCTTTTGGCCAGATAGTCTATTCTCCAAATGAATCAAGTTCTATTCAGCTGCAAAACCTCTACCTTTACTTGAAAATGTTCCTGTGGTTTGTGAATTCCCTGACGTCTTTCCAGAAGAGTTGCCAAGGATGCCTATCATCTTGAACTTCCAGAAAAAAAACTATCAAAGGTGCACGATGTGTTTCACGTGTCACAGCTCAAGAGGATCTTCGCAAGAAGTATCCGGACCTTTTCTTTTCTCAGTAGGAATCTCGGGGCGCGATTCCTTCAAGGGGGGCGTTTTGTAACATCCCAAGTATGAAAAATAGCCATTAGAATGTTTGCTCTCTGTTATTTTATGTTTTGCATCATGACATCATGTTCATTGCATTTGTTTTGCTTGTTTTCCATTTGTTTTCCTCTGTTTTTCTTTGTTTTCTATTTGAATTTTAAATCAAATTTCAAACCTTTTGTTTCATACTTGTGATGTTACAATTTCCAAAATGATATTTCAAATCAAAACAATCAAATGTTTCCATTAAAGTTGTGATTCCAAAACTATTGTTTTGTTTCTATCAAAATTCATTTAATACCAAACCCTTTGCAAATTCAATTAATTTCCAAAACATCAACCCCTTTTGGAAATTATGAAAATGACAACACACTTCCATCATTTGTTTCCATTAAACTATAAATTTCAAACCATCAAATTTTTTAAATTCCAATTATTCATTTAATAGCAATTTCCACCAACTTCAATTAAATTTGCAAACAACAACCTCATTAATGTTTTTGGGAAACAAAAGGTTGCAAATTGCTGTTTATATAACAACTAACTCATACAATTTTTCCTAATATTTCTAACCAACAAAAACCTCTCCTTTTTCTCTTTTTCATTTTCAGCAAAAAAAATAAATAGCAAGAAAAATGAAAAGAAACATCAGAAACAAAGGGAGAGAGGGGCAGCCAGGCCCAGCCCATCTCCCCTCAGGCCCAAATACCCCTTCGACCCCCCACCTTTC
The DNA here is from genome assembly GCA_028641055.1 of Alopecurus myosuroides. Taxonomy (NCBI): domain Eukaryota; kingdom Viridiplantae; phylum Streptophyta; class Magnoliopsida; order Poales; family Poaceae; genus Alopecurus; species Alopecurus myosuroides. Next base: position 226,307,383 of record CM054058.1, read on the forward strand.
TTCTTCCTCTGTACGGAGGAGCATCCACGATGTCCACGTTGACAGGGAGGAGCAGCAACGGCTGCAGCTCCACCTCCCCCTCTATAAACCCTAGGGTCCCTCTCCCTCTGCCCTATTCTCCTCCTTCTCCCTCTCCCCGCCTCCACTCCTCCTTCTTCCACCTCCATCTATTTTCTCTCTGTCCCTTTTCTCTGTACTGAACCTGAACATCACCACCCGAAAATCTCCTTCCCCCTCCGGCGATCACCGATGTTAGAGCTCTCCTCCGCCCGGGCAAACGGCGGGAATGGAAACACCCGGCCCCCAGCTCCCTCCTCGACCCCTCGGCGCGGGCCGGGAGGCACCGAGGCGCCGCCGCCATCCGCGTCATCCCGCCGGTCGCCATTGCTCCGCCCGACCTGCTCCCCCCTCTGTCCGCTCGAGGTGATCATCTCCTCCCTCTCGCTCCCCTCCCCTCCTCCCTCTCGCACGCCCGCAGAACGTCCACGTCCGCGGCGCCCCACGGCGAGTCGCATCAGCAACGATCGCTGTCCGCCGGCGGCAGTTTTTCCTTCCGTCCATGTTCGGTTCAGAAAACGTACGTGCAAATTCAGTTAACTGTTAAACTGGAGAATACCTCCCCGAGTTCCCTGTACCTATCAGAAATCGACAGCCACCGCAGTGGCAGTGACCCTTTGCGCGCACAGCGAGGGGGTGGGTTCGAATCCCACCCCCGCGGAATAAACCCTTTTATTCCTTCTGTTTTTCCAAGCCCTGCACAAATCCCAGATTTGCACCCAAGTCCTTGCCATTTCTTTCTAGATCCCTACTATTTATTTTCTAAGTCCCTAGTTAATATAAAATGGCAGAATAATACCAAATTTTGTAAATTGCCTAAATAATTCATGTTAACTCCAAATTCAACTTTTTAAATATGTTTTCAATACCAAATTAAATGCTCTACCCAAATATAAAATTTGTTTACTGTTTTGAATATTTTAAATTGTTGCAATATTTGAATTCTTGTTCAATTCACTTAATTTTGCAAAATTCATAACTTGGGCATAAAAATTCCAAATTCAACAAACTAAATATGTTTTCCATTCAATTTTTCATGTAATTTCCAAATATCAACTTTGTTTGCTGTTTTGAATACTTTAAATTGCTGAAAACAACTGTTTCTTAATTATTGCATTTAAAATTGCCAAAATAATAACTTGCTCATTTTAAATCCATTTTCAACAAATAAAATATGTTTTCCATGCTAAATTGAACCACCTTTCCAAATATAAACTTTGTTTCATGTTTTGAATAATTAAAATTGGTTAAATAATTTAAACCTTGTTTAAATCATGTAAATTTGCTAAATTCCTAACTTGCTCAAATTAAATTATTCTTGAACATATAAAATATGTTTTCAAACCATAAAAGTATAAGCTTTTCAAATATGAATCTCACTTAATGTTTGGAACAAATAAAGATTCAAATAAATTCAAACTTGAATTAAATTCATTTAATTCTTGTTTAAACTTGTTTAATTCATAAGTAAATTATCCTAATTCCTTTTTCAATAAGTGAAACATGTAATCCACCTAAAATTTTGTGTTCTTTCCAAATATGAACTTTGTTATCTATTTTGAACAACTAAAATTGGTGAAACAACAAATGCTTGTGTAACACCTTTAATAAACCAAAATTTCATAACTTAATAAATAAAATTCCAAAATTGGTAAACCTTATTTCCAATTGATTCTATTGTTGTTATTTTGTTGTTTTCCTCATCCATGCATCATGCTAATCCACCCTCACCTGTTGTTTAGTTGTAAAACAATTATTTCAACCTTAATTCATGGGCTTTCCATATGCAATCCAATTGCATATGTGTCCATTTAAACATGTTACCATGTCAACTAGTTTATTTCTGATGCATCAATTAAATTGACATGCATCATCCCATGTTTGTGCATTATGCCATGTTATTGATTGTTTATATCTCTGTGTTGTTTGTTTGCTTCTTCTCGAATGGACGACGACGTTGAGACCGACGATACTTACGACACCCCTTCTAAGGATCTAGCTCAGTACTAGGCTGCTGAGCTTGCAGGCAAGTATTCACTCACATGAACCATTGTGTTCCTTTCAACATTGGATACCGATACTTTCCGTTGTCTATTCTGCTAGCCCTATGAATCGTTGCTTCTGTTACGAACCTATCACATGTTATCCTTTAAACCCTGATATAGCCTCACATCCACACCTACAACCCCGTTGTTTGTTGCCCGTGTCTTACTAGCATGCTTAGGGTTGTTTTTGCTCGAGTCTGTTGTCCGTTACTTTCTGTTACCATATCTCGTTATGTTCTGGGGCTCGATGTTAAACAATCAACCTGTTAATGTTTGAGGTAATAATAATTTGCTGATAAGGCACCAGCAGGAGGCCCGGCGTGGTTTTGAGGCCTGCTAGTGTCGACCCTAATTAGGAAAAGGGTCTTGTCTACTGATCCATGATGAGCGCACTAACCGCATGTGGGAAGCGTGTATGGGCGCCCCCCTCAATTTGATTCGATTCGCATCTCGTCCAAATCACCACACTTAGTTCGGGCTTTCCATTTGATGCATGCATGTGCAGGTGCGAACCCTTGGCGCCAGGTTGGAACTTTTGTAGTCGGCATTTAGGGCGGCGTGGTCTTAGAGTGCTATGAGGGTCCCCTTTTCTTCGTGGGGCTCGATTAGCCGCGCACGCACAGCATGTGGTTCTTTGGGCTTGATGCGAAGAAGAGTTGAGTTGTGTTGAGTGCCCCGCTTGGTGGGAAAGGCCTTCCCATCTGGCGGGTTATTCTTACGTGTACGGCCAAATTGGTGCACCCCTGCAGGGATAAATTTTCTCGAGAAGCCGTGTTTTCTGCGGTTATGGTTAACTTGGTGAAAGTACTGGCTGACAAGTACTCAGAACAACTTACACCTAACTAATGATGACTTGACTAGTAATAGTCTTATTGACACAATAACTTGAACCATCATTAATCCAACTGTGTGAGTTATCCTCGGATTGCTTCTTTGGATAAGGGGCGAGATCCAGGATGGGTTTGTTTGGTGGTTAGTTATAGTTGGTTACGATACGCTTTCTTATCTTCTTTCTGTTAGACGGAAGGGGTAGTAACTCTGTAGTTGGTTAGAGCAGCCAGTTGCAGCATCTTTATATTTCCCTTCCTTTCCGTTGAACCCAAAGCATCTGTGCTTGGTGTTGACGGGTTACACTTTGGTGAATTGTGAGTCTTGCTTGCCAGTACGTTTATGTACTGACCCCTTTGGGGCTGTGGTTTCCGCAGACTACGTTTCCGAGGATCCCCATGGTGGCTACTACGTGGAGTATGACGAGGCTGCTGACGAGTAGATAGCGGACCCGGGCAGGATCCGAGACTTCGTGGATGGGCTCCGTCTTTTTGTTTCCGGCCTCTTAGGCCTATTTGGATCTTGTCTGTACTCAGACATTTTGGATGCTTCCGCTGTGTTGTAATGATGAATTGTTGGGACATGTGTCCTCTGGATGATTGTATTTGCTATCTTTGCTCTAGTGAGAGCTATTTGCAACTTATTTCAATCTTTTGTGTCTTAGAGATCTGTTGTGATATCAATTGTTCAAATGCCGTTGACGTACCATGTGTGTATGTTTTGAAGTACGTCAATGGAAGTATCTGGATTTCTATGGGATGGTTTGCGTAGACGATGAACAGTAGTGGTTGGTTGTCACACATACGTGTGTTGGCCTACTCGTAAGAGATGCGGGTGCAGGTAAGCCCCGTAATCCAATCATCTGCTGTTCAACGGAACTGCGAGTATCCTCTAGAAGTCCGGGTGCGACATTGACTCTCTCGGCCAGTTGCACAACCAATTTGCTGACGCTGATTACTCGCAGGATGAGCAAGAGTAACAGGTTGCCGGGTTAGGCGATGGCCAAGCTGTTGATGAAGAACTGGGTCATGAAGTTCCAGATCAAGTCATGCCGGATCTCGACCCCTCTACTCCCATTACTGGCTCCAACCTGGTGGCCGAAAAAGAGTCCCCCGCAGGCCAGAAGAGGACCCGGCAGGCTGTCGCAAAGGTGATTATCTCTAGACTGTCAAACAATCCTTTGAAAAAATCCTCACACAAACAGAAAACGCAGGAGGATGAGGAGGGCAGCAAGAGAAGAAGGACCCGGAGCTCTGGCTCCAGCAAGTTAGAAACAGGTTTGCCTGAGAAAACTCCCACTCGCCGGGTCTCCAAAATCCGGGTTTCGCCTACTGCTTCACACCCCTTAGCCGGACAAATGTGGCCAGAACTGAGTCGTCCTTTTCATTCAGATTCCCCGAACTCAGACTCGTCCCATTTCAGCAGGGCTAGCTCATTCTCCATTAACTCTGGGTAAGCTAACTTTCCTTTCGAGATTTGCTAATACCTTAATCTTGCAATGTAACTCAGAGATTTTTCCTTTTGCAACAGAACTCAAGCTGTACTAAAAGTAAACCCTGTTTCGTCTGCTGCTCCCTCCGTAAACGTTGAGGAGAAAACTGTTGAGGAAGAAAATGATGAACCGGTCGCTCCCTCGCCGGGTCATTTGGATGTTATGGCTGAAGAACATGAAGAGGTGAACCCGGTCGATGATATCCCGTGTAGTGATCCTCCGGTTGAGGAGGTAAATGTTCAGGACCCGCATGTGGTCATAACCGGATCTCAGGCTGTTGAGGTTACGGGACCATCCACTGTTCTCTCCAAAGTCATTGAAGACCCAAAAGTAAAGCCGAAAGACAAAAGATCTACTTCTAGCCTGAACATTGAAGGTCAGGGCTTTGACACACTTGTTCAAGAGCTCTCTGAGAACCGGCGCCGTACTGATGGCATCATAGAATTTCTGAAACAGAAGTATGAGGTAACCTCGATATTCATAACCTGTAGCCCTCAATCTTCTAGTTTATATTCGTAATATATACTTGGAGACTTGCTACTGAATAGTCGTAGAATGAATAGCTTGTAATATGAATAACTGTAACCTGAATAGCTGTAACCTAGATAGCTGTAACTTGGATAGCTGTAGCCCCCAAGGGCCGGTTTATAATGGCATTATAAGCCGGGACTTGATATGCTTTTGTTCTGAATTGTTTTTAAGTGAAATTGAAACACTGTAGCCCCCGAAGTGCCGGGTTGCGAGCCTGCAGCTAGCCGGGACTTAATCATAGGTTATAGCCCAACTCTTGAATTTGAAATATTGTAGCCCCCAAGTGCCGGGTTGCGAACCTGTAGCTACCTGGGACTTAACTTTTCCTTAGAAACTGTAATAAGTTCACCAGTATCCGGGTTGTAGTTGCATAATCCGGATAATTGTCAATTTACAACTTAACCTTTGAATAACTTTAATCTTTTTGCAGAGTCTGGAATCCTCGTCTCAAAAATAGGTTTCTAATTTGAAGAACTTACTTGCACAAGAGGCCAAGAAGAGTGAGGAGGCCAGAACCCGACAGAAAGAACTAGAAGAACAAATCACTGAGGCAGCCAAGACTTGGTCTGATCTGCAGCGGGATTTTGAAACCCGGGAGAAAAATCTCGTAACCAGGGCAGAAACTGCGGAAAAGGAACTAGAGGAGACCCGAACCCATTTCACCAAGGTCACAGATCTGCTGAGAGATATAACTTGCAGTGTTTTTGGTGAGTTTATCCACCTTATCATCCCCTTCAATTTATTATATGGCCAATGTTGTATTCCCTTTGCCTTTTTATCAATCAGCCTGACCTAGATCACGATTTTTTTGTAACCTCTAGGAAGGATGCATGGGAATAACCTGAAACTCCCAGACCTGAAACTCAAGGCCTTGTTCACCCTGATCCGGCAGCTATACATTGGAGGTGGAGAATGTATCAAAGCTGTTCGGAACTGGGATGCTCCGCCTAGAAGGCTTAGCGAAATGCTTGTGGAGCTAACTCATGTCCCTCGGTGGATAGAAGAGCATAAGCTATCATCCTGTCGCCGTGGAGCCATCAAGGTTATGTCACTAGCGAAAGCATATCAACCAGAAATGAAGCCGGATATTCTTGTGGGAGGTTTCCCAGAATATAAAGCGGATATGTCAAAGTATGAGAAGAAGGACTTCGCCAGGATTGAAAAAGAGTGCCGGTTCTATGCTTGCACCATTGCTGAGAAACTGAAACTGAAGGACATGTGCTCGGGTTATAATTCTTCTGGTGAACGAAAAATGATATGGCTGCTGTTCGACAAGTCCCTCCCAAGAGTCGGCTCTCCATAGCCTCCTCATCTGGTGCGCCTCAGTCGGTTACTCCTTCTGTTTCTGCTCCACCACGCCCCTTATATGAACCGGAGAATGTTACTGATGCTCTGGCTCAGCTAGAGTGGAAGTACGTCGCTGCGGATGAAGTCAAAGGAGTGATCCAGGCCCCAGCTGACCCGGAGACTGAAGACCTAGCTCCCCAAGACCCGGCAGATCAAGACCCGGCACAGCAGAAGGGAAAGTCCGTTGCAGTTTGATCACGTAAATTTGTGCGAACGCAATAATTTGACCCTGTTGGGTATGTATTAGGCTAGATAAACTGTTTTATTTCTAGTCCTATTTTTTGAAGGTGCGTGTGTGCACCTATGCTACAATTTGGTGTGTAATAAACCGGATTTCCTTTGAGGTTATGGAAATCATATTCGAGTTTCCTTTTACTTGAAGATGAAAATTTCCTTGACTTGGTTTTTATTTGCTTTCTACCTCAGCTTGTTTTTCGCATGACTTATTCTAGTGTGTACAACTCTGGGAGTTTAGGGTCATAGTAACCTGGTTTGCCGGGTTATAATAAACCGGTACCGCCGGGTTATATCATGATTCACTCAACCAGGCTTAAACATCTAGGTCATAAAAACGCGTGTAACCACTGACTGGCAGGCAAGTATAACCAATATATTTTGGCATATGCCAGATTCTTGAGATATAGACTGTGCTCTAGCATCAACCCCCAAGTAATCATATATAAATAACATTGTAGCTCAATTTGATAGGTATAGGCCAACAAATTTCAATAACTCAAATGTTGCTAACATTGCTTTTCATTGTCAAAAGATAACATAGTGATTACAATGATCCTATGTATAATATGGCCTCAACTGGGCTATGTTCCATGTTCTTCCAGTTTCTTCCTCAGATGTGCGAGATTTATCAGCATCACGCGTATCAATGAGGTAATAGGACCCATTGTGTAGCTTTTTTACTTACTACAAAGGGTCCTTCCCATGGAGGACTTAGCTTATGCATCCCATGTTTCTTCTGAATTAGTCTTAAAACCAAATCTCCTTCTTGGAAACTCCAAGTCTTGACTCTGCGGCTATGATAGCGACGCAGGTCCTGCTGATATATAGTTGACCGAGATGTTGCAAGGTCACGTGCTTCTTCTAAAGCATCTAATGAGTCTTGACGAGCTAACTCACTATTGGTTTCCACATAATTAGTCACTCGTGGTGAATCGTGACGAATATCACTTGGCAAAACTGCCTCTGCTCCATAGACTAGAAAGAAAGGGGTATAACCTGTTGATCTATTTGGAGTAGTTCGTATGCTCCATAAAACACCAGGCAATTCTTCGACCCAGCAGCCAGCAGTTTTCTCCAATGGAACCTGAAGCTTGGGTTTGATACCTTTGAGTAATTCCTGGTTAGCCCTCTCTGCATGTCCGTTAGACTGTGGATGTGCCACGGAAGCAAGGTCTAGCCTTATATGGTTCTGTTCACAAAACTTCTGCATTGCTCCTTCTGATAAATTCTTCCCGTTATCTGTAATAATGCTATGTGGGTACCCAAACCTGAAAATCAGCTTTTTTAAGAACTTGACTGCTGTAACCGCGTCACATTTACTGATTGGTTCCGCTTCTACCCACTTTGTAAACTTATCAACTGCCACCAGTAGATGAGTCTTTTTATCAGTTGACCTTTTGAAAGGTCCTACCATCAAGTCCCCAAATTGCAAAAGGCCAGGTTATGGGAATCATACGCAAGTCCTGAGCTGGCACGTGATCCTGTCTTGCATATCTTTGACAACCTTCGCATGTTTTCACGATATGTTCTGCATCAACATTCGCGGTTAACCAGAAAAATCCATATCTGAAAGCTTTATTAACTAAAGATCGAGATCTTGCGTGATGGCCACAGTCTCCTGAATGAATTTCTTTGAGAATTTGACATCCTTTTTCTGGAGAAACACATCTTTGAAAAATTCCAGTCACGCTTCTCTTGTGTAACTCACCATTTATAATTGTATATGACTTGGATCTTCTGGTAACCTGGCGAGCTATAACCTCGTCCCGCGGGAGCTCACCTCTCGTAAGGTATGCCAAATATGGCTCAGTCCACTGTGGTATTATATGCAGAGCAGCTACTAATTCTGATTCTGGGTGTGGATTTGTTAAGTCTTCTTCTGTTGGGATTTTAACAGACGGACTATGAATTTCATCCAGAAAAATATTTGGTGGGACCTGCTTTTTCTGAGAACCTAGACGTGCCAGTGCATCAGCTGCTTCATTGTGACGTCGATCGATATGATCCACCTGATATCCCTGAAAATGTCCAGCCAGCCGGGTAACTGCCCGACTATAAGCTGCCATGACCGGGCCTTTAGAATCCCAAGTTCCTGTAACTTGTTGAGATACCAGATCAAAATCACCTAGACATCGAATCCGGGTTATGCTCATTTCTTTCGCAATGCGAAGCCCATGGAGCAAAGCTTCATACTCTGCTGCATTATTAGTGCATTTGAATGAGATTTGCAAGACATAGCGAAACTTATCTCCTCGCGGGGATGTTAAAACCACACCAGCTCTTGAGCCTTCTAGTTGTCGAGACCCATCAAAGTGCATAGTCCAATAGTTAGTGTCTGGTTTATCCGGTGGAACCTGTAACTGTGTCCAGTCATTTATAAACTCGATTGAAGCTTGGGATTTTATTGCAGTCCTTGGCTCGTATTTGATATGATAAGGTCCCATCTCGATCGCCCACTTGGAAACTCTTCATGTTGCTTCTCTATTTTGAATAATGTCAGACAGAGGCGTTGAACTAACCACAGTGATAGGATGTTCCTGAAAGTAAAGTTTCAGTTTGCGACCGGCCATGAATACTCCAAAGACAAGCTTCTGCCAATGGGGGTAACATTGTTTAGACTCTGTCAGGACCTCGCTGACGTAGTAAACCGGCCGTTGAACAAGACCTTCCTTGTCCTCCAGCTTACTGTCGAATCTGTGTCTCAACAAGTCCCTCGGGTGAATCCATAGGGTTTCGATTAGGAGAACGTGTAGGCGCTAGTGACAATCGTCGGCTAAACAGGGGCACGATTTACCTAGGTTCAGGGCCCTCGTAGAGGTAAAACCCTTACTCCTGCTTATGTCGATCTGTATTCACGAGTAGATCGGTTACAATGGAGAGTTGCTCAAATCGAGAATATGATCTCGATCTCAAGGCTTTGGTGGTGCGATGTTGCTTGTCCTCTCCCTGGTGGCTGACCTGGCCTTATATGGGTGGCCAGGTCTCAAACCGTACCCGGGAGGGATACAAACCCTAAACCTAAGTCGGTTACAAGTTTCCTAACTTGACCCGCAAGGCCTTGCGGGTGGGCTTTAACTGGGCCTTCTAGAACAGTTCGTGGCGTCTCCCCTTGGGCTTGGATTTTGGGCCTTGGACCAGGTAGCCTTACCCGATAGGTCCACGAGCCATCCCTTCGTCAGTAGCCCCCGAGTGTTTACTCGACTTGAGAATTGTGTCGGGTAGACGCTCAGAATCTTGTCCTTGAATGTCCCTCGACTGGTTGCTTCAACCGCTTGTCTTTGGAGGGCGTTTTACCCTGTGTGTGATGAGTTCCTTTTGTGCTCGAGCGTCGAGCGATGAAAGTGCCTGTTTTTTGGCTGTTTTCGCAGAAGGATATGGCTCAGTTGTTTGGCTCTCCCGAAAGCTCAGGGCCAATTAATTGCATCTAGGGCAAAAACAGTTCTGGCCTACGCAGATTCTAGACCTCCGACTCGAAACCGATGAGGTGATCATTGCGACTGGGCCGTGGAGGTATTATCGAGTCGAACTTAACCTATAGGGGTACCCGACGCGTCCGCTAGGATTTTTCTTCGTGTTGTTGACTAGGAAATTTTCCGGAGGACGCAGCCTGAGTGCGATTCCAGGCCCGCGAGAGAGATCTTTTGGGTCTTACCTTCGTATCGAGAGGATACGGCATCCGGATGTGCCTAGTCGGCTGAACGATCCAGGGTAAGGATGTGTATACATCGTATGTTCAGGGTGGCAGGAACTGCCTACCCACAAGTATTTTCTTGAGATTTTTGCGAATAAGGTATTTTTTTCTTGTTGTCTTTACGCATAAGGAAAATCTTTGTGCCCGAAAGCCTTGTAGTGCCTATACGAAATAAATTTCGTGTTAAGGGCTTTTATGCGAAGGAGTTTTCGCGTATTGATATGTCCATACGAAAGAAATTCCGTGTTATGGAGTTTATGCGAAAGAGTTTTCGCGTCTTGATGTTTCTATACGAAAGAAATTTCGTGTTATGGATTCTACCCGAGGGATTTTTCGGGTTTGATGACGTGCATAATGACGTCATTACGCACTTTGTTTGTTCTGACTCCTCCCGATGGGACGTGACGAAGTGAAAACAGGGCACACTGGCCCACCTTGTCAGCTTTTGACCGGAAACGAGACGTCTTTCCGGTTTTCCCGCGAGTCGTGTGCAGTAAATGTGCACGATCTGCTGTAAAGATCGTGGCACGAAACAGCTTTCACCGCCTCCTCGTTTCCGCTTCACGCGTGGCAACCGCGATGGGTGCCACGTTGCTCGATGAACGACTCAGATCGAGTGGTCCTGTATATATATACCGTCCTTAGGTGGAAACTGAAAAACTCTCGGTCATTTGCTTCCCCATCTTCTTCTTCCTCGCGCTCATCTTCTCCTCCGCAAGCACCTACAAGTTCCCATGGCAGGAGGAAGGAAATGCAGCACCGCTGCCTCAGCATCGAAGGTGCCCAAGGATGCTCCCGCGCCACCCGCCCCGAGGATGGGCGACTGGCACTCTGCCAAGACCACGATCAAGAGCATCAAGGAGATGCAAATGGAGGGGTTGCTGCCCCCTGATGGCGACAAGAGAGTTCGCCTCGGCAAGAAGGAGGAGGTACCAAACCCCCATGCGAACGAGCGCGTGATATTTGCGGATCACGTCTCGCGCGGGCTCTCGCTCCCCCTCCATCCTTTTCTTCTTGGTTTGTTGTATGTCTATGGCATATAGCTCCATGATTTGCCTGCAAATGTGGTGCAACACATATCGTGCTTCATCGTACTCGAGTGCTTCCTCGGCATTCGCCCGCACTGGGGCCTTTGGAAGGCCCTGTTCAAAGTGCGGGTCTTCCGCGAGAAGTCACGGGTGAAGACCGAGCTTGGAGAGACGCTGCGCACTGGCGGCTTTGGGATCCAAGCGAAAACGGATAGCTCCTACTTCGAGATGCATTTCATCGATTCCGCGCAAGGGTGGCGGAGGAAGTGGTTTTATGTCGTTGATAACAGCGTGGGTGGAGCTCACGAATTCCACCCGTTTGCTGTCTTGAAGCGGCGGAAGTCCTGGGCGCACAAGCTCTCGGTTGAAGAAAACCGAGTCATCGCCCCGCTACTCGCCAAGGTAACAGCTCTTCGCGACCAGACCGCAGGGGTCGCGTTGAATGGCTTGCATCTGGCGAGTGTGTTCCTCAGGCGTAGGATCCAGCCGCTTCAGGAGAGGCCTTCGACCATGTGGAAGTACCAGGGCAGCGAAGACCCCAGCCGTGTGAGCCGAGAAGAACTTTCGAATGCTGAATTCGAGAAGAAAATCGCGGCCATCACCAAGCTGAAGGTGGGCGAGTCCTTTGCCATCTTCCCCATCGCAGCATTCGAAGCTTCAAGGCCTCCTCCATCTGATGTAAGTTCTTCTTCTCTTCTCTGCTTTAACCTTTTTGTCATTCGAGAGTTTGTTGACTGAGTTTTCTCTTTTCTCCTTCTTCTTGCTTTCCTTCTGTAGAGCATGGGGGTAGCAACCTGCTACCCGCCAACTTCTGTTGAAGATGCTTCGGACTTGCTGGCGAGCAACCTTGAGGCTCCCCTTGACACCAACGTTGCCGAGGCCGACTCGAGTTCTGAGCACGGTTCTTCGGATGACGTGGAAGAATCAGGTAGCGACCTCCACCATCGCAAGCGACGCAGGGAGGGGGACGATGAAGCTACCTCCAAAGATAATTCTTTGGGTGGAGGATCTCAAAAGGCAGTCGAGCCTCTCATTGTGACTCCCCTGAACGTGCTTCCTCCTCCTGCCTCCAAGTCGAAGATCTCCACCGCCTGGAACGTGGATATGCTAGATGACGACGACGACGATGAGTGATTTCTTTCTTTCCTATCATCCTTTAGTCAAAAGTTTTTTCTCGCTTTTTCTTATGTTGTTCCTTTTCCATGACAGGCTTCAATCCATCAGCCCTGGTCAGTTCGCTTCCTCTATTCCTTCCGAGAAGAAAAAGGATGCTGATGCGAGTGAAGCTCCAATTGCTAAGGCTGTCCAGAATCCTCCGAGCCCAGCTCCAGCGACTGTGGCTACGGATTATAAGTTGCCTAGCTTTGCGGGTGGATCCTCGGCTTCGAAAGAAGCGTCGGGTAGCTAGGATGACCCTCTGCGCACCGCCCAAGGCCAGGTAAACCTTGTCGTCTTCCTTGCTTATTCCACTTCGTTTATTTATGATTTTTATCGGGTGCACGGCAGTGCTCCTGATGGGAGTAGCCCCCGAGGCTGTGGTCAATCGCTTGCGATTGGCTACAGACTCAATATCTAAGTTTCTTTCTTTTCTTGACTTTATCGGGTGCACGGAAGTGCTCCCGATGGGAGTAGCCCCCGAGGTTATACTCGACTGTTTGCAGTCGTGAATAGGCTTAATTTCTTTCCTTTTTTCTCTGACTTGACCTTCGTCTTGTGTTTTTGCAGTCTCTTCTTGATTCTCTTGCAGCCATTGGTCGTCACGTACTTTCGGCTAAGGCAGATTGCGTATCCCTTCGGGTGGATCGTGATCGACTCGTCGCGGATGGCCAAGCTCTCTCCCTTTTGCTTGTTCTTTTTTATCATATAAATTCCCTTAGGCTAAAGTTCGCTGATGTGTAGCTCAAGTTGATCTCCTGAAGGCCGAGAAAACTGATGTTGTCACTCGGGTGAAAACCCTTGAGGCCGAGTTGCACACCGCTCGAGAGGAACTTGAATCCTCTCGCAAGCGGTCGACTGACTTCGAGGGGAAGCTTGCTGAGGCCCAGGACGCGCTGAAGCAACTGGAGGAGGCTGGCGCTAAACAGGACAATGATCTTGTTGGCTTCATTCGCACTCTGGCTCAGAAATTCGCGGGTAAGTTACACTTAATTTCCACTATGTTGCGACTAAATTGGCTGTCTTAGAGATTTATGACGCTTTTTTGCAGAGGTCCTTGGCGTTGCGCTGGAGCTGCCTGGGGTTCAACGAGTGGACGTCCTGACGGATTCTTGCGCCCAGCTCCAGAAACACGCGAGTGGGATCTGCTCCCTCGTTGGCGAAGCCATTCAAGTGCTGACGCAATTCCACGAGCGTCTTCTGGTGGATGCCGCGGTTCCGCCCACGTTGGATGGCCTTCTGAAAGTTTTCCTAGAGGATGATCTTCTTCAGGCTTACTTGGTTGCCCAGTCTGAATGCGGAGCGAAGACTGCATCCAGTTTGCGTTGGCGCATGGAGTCGCAGGCCTGGATGAGGCGTACTCAAGCCTTCCCTTCGATGCTGCCACAGGCAAAAAGGTAGCGCTTCGTCCTTTCGGCGATCCGGCTGCAGCCCTTGCCAAGAAGCTATCTGAATTGATTGCTCGTGCTAGTCGCAAGGGACATCCTATCGCGAGTGGCAGTACCTCTACAGTTCCATAGGATAGACTGCTTTTACTTTGCTCTCAATGTAATGAACCTTGGGATGTATTCCCGTATTTTGCCTTTAATCAAAGTGTTCTTTGATGTCTGAGATGTGATTATTTGCGATTGATCGTTATGAGTTCCTCCCGATGGGAGTAGCCCCTGAGCACCTGTTAAGTAGGTGGTATGTTTCTCGATTGGGGGGTCTTGAAATGTATCTTAACTTTCTTCATCTCTTTCCAGGTAGTGGGTCCTAGCGCGGAGTCTTCGAGTGGATCTGCTGTGCGATTGGATCCCCTTGTTGCCGCTGCTAGTACCTTTGCCCCTCTTCGTGATTGCCTCGCGGATGGCGAGCGCAAGTTGAAAGATTTGCGGGGAGTGGCTGATGTGGCCAAGTCGAAACAAAAACTTGCGGCTGAGCGTGAACGGTTTGTGATGGAAGAGCTGGCAGCTGGTGCCAAAGATATGCTTTGTAAGCCTGCGAGCCCCCTAGCATTTTGTTTGATCACCTCCTTTTCACCTTTTAACTCTTTGTACTTTTCTTTATAGTTGTTGAGCCTGATGGTCCTTGTGAAACTCATTGGGTGGACAACCATATTATCCATGAAGCAGGTAGCTCAAAACCGCATGCGAACAACTTCTGGTCTGATCGCAGTCGAGGCTTTGTTTTGGCGACCTTGAAGTACCGGGATGGCCAAGCAAAACTGCTTGTGGAGTCTTGTCGCAAAGCTTTGTATTCTGTGCATCGAGCGTTCTATCCGCTCGGTATTGTTCTAGAAAATTTGAGCAATCTGTTAAGGACTTTTGGCCGAGTTGGTGAAGTTTGCGAGTGCGTTCGTCAGCAGCTCATCTGCGGTGCCCAAGTAGCACTCGCCTTTGTTCGGTTGTGGCATTCTGAGGTTAACTTTAACTCTATGGCTAAGCTCCCCAATGCTCCAGTCGATTTTACCCCTCATTATGCAGTCGTGCAACCAGATGTTGGCTGAGAGGACTGCTCTTCATTAGATGTAATTGTAGGATGTAGATATCCTGTCTTCCTGTATATTTCACTCGAGATTTTATATGGTGTTGTATAAGGTGTGAACCTTGTTTGTATCTTTGTATTTGTAAGTTTTCTTGTAATGCTTAGTTAGGCGTAGCCCCCGTGCGTTTGGGGTGTATACCTGTTTTGAGCATGTAAAATGAAGAAAACGCGAATAGCTATGGTTGAAAAATCATGTGTTTTTATTGATATGACTGAGAAGGCATGTATTTTCCTCGAGCTACAAGATGGCTAGTATAGCCTTATTTTCGCGAATAGAATAATTCTAAGGATAGAACTTGCGGAGATGCGCAACATTCCATGGATTGGAGTAGATGCCACCGGTCTCGGGGTTCTTCAGTCGATAGGCGCCACCTGGGATAACTTCATGTATGATGAAGGGTCCTTCCCATGGTGGCTCTAGTTTGTGTACTTCTTTTTGCTTGAGCCGCAACACCAGGTCGCCTACCACGAAGGATCTATGGCGTATGCGATGACTGTGGTAATTGCGCAGTGATTGCTGGTATACCACCGATCTTGCGAGTGCAATATCGCGAATTTCATCGAGTGCGGCCACGTCTTCTGCGAGTGCTCTGTTCGAGGTTTCTTCGCTGTAGGCGACGACTCGGGGTGTGCTGAATTTGACATCTTCAGGTAGGACGGCCTCGGCTCCATAGAACATAAAGAATGGTGTATAGTTTGTTGATCGATTTGGCGTTGTGCGAAGACTCCACAATACTGATGGCAACTCCTCTGCTCAGTGCCCTGCTGCTGGATTTAGGCGATCGAGTATCCGCTTCTTGAGACCAGCTGAGACTAATCCGTTGGATCGCTCAACTTGACCATTAGTTTGCGGGTGAGCTACTGAGGCGAAGCTGAAGGTGATTCCTTTCTGTTCGCAAAATTCCTGTGTTTCCTTTGTTGTGAAGTTGCTGTCGTTGTCGGTGATGATGTTGTGCGGTATGCCAAACCTGCACACAATGGAGTTGAGGAATTTCACGGCGCATTGGGCGCTGGCGGAGGCGATCTACTTTGTGAATTTGTCGACTGCTACGAGCAAGTGCGTATATCCTCCTGGTGTCGACTTGCGCAGTGGCCCCACCATGTCTAGCTCCCATTGTGCGAAAGGCCAGGCGATTGGGATCATGTGTAGTTCAGTGGCAGGGGCGTGTGGTTTCGGTGCGAATCGTTGGCAAGCGTTGCACCTGTCGACTAGATCATTTGCATCTCTGGCCGCTGTGAGCCAGTAGAATCCTGCTCGAAAAGCTTTGCCCATGATTGCCTTCCAACTGGCGTGGTGTCCACAATCTCCCTGGTGTATGTCTCACAACAATTCTTTGCCGTCCTCGGGTGCTATGCATCTCTGCAATATTCCTGAGATGCTCTGTTTGTATAATTCCCCGTTGAGTACCCGAAAAGTTTTGCTGCATCGTACTATTTGTCGAGCCTCGCGAATGTCTGCTGGGAGCTGTTTGTTGGACAAGTAGTCGAGATATTTCTGCGTCCAGACTGGCTCGACCAGAAAAACTTGTCTTAAAATATTGTGGCTAAGCTCGATGATAGAAATTTGCGGGTTGACCTCTGTCTCCAATGCTGCGGGTGCGCCTGCAGTTTTCTTGACTTTTACTGAATGCTTGATCATCCTCTCGAAATATATTCCTGGCGGTATAGGTGTGTTTGTAGACCCCATGTTTGCCATCTTATCAGCTTCTTCGTTGCTGGACCTTGCAATGTGTTTCAGCTCATACCCTTCGAAACTTCCTTTGAGTAGATTGTACATGTCCCGATAGGCCACCATATTTTCCGCAATAGCGTCACATTCCTTCATAGTTTGTTGGACAATGAGGTTGGAATCTCCATATATCATCAATCAAGTAGCTCCGCATGCAATCGCCATCTTCATGCCATGTAGAAAGGCCTCGTATTCTGTGTCGTTGTTGGATGCTGGATCGTCGGGTGGGAAATCCAATCTTAGGAAGTATTGCAACTTGTCTCCCCTGGGGGATATGAGGACGATCCCAGCTCCAGCTCCTTCGTTCCTTTTGGACCCGTCGAAGTACATGGTCCAGTTACTCATGTATTCTGGTGGACCTGGTGTTTGCAGTTCTGTCCACTCGCTTAGGAATTCCACGAGTACCTGTGATTTCACGGAATTGCGTCCTGCGTATATGATATCCCAGGCGCCTAGCTCGATGCTCCATTTTGCAATTCTTCCGGATGCCATGGGATTGTTCATGATGGTACCGAGTGATGCGTCGTTTAGCACCGTGACGGTATGTTCCTGGAAGTAATGCCTGAGTTTTCGGGCTGTGAGGACGACCCCGTACGCGAGTTTCTGGTAGTGGGGGTATCGCTGTTTGCACGGCGAGAGCACCTCGCTGATGTAGTAGATTGGCCGCTGAACTCCATATGCCTTGCCGTCCTTGGGTCGCTCGACCACGATTGTCGTGCTGATGTCTTGGTTTGTTGCGGCTAGGTATAAGTACAGTGGCTCCCGTTCTTGTGGCGTTGCCAGAACACGCCTACTCTGTAGAGTTCGCTTTAGGTCTACGAATGCCTGTTTTGCTTCGGGCGTCCACTCGAACTTATCTGTCTTTTTCAACAGCTTGTAGAAGGGTAATGCTTGCTCGCCCAATCTTGCGATGAATCTGCTCAGGGCGGCTAATCGCCCTGCGAGTTGTTGTACGCCGCGAAGATTGATTGGCTCCTTCATCGTTAAGATCGCTTATATTTTCTCTGCGTTGGCTTCAATTCCTCTAGCGGACACCAAGTACCCGAGAATTTGTCCTGCAGGGACGCCGAAGACGCATTTGGTCGGGTTGAGCTTGATCCGGTATGTGTTCAGAGCATCAAATGTTTCTCTGATATCCTCGAGGAGCGTGTCCTCTACTCGAGTCTTGATGACGATGTCGTCAACGTACACTTGTACGTTCTTGCCAATAAGCTTGGCGAGGCATTTTTGCATGCAGCGCTGATATGTAGCGCCTGCGTTTTTGAGCCCAAAAGGCATTGTCGTGTAGCAGTAGACACCGTGAGGTGTGATGAATGCTGTCTTTTCCTCGTCTTCCTTCTTCATCCCGATCTGATTATATCCCGAGTAGGCATCTAGGAAGGAGATGCGTTGGCAGCCTGCAGTGGAGTCCACAATCTGGTCGATACGCGGGAGGGGAAAGTTATCCTTGGGGCAGTGTTTGTTCAGCGACGTGTAGTCGATGCACACGCGAAGGATGTCAGTATTCTTCTTCGGAACCAGCACTGAGTTTGCTAACCAGGTGGATATCTTTATCTCTCGGATGAATTTTGCAGCGAGCAGCCTATTCACTTCCTCTTTGAGTGCTTTTTGCTTTGGCTCTGAGAACCGTCAGATTGTTTGCTTGATTGGTTTGGCGTCTTTGAAAACTTCGAGTGAATGCTCGGCAAACTCCCTGGGTATCCCTGGCATATCTGAAGTCTGTCAGGCGAAGATTTCCCAGTACTCACGGAGGAGTTTGACGAGCGCGCCTTCCTATGCGGGCGAGAGGGTGGTGGACACCATCGCCGTCTTCGCGGGCTCCGTCGGGTGCACTTGATGCTTTCGAGTGTCACTTTTTGCACTGAACTCGAGTTCTGGAGCATTCTTGAGAGGCACCACGGAGTGGTCCGTGGTTTTTCCTATCTCCACCAGTTCTTCCTGCATCCCGAAAGATTTAGCGATTTCGTTGAACTCAATGTCGCACTTGTTGGATTTTTGGAAGTCGCCGTCGATTGTAATTGTGCCATATTCCCCGGGTAACTTGAGCTTCAGATAGGCGGAATGTGGTACTGCCATGAATCTTGCGAACGCTGTTCGACCAAGAATGGCATGGTACTGTGAGGGCCAGTCGACTACTTCAAAGTCAAGGAATTCTCGCTTGTGATTTCTTCGATTGCCAAGCACCACCTCCAGATTAATTGTTCCGAGTGGGCGGACCGCCTTCCCTGGTACTATCCCGTGAAAGGATGTTTCTGATTCTGCGAGTCCGTCCAGGTTCCTGTTCATCTGACGGAGTGTGTCCGCGTAAATGATGTTAATTCCGCTGCCTCCGTCCATGAACACGCGAGCCAGCTCGTAGTTGCCAATTTGCGCATGGATGACCAGAGCGGCGCGTCCTGGTCGATAGACTCGCGGGGGATGATCTTCCTTGGAGAAAATTATTGGTTGACCAGCCATCTTCAAGTACTCTGGCTTTGTGGGTGGGGCTTGGACAGCCATGCATATTTGTCGTGTGTTCGTCTTCTGGACCCTGCGCGATGGGCAGACCTTTTGTATCATGCCTAAGAGTCCCGCTGGGTTCGGGTACGTGTTGCCTCCTTGGTTTGCGGCAGGTGGCGCAGGTAGTGCGGCTAGCATCGCGTTTGGTTTCCCGGTGGTGGTAGGGGTTTTGGCGGGTGGAATCCTTGGTTAACTCCTCC
The DNA here is from genome assembly GCA_028641055.1 of Alopecurus myosuroides. NCBI lineage: Eukaryota > Viridiplantae > Streptophyta > Magnoliopsida > Poales > Poaceae > Alopecurus > Alopecurus myosuroides. Next base: position 226,326,748 of record CM054058.1, read on the forward strand.
TGGGAGCTGCGGGTAGCCTTGGCTCACTGTTGCTCTGTTCTTCTTCAAGAATGCTTCGTGTATGTCGATGAATTTTCGGCAGTCCTTGAGAAGGTGTGTTGCCTTAGTTTTGCCTATGCGCTTATCTGTAAATAGATGTAGCGTGCAGTAACCATCGAGGTCCTCCTCGGGAGTTTTATCCTCTGTTTTCGGCTTCCACTCGCGACTTCCATGGCGTCCACTATCGCGATTTCGCGTGAATTCTGCTGCCACTAGTTCTTCTCGATCGTCGGGATCATAATATTTCCTCCTTTTTTCGACCATGACGGTCGTCTTCGGGTGCTGGCGAGGCTGCCTTCTCGTTGCGCACCGAGTCTTCTCCGTTGGCCCATCTGTCGGCTACAACCATTATCTCTCCAATAGTTTTGGACGCGGCTCGTCCCAGTTCTTCTCTGAAAGCAGTTCGTCTAGCGCCTTTCGCGAAAGCTTCGACTGCCACTTCCTCAGATATGTTTCCTGCTGTGTTCCTAAGTGTGGTCCATAACTGGATATATTCGCGAGTAGACTCGCCACTCTTTTGCTTGCAGGCTCGCAGTTCTTCAATGGTCGCTGGTCTTTTTTATGTTGCCTGGAAGCTCTTGCAGAAGTCGAAGTGTAGATCGTCCCATGACCTGTAGCAAGCCTTTGGTCTCGCCTCGAGCCAGCTGCGTGCTGCTCCTACAAGGTGTAAGTTGAGGTACTGCATAGCTGTGTTTTTGTTCCCACGTTGGCATTTACTGTCGTGAGGTAATCTGACAGCCAGGACGAAGGTTCGAGTGAACAGTCATACTTCGTTACTTCCGTACTAAGCTTGAATCTTTTGGGTAGAGGCGCCTCGCGGATGCTGCGAGCGAAGCATAGTGCGCCGCAGGTCTCATCGTCGGAAGAGGTGGATGGGAAACGCGCGCGGTTCCTTGCTGCTCGGGCTTTGTCCACCTTATTTTGCGCGATGTCTGATCGCGCGTTGTATCCTGGCTGATCACGACCGGTTTCCTTCCTTGGCTCCTTGCTGAGATGTCGCGAGAGGCTGCTGTGATGTCGCGAGCCGCGATTTCGATCCCTTGGGCTGCCATCGCTGCTACTCGGGCTATCACCGCGTCGTCGGGCTTCTTTTCCTCGGGCGCGACGAGGTGATTTTTCCTTTCTGGGCGATGTGCTCCTATGTGTGTTGGGTCCTTCCTTATCTTTTTGTTCGGCTGCTTTTTTGCGGTCGTAGGAGGCGAGTCTTGCGGCTGCCATGCCTAATCCATTCTGGACTTGCTTGTATTGCTCTGCACGGGGGGCGTTCTCCCCTGGTTGATTTGTTTGCATGTAGGTGGCTGTAGCTAGTACCGCGGCGGCGGGAGTTTGCGGATAGACATTTCCATCCTCGTCGACACGCATAAGGGAAGCTTCGAGTGACTTGCTGATTCCAGTCAGGGACTCACCATCCATGGTTGCGGTTCTTGAGACGTATCCTTTTCTTGCGGGACGATTCCCGACAGAAGGTGTTTTGGATAACGCGGCTTGGCGCTGGCTTGACTCATATGCTAATCTCCTCCGCTCGGTTAGATCTATGCGAGCTTCCTTGATTAAGGTAGCCGCTCTCACTAGATGATAGTGGTAGGCGGTCATATCCTCATGAGGAGCTCCGACTTCCAGTTGTTTGCTTGTGCGGATGACCTCCTTTGCTCGATCCCAAGCGGCTCGTGAGACGCGGATGGTAGCGCGTTCCCTTGCGCTGTTCTCAGTTTCTTCGGGTGGATCCCCTGATCCTACCATGCAGACCTGATCTAGATATGGCTCGCGGGTCCTAGGCGTAGTTTGGAACCCGAGAAGTTCCTCTGTGGAGAGGGTACGGAAGTTGCTGGTGTTGAGGCGGATAGATTCGCCGCTTTTTGCCAAGTCGCGATCCGCGTAGTAGGGTCGCGAATCGACAGCTCCTGGGCTAGAGATCGACCCAGATCCCGATCCTTCGAGATTGGTTTGCTCGGGGAAGTGAAGAATTCCGTCTTTGTTGGCATAGAACTGAAAACTCCCGAACGCCAGGGTGATACTCTTCTCCAAATCGCTGAATACCGGGCGTGATTCCGGCGAGTGAGGGGCGACTATCACCAATTCTATTCGGATCGGATTGGTTGGAGTCGAAGTTCCGGGGTTCCAGCGTGAGTTGGTCGTCGATGAGGCCGAAGATGCCAGAGATCCAGCGCCCGCCGTTCCCACAGACGGCTCCAATTGTCGAATCTGTGTCTCAACAAGTCACTCGGGGTGAACCCATAGGGTTTCGATTAGGATAACGTGTAGGCGCTGGTGACAATCGTCGGCTAAACAGGGGGCACGATTTACCCAGGTTCAGGGCCCTCGTAGAGGTAAAACCCTTACTCCTGCTTCTGTCGATCTGTATTCACGAGTAGATCGGTTACAATGGAGAGTTGCTCAAATCGAGAATATGATCTCGATCTCAAGGCTTTGGTGGTGCGATGTTGTTTGTCCTCTCCCTGATGGCTGACCTGGCCTTATATGGGTGGTCAGGTCTCAAACCATACCCGGGAGGGATACAAACCCTAAACATAAGTCAGTTACAAGTTTCCTAACTTGACCCGCAAGGCCTTGCGGGTGGCTTTAACTGGGCCTTCTAGAACAGTCTGTGGCGTCTCCCCTTGGGCTTGGATTTTGGGCCTTGGACCGGGTAGCCTTACCTGATAGGTCCAGGAGCCATCCCTTCGTCACTTACGCTCCACAACAACCACCGCACTCACTGCTCTGTTATTTGCTGCTATGTATAGCAACATGGGCTCTTTTTCCTCAGGCGCAGCTAATGTAGGTGCGTTGGAAAGTTGTTTTTTCAAGACCTCCAATGCCTCATCAGCCTCCTGATTCCATACAAAGGTGTCTGTTTTCTTCAGCAATCGGTACAAGGGTACGGCCTTTTTGCCTAGCCTACTTATAAACCGGCTCAGGGCGGCAACACAACCTGTCAACTTCTTAACATCCTTCAGGCAAACCGCCTTTTTCAGGTTATGTATGGCCTGAATTTTTTCCGGGTTTGCTTCAATGCCTCTCTTGGAAATAATGAAACCCAATAACTTCCCAGCTGGCACGCCAAAGACACACTTTGTTGGATTAAGTTTCCTTTGGTAGTTTCGCAGATTGGCGAACGTCTCTTCTAAGTCTGAGATCAAAGTGTCACCTTTCTCTGATTTGATTACTATGTCATCCACATAAGCATGCACGTTCCGCCCAATTTGACTTTCCAAGCACTTCTGGATACACCGTTGATAAGTGGCCCCTGCGTTTTTCAAACCAAAAGGCTTGTCGTATAACAAAATGCTCCAAATGGAGTAATGAGCGATGTCTTCTCTTGATCCTCTTCCTTCATTTTGATTTGGTGATAACCTGAATAAGCGTCCAGGAAACATAGCAGTTCACAACCGGTCGTAGAGTCTATAATCTAGTCAATACGGGGTAACGCGAACGGGTCTTTAGGACATGCTTTATGCAGATCTGTGTAGTCTATGCACATTCTCCAGGTTCCGTTTTTCTTGAGAACGAGAGCTGGATTAGCTAACCACTTCGGGTGAAACACTTCTACGATAAACCCTGCTGCAAGTAACCTGGAAATCTCTTCTCCTATTGCTTTTCTTCTCTCATCATTGAAACGACGGAGGAACTGACGAATAGGTTTAAAATCAGGATTCACATTTAAGCTATGATCAGCAAGTTCCCTTGGTACACCTGGCATGTCAGAAGGTTTCCATGCTAAGATATCCCAATTCTCACGGAGGAACTTGATGAGCGCGCTTTCCTATTTCTCTGTTATGTGAGCCCCCACGCTGAACTGCTTAGATGAGTCACCGGGGGTGAAGTCCACCAGCTTGCTGTCTTGAGCAGACTTAAATTTTAACTTGGACTCAGCTGATGGTTTTTTGAGTGAGGTCATATCTTCTGGATCAACTTGCAGTTTATACAATTTCAGCTCCTCTTCAGCGCAAGCTGTCTCTGCGTAAGTTGCATCACATTCCAGAGCTATATCTCTATCTCCATTAACAGTAATGTTTTCATTGGGACCTGGCATCTTTAGTTTGGGGTAAACATAACAAGTCCTGGCCATGAATTTGTCATAAGATGGCCGTCCGAACATGGTATGGTATGGACTTTTGAATTTGACCACTTCAAAGGCTAGCATCTCTGTCATGTAATTTTCAAATACCCCAAAAGCAACTTCAAGGAATATTTTCCCGATAGGTTGTGCAGACTTATCGGGTACGATGCCATGAAACACACTTGATGATGGCTGAAGTTATTTCTCTTGCAGGTTCATCCTTTTGAACGTGTCATAGTATAGTATGTTTATGCTGCTTCCTCCATCCATCAATACTTTATCTAACTTATATCCTCCAACTTGTGGATCCACGACTAGAGCCACTTCCCCTGGATTATCAACTCGTGGAGGATGATCAGCCCTACTCCAGGTTATGGGTTGTTCTGACCAGTTAAGCCATCTAGGAACAGCAATAGTCACGACGTTGACAACGCGCTTCTGAACCTTGCGCTCTCTCCTGCATGAACTAGTGGTGAATACATGATATTGACCTGAACTTCACTGCTTCGGATTTGTTTGAAAACCGACATTTCCTCCTTGGTGACAATTTCCCGGGTTAGTTCCCTGGTGACTCTGATTGGGATGACCCGGATTATGATTGTCGGGTCCCGAGCTACCAGGTCCCGGATGTCCACCTCCCATATTTCCTGGGTTGCCGCCTCCACCGTTTCCTGGTCCGTAATTATTATTTCCACTTGGTCCGAAGCCCTGCAGGATGAAGCAATTTTCCCAAGAATGATTTGCTACCTTTCCGTTTTTACTATGTCGGGGGCACGGACCTTTCAGGGCTTGCTGACCTTGTGCAAAGCTGTTTGGCCTGAAATTTTGATTTCCCCTGAAGTTGTTGCCCTGACGTTGGCTTCTGTAACCTGTATTTGTGTTAGCCACCAAATCTGAAGCCCCCTCTCTGTTTTTTCGTTTGTTATTGTTCTGGTTCTGAGGATTGTTGTTGCTCCGACTCAGGTTCTGACTACCCTTAGTTCTAGTTTTCTTTCCTTTGGCGGACTTCTCGTCATTTGAGTCTGCATCTTTGGTTTTGTCAGACTCCGCATACTTGGTCATTAAATCCATCAGCTCGCTCATGTCACTTACATACCGCTTAATGCGTCCCAGCTTATGCTTCAAAGGGTCAAACCTGTAATTTCTTTCCAGTGCTATCACGGCTTGTTGTGCGGTGAGTCCGACAGACGAGTGGATGATCTCTGCCACCCGCCGAGACCAATGTTGAGCGGACTCCCCTTCTTTCTGAACACAGTTTTCAAGATCTGTGATCGTCGTTGGCCGTTTACATGTGGCCTGAAAATTCTTGATAAACTGGTCCTTCAACTCTTGCCAGCTGTTGATTGAATTGACGGGTAAGTTCTTTAACCAAGACTTTGCTGGCCCTTCTAACATCACGCTTAAGTAGCGTGCGCAGACCGCGTCACTTACTTCCAATATTTTCATGGCCATCTCATAACCCTCTATCCAGTCTGCAGACTCCATGTCAGGCGTATAATTCACAACTCTGCGAGGTCCTTTAAAATCAGCCGGTATTCTCTCGTTCATGATTGCAGGACCGAGGCACTGGATTCCAATTCTACGAGACCCGGCTTGAGCTGGGTTTGAGACCGTGGCTTGCACTTGGTTCTGGACATGACCTGGATTCCTGTTTTCAGGTTCTGCGGTTCTATGTCGTGTATTTAAAACTCCAGGTGCATATGATACTGCTTTCCTGGGTGGGTTGGGATGTCGGTTAGCATTGCTGGATCCTGCTAGGGCTAGAGAATTTCCATGATGACTCCGGGGCAAAGCTGTCCTGTTGTGATAAGGTGTTGAGTGTATCCTATCCTGGTTACTGTAGTTTAACTGCTGAACCACCGCTGTTTGTAGCATCTCAATGGCCCTTCGAGCTTCAACTGCCATAGGGTTATTAGGGTCAACCGGAATCTGTGCCAGACTGGTGGTTGCTGGCCAAATGTTATCCATCGGATTATTAAAGTGACCCGGTGGCGTATGAAACATTTCTTGCACAGGCTGTGCTGGGGCTGGTACTGGATTTGGGCTCCCAAGCGGTTGAACGGGTGGCTGGAAACATGCTGGAAGGATTGGAGTAGGGATAACCGGCGGGTTCGTATTATAAACTGGACCTGCCAGGTTATGAGCTACGGGGTTTCCTGTCGGAGATGTAAACAAATTGTGTAGATTAGTAGGCTCGAGTCCTACCCCGAACTCATTATTCAGGCGAGTATGATGACGTATGTTCTGTATTGATGCTAGTTCTCTTTGCGTGAAGGCCAGGTGAATTCCTTCCCTCTCCAGACGTGTGGCCTCTTCCAGAACTTCTAACCGGGCTTTGTTTATGAAAGTGGCTTCTTTATCAATCTCTTGACGAGCGTGAGTTATTTCCTGTCGGAGTCTTGCTATCTCTGTGTTACGTTGCTCCAGGTTCTCCGGGGTGATCGGTGTTGCCAGGATTTCGTTTAAAGAATCCATTGCAGCCATCAGCTCCGGTCTCAGATTGTACGACGCAGGCCCGGTCAAGTCAATCACGGCTTCCCCTGGTCTTGTTGATCCAGGTCTAGTCGAGGGCGTCATCTCTGGTGCTCATGGGGTAGCCGCTGGTCCAGTTGGTGCTGTGACTGTAACACTTGGTGCTCCAAGAACCGGATTTGAGGTCGAAGCCTCGTTAGTGATTAAGTTTCCTTCCGAGTCATACCTGGGCTCAGTTGACCGCGTAGGACCGGCCATGTAAACGGCAGCGTGGTGAGTTGTCTCATCGAAACCTGGCGCGTCCAATCTCAGGTCTCCTCCTAATCGGTCTCCAAAGAGCTGGTGGATCGAGCCTGTGTCATCGTGATCGTCATTGTTCCCAACCGAGGACTCACCATCGGAGTCCAACGCCATGGTTTTCTCGGACACCGAATCTGAAAGTTGGTCCGATTCTGGAGCTGCTGTCCCAACGTATCCAATGAAGACATGGATCTTGCCGAAGGGGACGTGGAGTCCTGAATCCACGGAGGCGAACTCGGGGCCCCATGTGTCATGATTGTGGTAGTTTCCGCGCCGTCTCCTCCTGAGTCGGCCTATCGCGAGCTTCTCGATCCCAGATAGCGCTCCTTCCGAAAAGACGACGCTTCCTCGAGCAGGCCCCACGGTGGGCGCCAACTGTCGTGGTATTGTCACGGCAAATGTCCTCATACGAGAACTAGATTGCGAGGCCATTGCTACTAAGCGAAAATTCGAAAGGGTTAAGGTGGAAACGAGAGACGCGAGTTTACCTAGGTTCGGCCCCTCGATTGAGGGTAAAACCTACTCGTGCTTTCTTACTATCAGGGAACCAAGTCTCGATTACAAAGGGTGATTCCTGCTCTCGATGTCTCGAGTTACTTTGCTATCAATCTAGAACTTGTCTTTCTACGTCCCGGGCTCTCGCCTTATATAGTGGGCGAGACCTCCGGGTTACAAGGAAGTCCGGGTCCCATCCGTCTTCGGAGTCCTATCGCCCTCCGGTTCCTGATCATGTTGGTGCGGCTCTTCTTATGATCCGGCTATTCTTGGGCCGGCCAAGAACTGTTCTTTGGGCTCCCGGGCTTCCGCGTCGCCTGACCTGGGCCTTGGGCCGGTTCTTCATTCTGCCGGGTCACGCTTTTCTTAGCTTAACGCGGCTATTCCTGGCTTAACCCGGCTCTGCCTAGCGTAACCCCGGTTACTCACCATGAACCGGATGATGTGATTCCCGGTTCATGTCAGGGGCCGGTAAGGCTCCCCCTTACCTATTCCACCAACAGAGCGTCTGTATCTTATTATTTATTTGTCTTAGCATCAAACACCGGTTACATTAATAAGTTGATTGTCACATCTTTTACTTATCCCCTGTTTGGAGAGGTGGTTCGAAGTTTACTTGGTTAATGGATAATTTCTTGAAACTTAAAAATGATGTGTGAATAATATTGTTTAGTAGTTTATGTTTTCTTATGGTTAGTCTCAAATAGCTACTAGTGTATATTATGTTATTTTGATGTTAACATGCATTGTCCTGTTCATGAGATGGTATAGCACTGTGGTATCCTCCTCTGAATGATTTAGTTGAATCGACTTGGCACATGCTCACACATGTTTATGACTGAAAATAAAAGTCAATAAAGCCTTGATGATTTATTTTGCCTCAGAGTTCTAGTATCACTTTTATGCCTCCTTTCATTCTAATCTATCGCAAGTATGATTATGATAGTTATGCCTCTTGTTGTCACTTCCCAGTCTATTGCCTTCACTTGTACTGAGCGGGAATGTTGCTCGTGCATCCAAATACGTAAAAAACAAGTTATTCTAAAGATTCCACTATAAATTCCTATGCACGGTATTTCAAAACCATTCCAAGTAAATTTTCATGTGCTATCTTTAAAACCTTCAAAATACTTCTCATTTTGTGACACTGTTTTTAGCTCATGAGGACGTGGTAGTTGACATTATTATCTTCCATGCTAAATTTAGTTCTTCGGACTAGCAGGTTACATCTGCTTATCCACTTTTATTTTGCACAAAGGGTTGGTTAGACCACTAATTTAAAAAGTAACAGAAATAGACATTCCTCCATGGTATGTGATTGTTGGCAGGCATCCGAGAATTCAGTTTCATGCTACTTTTATACTTTTGATAATTTTTGATGGTTTCATGCTACTTTTATGCTTTTGATAATTGTTTCTATATTAAGTTTATGATTTATTTGGACTAACCTACTAATAGTAGCAAAAGTGCACAATGTTCTTGTTTTACACTTTGATGTGTAGTAGTTATCAAATATACAAGAGGAAACCTTGTTGGAGTCGAATTGGGACTTTCCTAAAAAAAATCTGGAAACTCTTTTTAAAGATTGTCACGTTACGGGTCGAATACAGCGTCAAACGGAAATCTCCCCGAAGATAAAACCGTGGGGAATTTTGCGAGGAACGTTCTAGACTTCAAATTCGCCTGATTCCAAGTCCGGACGACTGAGATACGCCCGATTTACTGCAGCTCTAGATGGGATGACGGGATTCCGGGAGGATATATAAAGGTAGGAAACCTAGCTCGTGGAAACTCCCCATACCCACAAATTTTCAGCCACCAAAGCCACATTTTTTCCTCCCCATGGATCCCATATCCATGGGGGAGGGATCCCAAGAAGCCATGAAGGAAGGGGGCTAAGGGGCGATGCTCCCCCATGATGTCGGCGGCGTAGGGAAGGAGTCCCTGTGCCACCGCCGGCGCCGGCACCGCCCTACGCTCCTTGTTGTACCCTTCACCATATTTACTTGCATCTCCATCGCCAATTCTTCCTTGTATACAGTGGTTCATCCTCCCACACAACTCTGTACCGCTCTACGTAAACATGGTGTTTGATGCTATAAGTTATAATCCATGATCTATGTGATGTTCGTGTAGTTTCTTTGTTCCTAGATTGAATGGTTGAATGTCTTTGGTTCATTAGAGTTGTATGTTGATATGGTATAGTCCTTTGGTGTCCATTATATTTGTGGGCACTTAGATCAAACATCATAGAGTTTGTAGTATTTGCAAGAGAAAGAGGGTAGTTCTGCCGTAGTGACAAAAACCTAAGGGCTCGAACCGGGATGTTGCATGTATGAGAGTATGAGGACATTGACTTAAGGCTATGGTTGGGAAAACCTTAATGATTTGTTAGTGTTTACGGATGTTCATTAAAAATCCAATCATATAATATGTGTAATTAAGAGTAGTTGAGTGCACATATATTTAGCCTCTCCCACGTGGAAAACTGCATCGAAGACAATGAACCAAGTATCTTCACTAGTTGATCTTGTGCAAATCCATCACACTTTCCACCACTTTTCCACACTCATGGTATTGTTATTTTATAGTCATTTAGTGTACTTTATTGCTGCAGGAGCTAACTTTACTTTCATGTATTTATTATCCTGCAAAACTATCTTGTTTACCCGTATTGTTACTCTTATTTTATTTCCTAGATATTGCAAAACGTTTAGTGTGCGTAGAGTTGTATCAGTGGTTGATAGAACTTGAGAGATACTTGTCCTACCTCCTCGTTGGGTTCGACACTCTTACTTATCAAAAACCCTACACACGATTCCCTATACTTGTAGAGGCCTCCGATGACGATTTTCCTCTCTGGCAGGATGCCGAAACAGGGCTACAGAAGCCTTAGATTGGACTTTCAAGACGACGACGCCTCTTTGTATGTTTCGTGGAATAACTCCGTCCCTGACGTTTTTAGGGCTGAAGTCAATTTATGGGCGAAGAGACACCGAGAGGCGATGGCCAGGGGCGCCAGGGGCCCACCAGGCGCAACCTAGGGTGGGCCCGTGCCTGGAACCCCCTGGGCCCCCTGGCACTCCTCCGGCTCTTCTTTGGACCCCGTCTCCGTTCTGGGTAAAAAATGATCTCCGTGGATTTTCGGCCCTTTCCGAGAATATTCCTTTAATAACTTTTCTGAAATAGAAAAATAGTAGAAAACAACAACTGTCCTGGGGCATCTTGTTAATAGGTTAGTCTGTGAAAACATTCGGAAAACAAAGGAAAACGATATAAAACATGTGGAAAACAAAAGGTATTGGGTAGAAAACAAGCATGGAGCATCAAAAATTATAGATACTTTTGCAAAGTATCAATTGTCTGCAGAACTTATGGATATCAAGATTACCCGAGTGGGCCTAGGTACATATCTCTTTTTTACGGAGGAGTAGTTCCCATCTCAGAACATCGCGGTAATATACTCCTTTAGAATTACCCAGTAACTACATTTATTTTCACCTAGTTTATGGCGTGACTCTTGATAGAAACAAATTAATACCTCCATAAGATATTATCACGATAAACTCATGGTCAAAGGATGCGTTGTAATATAACCGTGTTGGGATATGGTTTTAAGGACAAAGATGTCTTAGTGGAATCTCTTAACATATCAATCTACTTAGAGAATACCCAAGCCCTATTGTTCCCTTCCAACAATATGCTATTCTTTGATGTTGACATAAACAATGTCCATGACCAGGAAAACATAGTCATCAAACATCCAATGAATTAGTCATAAAAGGCAAGACTATGTTTTGTTTATGTTTCCATGTTACTACACGTGAGCATGAGTTTTTCTCTGAATCACATATCAAGAACCACGCCAGTTATAACATAGTAATATGAATCATAATTATGAAACAGATGTATGAATATTATTGCCTTTTGGGCATACATCCAACACGGACGTCGTCTTTTACGATGACGCCGAAAAACAACTCGGATGTCAATTGTCATCATTCGTTCATCGGGAAATGAGATGGCGCGTGACACAACTGGTGCAACACGGCGGTACCGTGGTCATCTGAACCGCGTTATTGTATAGATTCTATATTCCCTAAAGTGTAGTTAACAAGCCTCCCATGAAACCGTGAACATCGACATTGGTCGGTGACAACGAGTCAGTTCGATTCCCAGGAGGGAAATCCACACCGTAGGTATGAAGACTAATCCGAATAAAACAAATTGAAAGAAGATAATCATAAATAGATGGAGGCACATAGCTCACAATTGCACGACCAGTGGGGCACTAGTACAACAGTAGCGTGAAGTACGCAAGAAAACAATTTCGTCCTGATCAACTGCCATCAGGGTGTTCCGTAGATCTGAATGACATGTGCACAACGGATGCTTCGTGGCGCTATGATGATCATCAGGATCACGACGTGTACCATCTCCCTAGAGTATATTTATCAAATCCGCTCATCTTGCGAGATCCATCGACGTTAATCAACGACATCGTCTAGGCTCAGATCTCGTGAGGGGAATTCATACCGTAGGTGTAAAATAATCCATAAAAATATTTGGATCTCAAAAACAGGATAGAGGCGGGGAGGGAAACCATTTTTGAGATCAGATCTGGATTATACATCTGCGATGAACGACAAAGCCGACTCGATGGAGGCTCGGTGCAGATCAGTCGGTGGAGCAGTTTCTGCTGATAACGTGTTTGAAAACCTTTGCCGGCGAGTCCGGTCCAAGGACGTGGAGAGGTAGTGTAGTCGAAATAGTCGTACACGCGACACAATCAGATACGCGAAAAAGCACGAAAAGTAAATGAGACATGGTATATAGGCGGAACTGGTCTTCATTAATCAAATTGTCTTTCTCTCCATACAACAGCTAGGTATATATAAGGGAGAGGGCAGGTGGGTGAGAATAAAAAACTAGAGGGAAAACCCCAACCCTAAGAAAGGGTGGGCCTGTACGTTTCGTTGTACGGTTAGTTTACCAACATAGATGACAATGGGTACCATTACCCATATACCCAAAGGGTAAAAACCCTATTAGGGTAAGGGTTTGAGACAAAAAAAACCCTTGATATGCAAATGAGTAAATCTCATACCCATTGGGTAGACGGGATGCAAGTGATACTTTTGATGTAATGCTTACTTAGTGGCCTTATGTATGATCAATTTACTAATTTATCTCCATACTTTGTTATGCGTTTTTAAAAGTCTATGACTATGTTTTTGTTTATGTGTATGTTTATCATTTATGATGTGTTCGTTTTTATGGAAAAGTCTGGCTATTTATGGGAATGTGATGACATTTACAATATGCCTATGTTAATACGTTTATATTGTTATTTACGAGTGTTGTTGTTTATAAATTATGGTTGTATGTTGTTGTTTATAACTATCTTTCCGTACAATTTGACGTGTTCGCGCCTTTATTCATTCCGCTAGTGGCAAACACGAGTATCTTTACCCCACGGGTACCTTTACCGTGTTGGATGACATGTATGATAAAAATTCGTACCAGTTTACAAGTATGAGTACTAGTTACCTCCAGAGTTACCGTGACTCCACGCGTACCCATACCTTGCGGGTGCCATCCCTAGTGGGAGGCAACGTTCCCGTCGACAATGAGGTGTCTATGGTGACTTCGTCAATCTCAAGACTTAGTCTGCCGGCTCGGTCTTTTGGAAGTGCTCATAGGATAGGACTAGACGAAAAGCGCGCTCCGCTGCGCCGGCTGCATGGCGTTGTGTCATAGAGTGTCTGCAGGGTACACACTCGCAATCCCTTTGTTTTCTGACACTACATGTCTGTTTTTTGTTGTTGCATTCTAATGGCATAGATTGAAGTAAATAGGTAGTTGGTCTATGCAGGAGGGGTGTGCGGTTTAATATAATATAACCTAAAAGAATATCGGTTAGTGTTTGTTGTCAAACCTCTTCCTTGTCTTCCGTTGTCAGACGGTTTCCTCTCAAACAGGTTCTATGAACGGAAAACAAAAAATACAGAGTTGCGATATGTCACCTAGAAACATAAGGCACTCTCTTCTCTTTTTTAAACAATCGAGAGTGCAACTATGGCATAGCTCCAATCTTCTCGCTCCTTTTGGTGCCTCCTTCGGCAAGCATTTCTTGATCGGATGTAATAGAGAAGATATAAACCTCGTGATATTTTAGAAACAAAGTAACAAACCAAAACATTAGCAGGTGAGGTATGTGATCGGCCAACACATCATCTTGTTTCCTAACGCCCTCTTGTCCACATAGTAAACTTACGAACACATTAAACAATAAACCATATGAACATCAAACTCAACATATTTGAAATATTCCTCACCAAACATAGTAGAGACAACCAATTTGCCAAATTTAGCACCAGGTAGTTACAAATCTGCACAAAAGCATTGTCTCCCGAAACAAAATATAGAACCTAGAAACGAAAATGTCATCTCACCAAACAGAATAATGTGGACAGTCACATCATTAACTTATCTTCTCCCAACTAACGGAGAGGTTTCATCAGGAGGATAGTGGAGCATAAGATTTCACCACAAGACACAAAGTCTTACGCTGTGAACATTTGAACCTTTACCTGTAACGATGAGCAACATCCTGTACCTGAATTAAAGGAAGAAAAGAAAAACTTTGTAAAATACAATATTTCGAATATGGAAATAGAGTAGCCACAAATCCATGGAGGGCATATCTGTTAGAGTTATATTTATGTTGCTCTTTGCCTTTCTCCATTTTGCCCTTTGACCTCCGGTAATACTAAGCTACTTTCCCTAACATAGTATCAAGAGCCAATTAGATTTAGATTTTTTTTCCTCGCACGTGCTCGACCGCTGCCATTTTGCCTCCGGCAGTCGTCTATCTGTCTGTTCTTCCGGGCGCTCGTCGTCGACTATCTCCTCGTGTCGACTGATATCTCCATTTTTCTCCTGCTACTCAAGGTCGCGGCCTCCATTCCGTGGCCGTCCTCACCCCCGCTCCCGACCGCACCATGTGCATGTACGCCTCAAGTCATCGAGAGTCTTCATCTGCTAGCCTTGCACAAGTCACTGGTGAGCTCGTGGGCGTCAGATTGGTCATATCGCCGGTTGCTGCAGGTTGCCGTGGCATCACGTTCCACTGTACTGCTGCCGTCCTGGTTGTTCCCCGCCGGCGCTCGATCTCCGCCCTTCACCTGAGCTCGACTTCTGCCTCCCGCCGGCGCACGTCACTTGACCTCTGCCTGCCCGCTGCCGGGGCCCGGCGCTTGATCCCCACCCTCGGCCTGAGCTCGACCTCCGCCGTCGCTAGGGCCCGGCCCTTGACCTCCCCGCCGACGGCGCCCGGTGCTAGGCCTCCGCCCGCTGCCGGCGCCCGGCACTCGGTGACCGCCCTCCGCTGCTCCTCCACAACCCGGCGGCGCCCCGCCCGTGTGTTTGTCGTTAGATCTCTCCGAGCCAACATGTGCCCAACAACCCAATAGTCTAGCAAAAAAAGGTGTGACCAAGAGGCAAAGGCCCACATCCAGCTAGACAACGTGCGACAGATGGCCTGAGAGGAGCCCCTGTCCATGGAGATTTAACTTATCTTCTCCCAACTAACGGAGAGGTTTCATCAGGAGGATAGTGGAGCATAAGATTCCACCACAAGAAACGAAGTCTTACGCCACACCAACATTAGCACCCTCAATATTTTAACCTTTGCCTGTAACTATGAGCAACATCCCGTACCTGAATTAAAGGAAGAAAAGGAAAACTTTGTAAAATACAGTATTTCGAATGGCATATCTGTTAGAGTTATATTTATGTTGCTCTTTGCATTTCTACATTTTCCCCTTTTACGTCCGCTAATACTAAGCTACTTTCCCTAACATAGTATGAAGAGCCAATTAGTTTTAGATTTTTTTTCCTCGCACGTGCTCGACCGCTGCCATTTTTCCTCTTGCGGTCGTCTGTTCGTCTGTTCTTACGGGCGCTCGTCGTCGACTATCTCCTCGTGTCGATTGATATCTCCATTCTTCCGCTGCTACTCAAGGTCGTGGACTCCATTCCGTGGCCGTCCTCACCCCCGCTCCAGGCCGCACCATGCGTATTTACGCCTCAAGTCCTCGAGAGTCGTCATCTGCTAGCCTCTCGTAAGTCACTGGTGAGCTCGTGAGCGTCAGATTGGTCATATCGCCGGTTGCTCTAGGTCGTCGTGGCATCACGTTCGACTGAACTGCCTTCGTCCTGGTTGTTTCCCGCCAGCGCTCGGTCTCCGCCCTCCACCTGAGCTCGACCTCTGCCTCCTGCCGGCGCACGTCGCTTGACCTCTGCCTGCCCGCTGTCGGGGCCCAGCGCTTGATCCCCACCATCGGCCTGAGCTCGACCTCCGCCCGTCGCTAGGGCCCGACGCTTGACCTCCCCGCCGACGGCGCCCGGCGCTAGGCCTCCGCCCGTTGCCGGCGCCCGGCACTCGGTCACCTCCCTCCGCTGCTGCTCCACAACCCGGCGGCGCCCTACCCGTGTGTTTGTCGTTCTGTCTCTCCGAGCCAACATGTGCCCAACAGTCCAAGAGCCTAGGAAAAAAAAGTGTGACCAAGAGGCAAAGGCCCACATCCAGCTAGACAACGTGCGGTAGATGGCCTGAGAGGAGCCCCTGTCCATGGATATTTAACTTATCTTCTCCCAACCAACGGAGATGTTTCATCAGGAGGATAGTGGAGCATAAGATTCCACCACAAGAAACGAAGTCTTACGCCGCACCAACATTAGCACCGTGAACATTTGAACCATTGCCTGTAACTATGAGCAACATCCTGTACCTGAATTAAAGGAAGAAAAGGAAAACTTCATAAAATACAGTATTTCGAATATGGAAATAGAGTAGCCACAAATCCATGGAGGGCATATCTGTTAGTGTTATATTTATGTTGCTCTTTGCCTTTCTACATTTTGCCCTTTGACCTCCGGTAATACTAAGATACTTTCTCTAACATAGTATCAAGAGCCAATTAGTTCTAGATTTTTTTCCTCGCACGTGCTCGACTGCTGCCATTTTGCCTCTGGTAGTCGTCTGTTCGTCTGTTCTTCCGGGCGCTCGTCGTCGACTATCTCCTCGTGTCGACTGATATCTCCATTCTTCCGCTACTACTCAAGGTCGCGGACTCCATTCTGTGGCCGTCCTCACCCACGCTCCCGACCGCACCATGCGCATGTACGACTCAAGTCCTCGAGAGTCGTCATCTGCTAGCCTCGCGCAAGTCATTGGTGAGCTCGTGGGCGTCAGATTGGTCATATCGCCGGTTGGTCCAGGTTGCCGTGGCATCACGTTCCACTGAACTGCCGCCGTCCTGGTTGTTCCCCGTCGGCGATCGATCTCCGCCCTCCACCTGAGCTCGACCTCTGCCTCCCGCCGGCGCACGTCGCTTGACCTCTGCCTGCCCGCTGCCGGCGCCCGGCGCTTGATCCCCACCCTCGGCCTGAGCTCGATCTCCGCCCGTCGCTAGGGCCCGGCGCTTGACCTCCCCACCGACAGCGCCCAGCGCTAGGCCTCCGCCCGCTGTCGGCGCCCTTGGTCACCGCCCTTCGCTGCTCCTCCACAATCCAGCGGCGCCCCGCCCGTGTGTTTGTCGTTCTGACTTTTCGAGCCAACATGTGTCCAACGGTCCAAGAGTCTAGCAAAAAAAGTGAGGCAAAGTCCCACATCCAGCTGGACAACGTGCGTCAGATGGCCTGAGAGGAGCCCCTGTCCATGGAGATTATAGCTTAAATAAATATGCGTGCGTGCGTTTGTGGCGAATGATTGTATGCATGTGTTTGTATTGTGTTTGATAAAAAAGAAAACTCTCGATAAGATATGTAAACTAAAAGCCCACTATCTCCCTTATCGTAAGGCCCAAAATGTCAGTTGGTTGGCCTGCAATTTTAGGATTCTGGCCCAGAGTCTTCTTCTTGCGAAACACTCCGATCTTCTCCGTTTTCCTCTTCCTCTTGGCGTTCTACACTACTTCGGTCTCGTTCTTCCCTTTCCTTTAGCAGCCGCATCGCTCGCACCATCCGATCTCCTCCCACAACCCGAAGAAGCCGACGAGGTAGTCCCGCGACACGGCCATGGGCGACAGCCAGTACTCCTTCTCCCTCACCACCTTCAGGTTTGTACTCTCTCTCTCTCTCTCTCTCTCTCTCTCTCTCTCTCTCTCTCTCTCTCATCAGGGCATGACAGGCCTTTTCCCCTTCTCTGTCTTCCTCGACTTCGGTTCGGCATCTCCGTGCTCGTCCCGCGCCGGGCGAAGTTGCGCCGCCTGCATGGCTGCATGACCGAGCTTTCCCAGCAGCTTCTCCCCGGAAGCTCCCACCATCTCGCCGACGACGCCTCCCTGCTGGTTTCCTGCGCCCTCCGTGTTCAGCTCTGGTGCTGACCTCTCCGGCTCTTCCAGATCGGCGGTGGCCGCGAGCCGCTACTGGGCGCCGCCCCGATTTGCTGCGCCCACTCCCCCTCGCCTCCCTCGCCGGCAGCGGCAGCTGGGTGGCCGGCGCTGGCGGCTTGGTTTCCGGCTTCTTCTCCCTCTCAGCGTCAGCGAGATCCGCCACATTCTCGTCCTAGCGCGCGCGTCTCCTCTGGCTTCATGCTCGAGTCATCTCCCCATTCTCTTGCCCTTTATCGTTGTCCAAATCAATCCCCCATTTTCACCGGTGTCCTGTCCTGATGAGGGTGCAGCCATGCGGAAGTGAATCCCGGCCCGGCGTCATCGCTTCTTGCTTTACACCTATGTTTAGTATCGCATGGTATTCATCTTTATGTTGCTTCCATAGCAGCTATGCTTGGGTTACTTACTTCTTTGTATTCCACACTAAAGGTGCATTTGTAATGTTGCCCGTATCTTTCGAGTTAATATATGAATAAATAGAAGATCTGACATTTTCCCTCATTTTATTGCAGTCCGTCAGGGAAGCTGGTGCAGATCGAGCATGCGCTCACCGCCGTTGGATCCGGCCAAACCTCGCTTGGTATCAAAGGTGCCCCCCGCGGGTGCCCTGTACTTCCTGCTATTGGTGGTCTTATGCTGCCAGCATCGATTTGCTGCTGGAGTTTTTGTGATTTTAGACAATTTTAGACAGCGATGTGTGGGTTTTCTGTACTTCAGATAGGTCGATGCGGATGATTTCTATTCTTGTTTCTTACGTGTGAAGTAAGTTCGTATTAGGGTTTGACATCATATGGTTTTAGCCCATGGCTAATGTCTGCTTTAGTTAGGTTTTCTCTTGTAGCTTTGTCATCGCAGAATCGCATGGTAGTGTTTAGCTGTGGGACTTGCCAATTGCATATGATGTTTCATGCTTGTATGTGCCATAGAAATCATTAATCTGCATAAATCAGGATTCCAATGCCAAGTGGAAATAAAGGCCTCTTTAACCACATAATAAATAATTACTAATCACAATGCCCTTCTGTATTTGGCTGGCCAACTTAAGAACACTGAGATTATTTGCACATCTAGTGCCCAATTGGCCATTATGGAATTGCGTGTGCGCAAAGGGCACGAGCGGAGACTGATATGCCACTAGAGCTAGTAATCTTATGCATTCAATATACACACACCTTGTTTATTTGATGTCAACGGGTCTGTCAGATCATGTTCGTTTTAAATACATTCTGCTTATGAATGCGGGGTTGCTGTTTGGTGTAACATATTCTCTGAAGTATTCGGAGTTGCTGTTTGCTGTAACATGTTCGTTTTATGTTTGACATGCATTCTTTATACAGCTACATTTGCACCAATATATTTCTTTCTTCTATTATAGTTAGTTAGTTACTAAACTGATTGGATGAATTTTAGCTTAATATGTATGACACATTTTTGTATCATTTTTTTGACTGTTCTGTTGTATCTTTCATATGGGGTCATGGTTATAATATACAACCTTTTCACTCCCCTTTCTGTGCGACTTATTGATTCTGAGATATATGCGTAATTTTTGTAGCTGCCAATGGTGTAGTTATTGCCACAGAGAAGAAATTGCCTTCTATTTTAGTGGATGAAACATCTGTAAGTGCAATACCATCCTTGATTTAATTTTCTTGTCTGCTTGCCATCCTTTGATATATCAAACAAATTATTATCAATCTATTCTGCAAATTTCTAGGTACAAAAGATTCAGTCATTGACTCCAAATATTGGAGTTGTCTATAGGTATTTTTCCAGCGTTGCTTAATTTTGTAATTCATTTTTCTATCTTGGATATAGTTCAACTATTGTAACTTCTGTTACTGTATTACCCTTACCCCAACTAAATGTTGTATTTGTTAATGTTCTTAATTTCAAAGATGTCTGAGCCAGTCTTGCTGTGTTGGGTGCTACATTTTGTTTTTTACTTTTATCAGAGATGAGCTGGTGTATGCATATATAGAAGGATAAAATGAACAACCTGTATGAAGGTTCATGCCTTTATGTTTTCACCTTAGTCTGTAGACAGCCTTCAAAAGGATTTTTTTAAAATATATAAATATGTTCAATGTTGCAAGCAAACCAGCTAATTGATAGGTCAATCAACGTAAGGTGTCATTGAGAAAACATGAATCATTCACCCTTTCTAAGCAAGCAGATGAATAAAATTTGATTTTCTATTTGTTATTACCATGCAAGCTATGTCCAGTGGGTCAACGCACTGGTGTGATTTACTCATAGCATTGCTTGACCAAAAAAGTGCACATTGAAGATCGACAACTAAACTTATAGTGCTAACAGCTAAGCAATCAGAATGATCACATTATTTTCTTTTCAAATTGGTTACTAAATTTCCCAGCTTACGACCATGGCTCCATTAATACAGTTTCACATTTGGTGCCTGTGCACTTACCTACTCATTATTTTCAGTGGGATGGGTCCAGATTTTCGTGTTCTTGTCAGAAAAAGTCGGAAGCAGGCACAGCAGTATTATCGGTTGTACAAGGTATATTCCTTGGCTTAGACCTCAAAAAGAAGTATCTGCACATTATTATTTTATAATAAATTGCTACTTTGGATAATGTGCAGGCACTTGTAGCCAGGTTCTATTTCCCTGGTAAATATGTTCACTGATTATTGCTCATTTTGCAAATGCAGGAAACCATCCCTGTTACCCAGCTTGTCCGAGAGACTGCTGCTGTTATGCAGGAATTCACACAATCTGGGTATGTTACTATACTTTTATACTATCAATTGTTATATCAGTAATGGACTTGTTCTACAGGAAATATAAGCTGCTCGATAATTTTTAGCCAAATCTTCACAAACCTTTTGATATAACTTGCTTTTGAATATAAAGAACCCGTATTTGTAATGTAAACTTAATTGTGGAACACAACAATGCATTGCACATTTATAATCCCAATATATAGGGCCAGAGTAAACTGTGTGCGGCCAATTTGTTAGATTTTCACTTGATGGGTGAGCTCGAGAAACTTGACATGGGAGGAGTGGTAGACCAAATTTGACATGGGAGGAGTCTGTTAAGAGAGATTTGAAGGATTGGAATATCACCGAAGAACTAGCCATGGACAGTGGTGCGTGGAAGTTAGCTATCCATGTGCCAAAACCATGACTTGTCTCGAGCCTACCCCAACTTGTTTGGGACTGAAAGACTTTGTTGTTGGGTGAGCTCGAGAAACTGCGGTTTTAAAATCCTACAGTTACGACACAACTCAGACAGTCATACATGTAATAATAGATAAAAGTTGATTGTCACATAGCTTTTAAATTTGTTTTACATGTCAGACAAAAGTTCAGCTAAAACTTCATAGGAATATATACTCCCTCCGTATCAAAATATAAGATGTTTTAGCATTTTGTAGATATAATGTATCTAGACATGTTTTAGTGTGTAGATTCATATGCATCTTACACTAAAACATGTCTAGGTACATTATATCTACAAAATGCTAAAACATCTTATCTTTCGATACGGAGGGAGTACTTATTAAGACCTACATCATCTTGAAAACCACATACATGTAATAATAGATAAAATTTGATTGTCACATAGCTTCTAAATTTGTTTTACATATGTCAGACAAAAGTTCAGTTAAAACTTCATAGGAATCTATACTTATTAAGACCTACATCATCTTGAAAACCACTACTATCTTCTACCTCTTATACATAAGATGTAACATGTTGTACTCATAACCTTATTTTTTTGCAGTGGTGTAAGACCATTTGGTGTATCGCTGTTGATTGCTGGGTATGATGACAATGGCCCGCAATTGTATCAGGTATGTGCAAAGAGCTACATGATAGAGACCTTGCTATTTCCCTTCCCACTTTTTCAGATTCAATCACGTGTTATTTTTTATCTCACTTACAAGGCACCAGATGCGTATTACTGAGTTTACCACTTCTCTTCTACTTTTGACTGAGTTCCGCACGTCCTATGCTCATATCATTATGGTGTAGTTAATAAAAATGTTGGATTTCTCATTGTTGATTGTTTCTGTAGGTTGACCCATCAGGATCTTACTTCTCCTGGAAAGCATCAGCTATGGGAAAAAATGTGTCAAATGCAAAGACTTTTCTTGAGAAAAGGTAGATAGAGAATCAATCTATCCTACCACTAGTATTCGTCACTGTTAATGCTACACTGCTGCTTTTAAAAAAAAAGAATCTTATGATCATAATAAATTGCATTTATTGCTATGTCATCTTCCATCCGTTCATTATTGCAAGCAGCATGTATGTTGTCAAGTTTTTTTCTCTTTTTCCCATGGTCATATGATTTAACGGGCATAGCTTTTACTCGTAGATACACAGAAGATATGGAGCTTGATGATGCCATCCATACTGCAATTTTGACTCTGAAAGAAGGGTAGCTACATTTTTCTAGTAGTTGGCTTATGCTTATGCTGCCAATTCGGTAGCTTATCGAGTACTGACTGTTTCTGGACTTGCAGATATGAAGGTCAAATCTCTGCCAACAACATAGAAATTGGAGTTATTAGAGCTGACCGTGAATTCAAGTATGTATACAAAATCAATGATGCCTTTTTTACTGCAACATAGCAATGAGATGCAATATTTCTTTTGCCTCCTTTTGCATCCCGTAGAGATAGCCCATTGTCTAAAAATAATAATATATACCATAGATAGCCCAAGCGTCTCACCCAGTCAGGTGTAGTTCAGCGGCAAAACCCTTGTCGAGTCGTAGGCCCGATCAACCGCTTAATCTCCTCCCTGAATCCTGATTGCCGGCAGGCGCCGCCGACGGCGAAGGGAACCAACGGCAACACCGTGAGCGACTTCCTCCCGTCCACCCTGCTCTGTGCCGCCTGATTCTAGCTGCTTGCCTTTTGCCTTTTCAAAGCATCGTACTAGATCGCCATGGTTAACTAATCTGCCCTAACCAACTCTGCTGTGTATGATCGTCACCGCAGCTGTGGGTCAGTATCTCCGCGTAAGTAATCAGGTGGTTCATCCCATGCGCTTATCTGGTAGATCGAAGTTATTATATCGTTTCGACTATACAAAAGATTATATCTGAATCGTACATAGTGAAAAACAACATGCCAATGCGTCAACATAGGACACGGATCGTGCGGCGCCTGGGAACTCCAGCCACTCCAGCCAGCTTCCTCATCCTCGGGGCCTGGGAACTCCAGCCACTCCAGCCAGCTTCCTCATCCTCAGGCCGGCGGCCAAATCGCGGGCTGCATGCAGGCATAAAAAACTGTTGGTGGCAAGGACCTAGAGCATGCATGTGCGCACTTGCACGGATGCTGCCTGCACGTTTGCTGGCCACCTTGATCTTCGCCAACGACACAAGAAAAATAAAATACAATTGCAGCTCAGCGTAGATGGTCACGCATGAAGCTTCTTCTTCCATGCCTGGGTGTCCAAATTTTTCCTGTGCTTGTTACTTTTTTTATGAATCTGGAGATCAGCCATTGTATCACACTTGATCTCACAAACCTCGCAGGTTGCTGGTTGCACATTTGGCTGGAGAAGTTACAGCCGAATGTGCAGCCAGCAACCTGCGAGGTTTGTGAGATCAAGTGTGATACAATGGCTGATCTCCAGATTCATAAAAAAGGTAACAAGCACAAGAAAAATTTGGACACCCATGCGTGGAAGAAGCAGCTTCATGCGTGACCATCTACGCTGGGATGCAATTGTATTTTATTTTCGTTGGCAAAGATCGAGGTGGCAGCAAACGTGCAGGCAACATCCGTGCAAGTCTCTTCTTCCTTGGAGTCCGTGCCTCTAGCTGGCAACGTGCGCACATGCATGCTCTGGGTCCTTGCCACCAAGAGTTGATGATGCCTGCATGCAGCCCGCGATTTGGCCGCCGGCCCGAGGGTGAGGAAGCTGGTTGGAGTTCCCAGGCGCCGCACCGCACGATCCATGTCCTATGTTGACGCGTGGTGTGGCCGTGCGCTGCGGTGCATACCGATCTTGTATTGATTTTCACTGGAGATTCGAGGGTCTTGAGGATCTTATCTAGAGATTTTATTTGTGGCTAATTGGATCTAATCTATGAGCTGGAAAATTGAATCTAATCTAACCTAAAGAACCGATCAGATCATTGATCTAAACTGGGTGCCGCGCCCCCGAGGAGATTGATCTCCCCGGGGGCGGCGTGCGATGCGGAAGTGGTGGAAGTCCTAGGATCGGCGCCGTGAGGCTAACCGCTCTGATACCATATGGAAAGTTGTGATCCCTAATATTTCGTTGTTCTGATTTAGCCCTCATATGGGGGTATATAAGGAGAGGTACATGGGGAGGTACTTGGAGTACAAGAACTAATTCAGAGGGGCTCGGCTGGCCCGGTCGCCCTACGCTACTGGCGCTTCCAAAGGCGAAGCTCTCGTCTTTGGCGACCAGCAAACGGAGGGCTAAAACCTGTAGTTTTGAAGCAAGGGATGAGCGCGAAAGCCGTTGCGCGTTAGCGCATACGTTTTCTTGCTGGGGCGGACACGGATTTCTCAAGTATGACTAGGTTTAAACATATTCTATTCTATGTGTACATGTACGTATCCTAACAACTATGTCATTGAGGTGTACCCTAACTCCTTAACATGGTCGTTTTAACTTTGATTGTTCGTTTACAATTTGTGCTACTCTCAATTCATCTGATCTTGTTTTCTCTTGGCCGCGTAGCTGGTAATAAGTGACCATTGACTGCTGTTTTTAGTATATGTTCAATATGTTTGTTGTGCTTCTACTCCTGTTTTATCGGTTATAATAACTGTCATAATAAAGGCAGTTTAATCAGAGTTTAAATTCCTTTCTGTATTCTGACTAGTAACACTTCCCGTACAAAATGCAGAGTTCTAACTCCAGCAGAGATCAAGGATTTCTTGGAAGAGGTGGAGTAAGCTGCCCGTTGACAGTTTACTTGGGTAGTGAAGATTCAAGATGTAAACAAGATTGATAGTGAACAAATGAATTAAATGTGTGATGCCTTTGTCTGATGTTGATTATGTATACATGTTCAAAGGGTACCAGCAATAGTTGCCTTTTTTTTGCGGGTCAATATCGGAGCTTTTATTCAGTAAGTTCGATCCTTGGTTCATCAGCTAGGAGGCCGGTGACCAGGAAAGGAGGTACAAGTTCAAGGTATCAGTCACCATCAGCATACATGCACGCTTAGCACAAAGATAGTCCTATAGATTTGCTGCTCTACTAACATGAACAATATCAAACGAAGAAAATGTAGCGGCAATCTCTCCAATATCTAAAAGGATAGGAGCCACAATTGAGTGAGCATTGTGACTAATATTTCCAGAGGTTGGCAACCTCCCGGCAGTTTGATTCCATGATCACATGTGTGAATCCCCTTAATCTTGCGAAAAGGACTCCCTCTCGTAGTGCTTCCGCTTCAGCAATCATAGGATCTATTACCCCTAAATGGGGTTAACTCCATGCTCTCAGGAACGCAGTAGTGGATCGAGCTACACCTCCTGCACCCGCATCAGTATCCAGCAATAGTTGCCTGTTCAGAAGGCATCACGTGTCTCTTCTGAGCAGGTGCCTTGTACTTGTAGCAATAGACACAGCTAAGTAGCTAACAGTCTGCTGTTGTTATTTGCATCTGCCAGGGGTTTTACCAATTCTAGCACTCCTTATATGTGGAGAGAAGCAGTATTCCATATATTGTTAAATCTCCTCCAAACCTAATGGTTAAACAGGTAGAAATAGGTACAACATAATGGTAGTTTTTTTTGTCGAATCATATGAGAAAACACTTAAAAAATAAAAAGATCATGCGCGTGTTCAGATAATAATAAATATCTCTTGTATACTATTTTAAAAAGCTCTTGTAGGAAAAACATGAAGTATGATATAAATATTGTTTTGTTGAAAGCATTATGAGAACTTTGAGAGTGAACTCATAAAGGAATTTTCTTGATGTAACGATTGAACATGGTATAATGACTCGTGTATATGTTGAAGACGAATTTCCAGGGCTGTTTTTTATGGAATGTTGAAGTTGATAAGAAATGAGAACTATGTAAATAAATCAGTGAGGTTATGATATGACTTGCAAGCTGTTCATTTTCCCACCTTATGGTATCTTATGAGGATATAACAATTTAGTGGCTTAGTGATATTGGTATTCCCGTAAATAAATAAATATATATATATATATATGTATATATATATTGGTATTAAGTTTTCTTATCATTCGGTGAAGCCACAAACATTCAGCGATTCTTCATGTAATACAATTGTTTTATGATATTTGATTGAAGTCACTAAAGTGTGTTGGAAGAATTTCAAGATATGATTGATGGAAGTAACGGCTATTAACAATTGTATTGGTTAGCAAGTACATGTCTTGATTGATTGAGAAACTATGTGCTTGAATAATTATTTTAAAGTAATACCTATTCGTGTGAGGAGGCATAGGAATATTGGACTAACATGTATATTGGTTGATGACTATGTTTTGTGGGTCATAGACACTGACATGTTGAATCAAATAATGTGCAACACATGTTAGGGAACATGGGGTTAGAAATACCCGAATATATGAACAATGTTAGTAAACATGGGGCTGGAAAGACCCAACGTGGCACATAACAAGTGTGCTTTTAGTTGTCTCTCACATATGTATGCTTTCTCCTTAGACTTGAGCTTGCCGCATCTGTGTGAAATGTGTATTGACTTACTTAGGGTTTGCACTTTGTAATTGGGTAGGTATAAAAGTTGTTTTCTTGTTGGTCATGAAACATGCTACAAGGGATGGCCATTCGAGATATGATTTTCCTCTCCCTATATGAGATAAATATCTCTCTAGTCCACTGAGTGACCGGATTCAAAAATACATTGCCATTCTACTTAATGTTAAAGACCCAACTAATAAAGAACTACAAGAAACATGACTGAGAAATGCGATCTTTATGTATGGGAGTTGATATGCCATCTTAGGGGCCGCTAACAACTAGTGACCGAGTAGGAGAACTCACATCATGTCTAAACCTAAACATACATGAACATATATGGTCAACACACTTAAGGGGTTGGAGTCTAATTCGCACTTGGATCCAAATTAGGCCGGACATGAGTCCTAATGGCCAGCACGTACATAATCCCATTATGGAACGTCTATAGAAAGAAAGGAGGTCGATCTTTTTAGGGAAGATAGAATTTCCGAAACTTGGCCGCCACTTCCCCCACACACATAGTCGCCCATTTCAATATAGCACTCTGGAGCAGTGACGTTCCTCCAGATATGTGGCGGAGGCATCGTGGTGCGTTGCGTGGAAAATGAATTCAAGGGAAACACAAGGAGCCAATAGTATGACTATAGCTGCACTGAGGAGCTACACCAACTCTTCTTCCTCTGTTGGATTGTGCGTCTAGTGGTAATTCGTGATCTATTACTACAATTATTACTAATTTACATGGCATTTAAAAAAATTATGCTAGTATAGCCTACCCGTAAGTCTTCAGCTCTGAGTGTTAACTCTGGTGTGCTGTCCGAGAGTACTAGGCCATCCAAGAGGAAGAAATAGATTGAGAAAGAGAAAAGAGGGTTTGACGACAACATATTTGCTAGTGTTGTTTGGAGATTTTTTCTTAAATATAGACCAAACTGATGCGGTGAAAAAGCAAAAGAGGGAGGAAGGTACAAAGACGTCCAGGTTGAGAAACAAAAGTTGGGCCGAGAAGTTTGGCTTGAGCAGGTTAGCCAATGAGTCCAAGATCATGTTCTCTGATACAAGTGGTGTGGATGAGAACCAAAGGAAGTACGTCTGAGGCCGTGCGTACTAGCACCGTGACCCACAATACAGACCGCTGCGTTTGATGCACCCTGTATGTTTTCTTTGCATGAACTATTTGTTATTTAGCATGAACTTTGTGTGAAGATTGATGATCTATTTGCTTAGTACTATGTTTGGTTCATGTTATGTGGCAACAAATGATTTAAAGTTGAATTGTTGTGTTAAAACTTTTGAGTTTAAATATGGTTGAATTGTATAAGATGGAATATGTATGTTCAAATTATTGTGGTGTCAAAATGTGTTGCATGTATATTGTTTGTGTAGAATAGAGATGATAAAAGGAGAAAAAAGAGAGGGGGCAAGATTTGCCAGATATGGCTGGAGTATAAGCAAAACATAAGGGCATGTACAATGGTTTTATTTTAACGTTGTCATGTAGGATGATTGCTGAGGAGGTGGAGAGAGAAATGAAAAAAAGAAACTTGTCTTCTTTTAACAATGATATATATCTTAGCAACAATATCTTACCTCATATTTAGGGATATCTTATTTCTGGAGATAAAACTAAGAAATAACATATTGTAATCCTATTTTATTGCCATATCTAAACTCCGTGACAGGTCTAAGATAAGACTTTCTTATCGATCATTGTACATGACTTTAGGACCCTCAAAATAGGGAGGCAAGATTGACCACGCTTGAGTTGCTCTAAAGTAATAAAAATGAGAGTCGAGGAGTATTTAGCGGCAACAAGCGAGCAGCACTAGTAGGCACTTCTGAAATCCCTCTAACCAACGAAGGATGAGACACTCTGAACATGACATAAATCGGGAAGAAAAGGATGCAGAAATATAAGTCCGATGAACTTGATCAAAAAATTTATTTATATAATACTCTGACTCACTGGCTTGTCCAGCCATTATTAGGCAGAACTATTCTACACATATCTTTGACGTTCGAACAATCCACTGAACACGGCTTGGAGCTGAGGTGACTATGAAGCATCTGAGGTTTCCTAGGAACAGACTAAAAGATATACCTTCTAGTTGCAGAAAGAAAACTATTCCAAAAAAGTAGGTGGGGAAGAAAATCCGACAGCCTGAAAATGTAATAGAAGGATGAACTAAACAATATCTCGTGCGAGCAAGCAGACTAAATTAGCTTGCTAAATCTGAAGAGCAGAAGCAATTGAATCTGCCAGACTGAGAACTTCAAATGGCCGCCTGTCCTTGACCGCCTCGACAGTGAGAGGGCACGAGTCAGTAATCCAAAAGTGGCTCAGGGCATGCTCCGGACCCTCTGAAAGTTTTAACAGTGAACACGTTGGTATTTATGTTCAACAAAATACAAAACAAAAAAAATAAAGAAGTGATGAACTAGCAAAAGCTCTTGAAATTGCAATTCACATAAGGTGATTCCACCATAGTCCTTTATAAAGAGAAAACTATTTATACATGACAACTGGCACAAAAAATCAACAGATGTTTGGGTAGTACTTGCCACGAGATGTTTAAACACAAGAATTTTTACCCGTATAAGGAAAATTTACAGGGTATGATGAAGTGTAACTGTGTCGATGGTGAATTAGGATGCATAGAATATAACATCAGAGTTGAAATCTTATAGGATGGTTACTAGCATGAACAATCAAAAGGGGGTTCTCTAAATTGCTTTACACAAACTGGTGTCTGAAGGAGTTGGGGTAAAAAAAAATTACACAGTGTGGTTGTATCATCAAGAAATCAGGATAAAAAGAATATCACCGGATATTAGAAGTCACGGCATTCGGAGTGACAAGCCTTGTAGGGGTAGCAAGAATATGAACACGAGGTTTTGTTTTATAGTGCTTCATACAAATTAGAACAATACAGTTCTAATCATATTGTTATTAGTGAGGTTAGGGTATGATGCAGCTCACAACAAGACAACAAGGAAATATGATGCAAGGAAAAGCATAAGAGTTTATGTCACAGTAGGAACTAGAATCCACCTTTCATTGATATCTTTAAGATTTCATACCATGAAGCCAAAATTGGAGAAGTTTGCAGGTAGATTTAGTAAAAAAGAAAATGAAAAAGTTTTCCCTCGGTGCAAGGACAGTCATGTGATCTTTAGAATTGCATACCATGGAAGCATTGGAGAAGTTTGCAGGTAGACTTAGTAAAATGGAAAAAAGAAAGAAAAGTTTTCCCTCCGTGGTTAATGACAGTCATGTGTTGCTCTTTGAAAATTAAGAATTTAGTTCCTCAGTCAAACATGTATGGTAGCCGGTAGGTGAAAGAATAAATAGTTTATCAGTGAAAAAAGTAAGAAAAAAAAGTGAAACATAGGTTTACCAACAAACTTGACCGGCTGCTCTAATTTGATCACGTACTATTAAAAAGGTATCTGCTGAGAAAGAAACTAAGTTTTTCATATTCATATTGATTGCTCCGATTCAAGAGCTCCAACGAAAAAAAATAAAGATACTATGGGAAAATTTTACCATGCCAATATGATGAAGCTAGTGATGGGTACATACCTCCATTATCAGGCTTAAATTTCTCAAACGACTTGTTGGGGAAAATGCCATGTGTCACATACGCACTAACCTTTGCTGCTCCATGAGCAGCCAACACTTTCTGGACAGGAAACTGAGTATCAATTTACGATCTTGAGGAAGTATGGTAACCACAAGGATACATAAGTTGAAGATCCACAATTAATCACTAAAAAAAGGATTTTAAAGCTAATAGAAATATTTCCTTGCCTGGCATTCAATCAACGTACCACCAGATTGCACCAAGTCATCCACTATAACAACATGACGGCCTCTAGCATCTCCCTCTTTTATACGTACAATTCTCTGATCACCTTCTCTAACTTTGTTGCATATAATCTATTTCAAAAAAAATACGTAAAACAAGTCATTACATAATAAATATATAAGAATGACAATTTATGCAGGTATTTCGAGGTATTAGGACAGAGCATATTTACCATAGGAAAATGTTGAAGTTGCTTATAAAAGCGCTTCCATGCGCCGTCATCTGGAAAAGCTATGGCTATCTGAAAACAAAAATGGGAGTGTATCAGACTGCATCCATATAACACTGTCAATTAAGAACTTATTTTCTTGGTCAAGTCGGGACTCAGGTGTACTTACGTTATCAGAATCAGGTAGCTCCTGAAGCCTAGATTTCAGCAAGGGGATGCCACTCTCAAAACATGGCAAGATTGCGTCTCCAAAGTAAAATCGCTCCTAATGTATTGTTGCAAAAAGGTTTACACGTGATGATTTTTATAAAGGAACTGGTGAAGAAGTCAACTGGATGATATGGACGAATTTCACTTACCTGCAAAGCATGAATATCGAAAATCACTAAACTGGTGGGACCACCCCTTGATATTGGTATGTGTGACAAGCTTCTAGCGAGTGTAAAGGCGGTTGCAACATCTCCTTCATCTTCCATACGCTCGGAAGTCCCAGTTGGGAAAAATGGGAGTATCAGAGTAAACGAAGCAATGAACAGCTTTGGCAGATTATATATGATGGATAGTTGCTCAAATATGACACCAGGCGAGCTAAATGATGCTAAGAAAGCAACATGCCGCCCGCGTATGTTCTGCGCATTTGGTATGAACAAATCTGGGAACCCATCGGGAAACTTCCTGGAAAAATTGAGCAGAAGTTAACGGAAGAGAGGAGTTTGGTGTAGTTTTGCTGACATTAAAATAGGTTGCTGGCTGAGATAGAGTTAGAAGTACTACGAAAGTCTTTGTTCCTGCCTATAAATAACTACGGTTAGAAGTTGAGAGCGTTGTGATGATTTGCAGTTTCAATTCTACAAGTTTGGGCCATATGGGGCTATTGTGAACCGATTTACGTTTCTACGTCAATAATAATATTCAGTTGATTGACTCTACCGTGTTTCTTTTAGAATCGTTTAGACAAAATTTAGCACATTGCTTATTATACCTGAATTGGAGCAATCATTTCACTTTTTTTTTCCAGGGAAATGGAGACAAATTGAAAGCTTGGGGCTCAGATTGTATAGCCAGAGAATCCAATTCCGAACGCACTAAAAGAAAATGAAACATCTAGGAGAAAAACAAAAGAACGCGAAGTGAGGGGGAAGGGACCTCCAGGAGATGGAGCAGAGCTGGATGTCATCGTTCCGGGCAGCCACCTGCTGTGCGAGATCCGTCATCTCCTCGCAGTGGTAGAGCAGGATGCTCTTCTGGTCCCCCGCGCCGCCGGCCATCTTGGGCACGGCCAGCGGCGTGACGTCGGGGTGCAGCACGTGGAGGCCGGTGCCGTTGGCGGTGCCGATGCTGCGGGCCCCGCCGAGGTGGAGGCTAGCGTGGAGCCTGCCGGAGGCGGAGGCGGAGGCGGGGGCGGATGCTCCAGGGGAGGCCCACGGGAATGCGAGGCTGGATTTCGGGCTCGGGTGCGCGCTCGGGCCTGCTGGGGTTTTGGCACGGAGAGCGGCGGGGGAGGCGGAGCCGGCCGTTGCCATCTTCTCTGCCTTCGCGTGTCAGGCGCGGCGGGACGGAGCTGGACCGACCGGTTCTGATGTGGCAGGGGTGGGGAGGTCGCGGTTCAGGTGGTACCTTTATGTACCAGGCATGCCACACGTGACAGCTTATGCGCAGCGGCGTAGGCGCACCGGCGGCGGCCCGTGGGTGGTTGGGTTGGTGCAGTCCAAGGCGGACTCACGACTGGCGACGGTGGCGTAGGCCTGCCGCTGCCGGTGTAGTCGTCATCATCAGACGATAAGGATCCGAGTCGCCGGTTTTTGTTGGACGCTGGACGTGGCGTCGCGTCACATGTTTAGGTTCGTCCCATCCTTGATGTTTGTCCGTTCAAAACGTGATTGCGATCTAATTACTTCTATATATTCGCTGCCTCAGTGCGTAGCTTATGATACTTGAGAGCATCTCTAGCTCGCGCAGACCCATTTAGTCCTTCTTGAAGGTGTTGCTTCGTACAAGACACGTCGAAGGCAGTAGCGGTGGAAGACTCCGGTGGGCGCAGCCGTTGCGGACCTTCTTCGTTTTCGTCGATCTGCCGTCTCTGGCATTATTTTCTCTTTTCTTTCGTTTGTTGTTCTTTTGGGCATGGTTGTGTTGTTTTTGCTCCAGCAGTGGTCTCAAAATTGTCTGGTGTGTTTGCTATATTAATATAACAGGGCGCAAGCCTATTTTGACATTTAGGTCCGCGCGTCTTCATTTCATTCGTTTGGTTCATGATGTCGGCTCCTATTCAGCCATTTCTACCCACTGAAGCCAACATGTAGATCCATTTGGTCCGCTCATTTCAGTTTTATCATTTCCGAAACATTTTTTTGATAGAGTTTCAACATCTCACATTTGAATTCGATAATAAAACTGCAATTTTAATGCTACGTTTTAATTCCTAGTGCTATGCTACTAAGAAATTTTAGAGGGGCTCTAGGCTTGAGTAATTTGAAGTCTCATGTCAGTTCATTCACAGACTTGTTGGTTCCCCCTCCTCGCTCCTTTTTTGCTTTTTTGCTATGAAATACGTAGTTTGCGTCGACATATTAGGAAAATTGGCCGCGCATAGGCAGCGCCATCGGCGGAGATATCTGGTAAATATGTAATGGTTGGTAGAATAATACTATAGACTTAAACATCCCTAAACATGCCTACGAAAAATACAATCTTGCTTAGTAAGCCCTTTAAACTTTATTGTCAACAAGTCGAGACTCTTATGGATGTGAACATCCCCACCCGTTTCTTTATAGACCCATTTAATATTCGAAAGGCTTTACGCCTTCAAGAGGGTCTATCGAATTCCAAGTTTAATTCTAGTATATGGAATCTATCTTGAATTTTATGACACCTTGCTATTTAACGGAGTGAGTGCCCATCATTTTTTCTTGTATGTAGCTGGTTCATCGTTGTGTAACAATAATACTTCATCTTCAAATATTGCGATTGGAATATGAACTCTACCTGACCTAAAAGGTTCAATATAAGATTGGAATTTTAGGACTACAATTGTTGCAGGCGCATGAGCATTAGGCGCCATAGGCATCTCTGGAACAGTTTCCGGTGCTGCACCACTTCACTCATCTTGCTCATATTCAATAAACTCATCAAACTGTATTGTTCTCCCACTTAAATCTTTCACGAGAAATTCTTTTTATGAGAAATATGCCGACGACAAACATTTTGCTATTGGTTTATGTAGGATGAATACCCAGCAGTTTCCCTCAGATAACCTACAAAGACGCACTCTTTCGATTTTGATTTTGTTAAAAATTTACATATGCTAAGAACACCAAAATTGAAGAGTAGACAACTTGTATTTTTTTTCCCATTCCATAACTCATATGGTTATGATGGCGCTCTATTCAATGTAAAAAAAAGTAGTTTCTAAAGAATAATTCACAAAAAATATAACGAGAGCTTTATTCATTTCAACATTGATCTAACCATGTATAACAAGGTTGGATTACGTCTCTCTCAGACACTCCATCACTTTACGGTGTTCCGAGATGCGTAGTTTGTAGAACAATTCTGTAAATTTTAGATGCTTGCTAAACTTGTAACTTAAAGTATTTATACTCTATGATTTAATCATAAATATTTGATTTTTATTGTTACGTTGATTTTCTACTTCATCGTGAAACTCTTTGAGCATTTAAAGGATTCCATACTTCTTTTTCATCAAATAGATATACTTATATATATCCACCTAAATCATCGATGAAAGTATATGAAGTAGAAGATTTGACCATGCACGACTAAACATAATGGACTACATACATTAATATATATGATCTCCAATAAGTTAGTCATCTGTTCAATATTGGCATGTGAAGAGAGTTTTGTTCGTTTTAGATAAGTCTCGCAAGCGTAAAAAAATTCAAAATTAAATGAACCCAAAAAGTTCATCAACCTGGATTTCTTCATGTGGTACTTCCTAATATGGCTTAAATGGCAGTGTCACAATTAAGTGAAATTATAATCATTAGACCTACGGCGTTGTAACATCCCAGCGTTCAGGAACTAACGGAGGGTGGAAATAGCAAATTGTGTATCTGTATGCATGTGTTTAAAAACCTGAATAATTTTGTCGCAAAATAAAACCTTAGAGTAATCGGAGTTCCGACATCTTCATGACTTAGGGTTTGCAATAGAGAGGGGGAGATGGATGAATTCTGACACGATCTTTAGGTGTTGTCTCATTTGGGATTGTTCAATTCAATATTTGAACCGAGATACATTTGTGTTTGAGTTTGAATTCAAATTAAATATTAAATTAATTGAAATAATTAGTTATTAATTAAATTAGAATCCTTTACTAAATTAAACCTTTATAATCTAACTTAGAGAGTTTATAAAATAAAAATAGTAAGATTTATTAAAAACAACACAATATTACAAAGTCATTACAAATTACAATAAATTGAAATTACAAGTGTGTTATTACAAATGAATATTTACAACAGAAATTCCTAAACTGAAATCTTGTAATCTTATATTCTTCAAGTGATGTATTTTCTTTTCCAAATTGTTCCTGCAAAACAAACAAGAAACAAAACAAAAATAAAAATGGAAATGGTTATGGTTATGGTTAGTACTCTCAGTAGTGAAGTGCACTGCTAATTAAATCATCGAGATTATGCTTAATCAAGTTAAGTATTTGTTCAGATCAAAAGTTTTGCCTCAGTACAACCTCATTAGCTAGTCAGCAGGAATTACAAGTGGCAGTAAAAAAATACATCACCAGGATAAGACGAGGTCATCTCTCAGCAAAAGATCTACGACAATGCACACAAGCACACAACTAACATATACATGGATGATTTATTTTGTGCTGTCAAAGCCACAACAGACAAATAAAAGGCAAACAGCTGTGCATCAGTAGGAGAAAAGCCCCATTTCACCATCCACACATCCATCTCGAGCTCTAAGCTCATACCATCACCATGAACACCTCAGGACAATAAATCACACCACCCAAATCCCTGTTGTGAGAAGGTCAACATGGAATAAATCAAGACAACAGCTGGAGCAAGTCTAGAGCACAACAACAACAAGGCAACAAGCAGAGCAGGGGAAGTAGCTCAAGTGGGAGGGGATAAAGAAGTCAATATCCATCAGAAAATCGCAGCCACAATCTTAACACCTCTAAGGTGATTTCTACACACATCCTAGAAAAGGATCTTGCTAAATTATGCACAAATAGTGGGATAGGATTTATTTCCCCCAGTCCAGCATAGAGATGCTATGCTAATTACGTCCTAGGGGATTTTAAATGACAAACAAAGCATCTGTTCTTAAAATCAATACGGGCCTCAGGCTTTTGCATCACTGGCCATGGGCATATTCACCAAGTAATCAACTGTTCTTATCAGTTTAACAGGGCCTGGTTTAGAAGGTAAATAGCTGGGCACAAATCTATAATCGATAGCACCTCAAACACATTTCTCACTTCTAAAATCAAGTTCACCAAATCACACATATGAGTAAATAACCAAGGTGGCATATTCTCTGAATAAATTCAGAGTAGCACACACACTATTGTTGTTCTATCAAGAGCATAGCACTAAAATTATCTAACTGACGAAGGCACTAGGGATAAACATCACCAACACCACTAGTTAGAATTATTCACTTGGTGTTCTTGAGCTAGGGTATATCATCAATTATGAAGTAGGCAGTTAATCGCACATGTCACGTCCATCTACACTGAGAGGGCCTAACTTAGGGTCTAGCAGGCACGAGCACAGGCTCGATGGCCTGGCTCTAGAGGAAGGAGAGAGGGAACATGAGAGAGCAAGAAGAGAAGGGGAACATGAGAACTCACCGGAGTTACCACCGTCGTGGTCACGACCTAGACGTACATTGTAGGTCTCGCGTGACTACATGCACATGGGTGGGATCCCAGAATGCCCACAGACTCTGGTGTCTATGATGGTCCGTCCGAGGAGCTTAGGTATCTACCATGAGGGGTAGAGTACCAGGGGTAAACCTGTATGGCATGAAATGGGTGGGCATGTGAGGTACAGATAAGCACAGTTTTGTTTGGATCAACAACCGGGCCCCACACCTGAGTGGATGCGGTAAGAACGATCGCATGGCTGTGCAACATGGTCGTGATCGCCTATGGGTAAATAAAGCACCTTTGTAGAGTGTAAAAGACAATCTGACATTATTACATGATCGATCTCATCCAATCCCTACCACCCCTCTCAGCCTACAGCGGGCATTACTCACACATTGATGGGGGAATCATGCATGGTTAATGGAGAAGTGGCAGCAATGACGATGGCGATGATCTCCTTCGAATCCCTGTCCTGGCAGGGTACCAGCATAGGAACTTCTGATCCCCGAATTGGGTTTTCGATGTGGTGGCGCTCTAGTGTGTTTCTCTGGAATATGATGAACCCCCTCTGTATTTAGGTCAGGAGGGTTAAGTAGTCGAAAGGGGACCCAAGGGAGCGAAGCCATACCATTAGGTGGCGCGGTCTAGGGGGAGCCGCCAGGTGGTGTGGGCCCCTCCCGGCCCCTCTCCAGCTCATCTTGTGGCTCCGGGGGTCTTCGGGTAAAATAGGAGCATTGTGACCTTTTCCGGGCATTTTCCTGAAAGTTGATTTTTCTGCACAAAAACGATACGCCAGGGCAATTCTGCTGAAAACAGCGTTAGTCCGTGTTAGTCGTATCCAAAACTCACAAGTTTGGAGGAAAACAGCAACAAAATTGTTCAGAAAAGTAGATACGTTTTGGACGTATCAAATGGATACACTAAGCAAGAAATATACACAAAGTAAATCTAAAGGATAAAAGGAACCAAAGTGGAAGCACGCGGGGACAAGGATGTATTCCCGATTTCCTCGTTGCTGGTGAGTATGTCTCGTTGGAGGGGTGTGATTTTCGCTACGAAGGCCTACTCAACGCCACAAAGGCCTCACACTATTCTCCAATGAATCTCGCCACGAATCCTAGTTCACCTTCCACTATTGGAATCCTTCAAGGCGAAATCTAGTGCCTTTACAATGATCTTGGGGAACACACCCACAACGGAACTGGGGACTCCCAAAATCACCAAGAATCCGTTTCAAGAAACACAAGTGAGAAATAAGAGGTCTATGTTTTCCACAAGGAAACCCTAGACACAAATCTCTCAAATGAATGAGGGGGAAATGAAGAACGGCTTGGTGAAGTTGTAGATCGGTTCCTTCTCCTTCAATCCTCTGAAGATCAACGAGTTTGGGTGTAGAGATTGGGAGACATCTAGCCTTTAGGTGAGCTCATTAATGGTGGACTTCAATGCTGGACGAGCTAACTTGAGGTGGAAGAGGGGGGTATTTATACCCCCTCCCCAAAATGTAGAAGTTTGAGCCTGATGCAGATTCATCGCACCGGAGACTCCGACTTTCCAAAGATTCTGGTAACATTCCGCAGGGCCGAAAACTTCGCAGAAAGTCTGGGGACTCCGGCAAGTTTCCGACCTAGAGTCAGCGAGTGATACAGACAAGTCTTGGTGCTGAGGAAATCCTGAGTCTGGAGGCTCCGGCCCTGGCGGACCGAATACTCCGGTCTGGTCGGATACTGTGGAAAGTTTCTACCATGTTTTCGGACACTTATCAGTGGATGACAACTTAAGGATTTGGGCGATGGAAATCCTGAGTACGGAGACTCCAGCCCTAGCGGAGCGGATACTCTGGCCTGGCCGAAGACTCCGGAAAGAATCTGCCAAGTCTCCGCAAAGGCATCAGTGCGTGATACATGTTGGCCTTCTTCAGGAATAATTCTGAGTCCGGAGACTCCGGCCTGAAGTTTTCTCCCACTTTTTGGTGACTCCGGCCTGAATCCTGAGCAAACACACAAAACATAATTAGGTGAGATATGCTCTTTCAATATCCCACTTTTTGGTGTTTGATGACAACATACATATTTGCAATAACAAACAAGCTAATGAAGCTAACTATGAGTTTAGAAAATATAGACGGGCTCCCACTTTATGTGTGCATCAAATAAATATTACACAACCAAGGATCGACACTCCACCTATATTTTTTAAACTCACAACAAGTGCAATAACAAATAATTGAATGAACATAATTGCACTTCTAGAGTAAGACAAGTAAGACAATGAGAAGGATTAGCACAATAGCACAATATATAATCTCACAAGCATGTCTTACCACACACAACATAGTCCACACACGAGAAGTTAAAAAAAAGGAGACACACACTTATAAGAGGAAAAACAAATTCAAAAAACTTGTGCTCCGAGCAAACCCATGCAAATCCCCGGGGATATCCTAAATAGAGCAACTTCTCCCCTTTTGGCATCGAGACACCAAAAAGAGGGAAAAGAGCGGTGCTACACGTAGCCCAAAGGATCAATCCTCCTACTTCTCCTCAGAGTCGTCCTCGTCCTGATCCTCCTCCTCCTCCTCATCATCATCAGACTCATACTCATCCTCATGATCCTGAAGTAACCTCACTGAAATCTCCCCAAGGGAAAGAAGAGATGTTCCACTCATTGTAAGAAAGAGTGTGAGATGGCTCAGCTGGCTCAGTAGTGGTAGTAGGCTCAATTCCTGCTTTGTCTTGAAGACACTTGAGTTTCTTCTCCATATCCCTCCTTTTCTTATGCCTCGTGGTTTTCCTTATGAACAACAATGGCCATGCAAAGAATGCTGCGCTGGAACCATGTGAGCTTCTTGTCCTCCTCTTGCACCCTTTGCCTCCCTTGGAGGTGATATGGAGGATCAACATTCTTCCTCCTAGGCCTTGAAGCCTCAGCCTCAATCTCATCCTCCTCCTCACTATCATGATATGCAACATGAGGCTTGATGTGACTCTGCAAGGTCTGAAGAGAACCAGCCTTGTGACATGTTTTTGTGGCAAGACCTTGAACCTTGTCAAGGATGAGCTTCATCACATAAGGTGCATACACTGACACCTTCTTCTTCTCAGTCATGGTGTGGTGGATCTCTTCCTTGATGAAGTCCATGACATCAATCTCATACCCCCACATAGTCTTTCCCTGCACGGCGACACATGTAAGCATTATGGAGAAGGTTCACGAGCTCACCACGGATAGCATCCACATTGCCAGTTTGAGGAGCAATGTTGCACCCAAAAATGCGAAGAAAGATATCGTAGACTCGCTTGAGATCCTTGTTGATGCCCACACTTGGCTCGTTTTCACAGAGAGGAGACAACCGTCTCTTGTTGTAAACAAAACCATGCACATGCATTTTCTTTCTAACAACTGTGATGTCACCATGGAGAGGATAACCCAAAAATTCAGATAATCTCTTCATAGAAGACTCGCATGCGCGTCCAAATTTTCGATAGTCATTTTGCGCATCAACTTGATGGAAAGGGCACAAAGAAGTCATCATTTATATAAAAAGTCAGAAAAAAAAC
Organism: Alopecurus myosuroides; assembly: GCA_028641055.1. Taxonomy (NCBI): domain Eukaryota; kingdom Viridiplantae; phylum Streptophyta; class Magnoliopsida; order Poales; family Poaceae; genus Alopecurus; species Alopecurus myosuroides. Next base: position 226,366,689 of record CM054058.1, read on the forward strand.
TAGGAAAATGCATGTTGGGGAAAGGCTTCAGGTCAGGTTGAGTAGCTGGAAAGGAAAATTACTATTCTTGGGTGGACGGTTGGTTCTCATAAATTCAGTCTTATCTAATATGGTACTGTATACGATTTCCTTCTTCCAATTACCAAAAGGTGTCTTGCATCGATTAGATTATTTTCGATCAAGATTTTTTTGGCAAGGGGATGGTGAGAAAAAGAAATATCGATTGGCTAAATGAAATGTGGTATGCCGCCCTAAAGATCATGGTGGTCTGGGGATTCATGACCTTCAGGTCAAGAATAGAGCCCTTCTTGGTAATTGGTTGTTTAAGCTCCTTACCGAAGATGGGATTTGGCAAACTATTCTTAGGAGAAAGTAGATAGGCTCCAGAGCGGTATCCCAGGTTTCTTGGAAATCAGGGGACTCCCACTTTTGGGCTGGACTAATGGCGACAAAAATTCTTTTTCCCATTTGGTTCTTTTTCCATTAAATATGGTTCAGAGATGATGTTCTGGGAGGATAGGTGGTTAGGTAATAACACACTCCGAGAACAATATCCAGCTTTATACAACATAGTCCTTGACGTCACAAGAGTGATTCTATCGCTACGGTGTTGGAAAATTTTCCGCTAAATATGACGTTTAGGAGAGACCTGGTTGGTCCCCGTATGTTAGCTTGGAATGAACTACTTCATCGTTTGATGGTAGTGAATCTGACTGAGGTTACGGATGAGTTCCGATGGAATTTACACTCGAATGGTAAATTTTTGGTGAGATCAATGTATGAAGCGTTACTTCAACCAGATATGCCAATAGATAATAATAATAAAATCTGGAAGATAAAAATTCCACTTAAAAACAAGGTTTTTGCGTGGTATCTTCGTCGAGGTGTTATATTAACTAAAGATAACCTTGCAAAGCGCAATTGGCATGGTAGTAGACAGTGTGTCTTCTGTCATCATGACGAGACAATCAAACACTTGTTCTTCGACTGTAATATTGCTAGTTCTATATGGTCAATCATTCAGATATGTTCTACCTTATATCCACCAACAAGCATTGCCAATCTTTTTGGGAATTGACTTAATGGAGTGGATAAAAAAATTCAAAAGGCTTATTAGGGTGGCAGCGTTTGCCGTTATTTGGTCGATGTAGCTATGTAGAAATAACAAGATTTTTTATGGTAAAAATTATTCTCTTATGCAGATTATCTTCAGGATTACAGCTATACTCCGTACTTGGGTACCGCTGCAGCGTGTGGAGCACCATGACCTTTTTATGGAGGTGTGTATCAGACTGGAGGTTACGGCGAAGGACTTTTTATCTCAGCATGGATGGCAGCATAATTTGCGGATCAGCCCTCCACCCCCTTAGGGCGTGTACAACCGTTCAATCGAGGGTGTCTGTAAACTTTCTCCATATGACCTACCGTCGATCCAACGAAATAGTGTATACAACAGGTAGTTTGTTTGCCTGTCTATAACAATCAAAGTCCCAGGCGGTCAACCCACGTTGTTACCATCAAAATCGGATCTGAACTGACCCATTACGGATGACTTTCTCTGTACAATGGCAAATAGCCTATCGGTAAGCACTGGTTTTTATGCTAATAGGCTGTCGGGCGATGTCGTTTTTCGTTTTCCCTCTCCCCACAAAATCTAAATTCCTACGTGTGTTGTGCTACAAACGACTGACTAGATATTGGTGTACATGCCCTTAGGCGTTTTTTTACTTTCTTTGTAATGCGTCTTACTTTGGTCCGTTTTTCTGTCGGTTGTGTGCATCTTTGAAATGCAGAATCTGGCCGTAATACTTACTCTTAATAAGTAATAAAATCTCCCTTTATCAAAAAAAAAAAGCCTTTTCGCCTGAGACAAGAGTCGGCTCCCCGATCAACTTTCGTGGAAGCAAAGTTGGCCCTGCGGCGAGCGCACGGCGTTTGGGGCATTGGTAGGGTTGACAAATAGATAAAGGACTGGCCGAATCTATCCACATCATGCTTTCTTATGTCGTGTCGGCGAGCCGGCGAGGTATAGTACAGCAGCAGCACCCTGTCAAGTGTCAAGTTACGTTAACACGATTTTGTCACGAGCGACGTCGACTTCCATGGTTTCCACGTTCCTGCCAGTACTTTCCCGCATTGTCCGCATGAAGATAAAACAGAAGTTCCTCGATTACATTTACCTGTGTGCAGTGAGCAGCAGTTTTAGAAAGCGAAAACTCCACCGGCCGGGCCGGTGCACGAAGCAGGGGAGACACTTCAGACGGTGATCCAGCTATATATACTGGTTTATTGCCGATACCGTTACCGGTACTACCAAGTTGTGCATTTGAACAGTACTAATTTCACCGTCTGGATTGCTTATTGGGACTCGCGATCGCGGGAACGCATACGGATTTACATTCGTTCAGCAGTGTGTCTCTGGCCTCCGACGATCCAATGCGATGAGCTAGGTAGCAGGTGCAGCTGAGGTCAAGCTATTCGGAGCCTGACCGCCTGCACGGCCGGCTCGACCACCCGGAAAATGTGGACGCGGAACTCGGCGGCGCCGACGAGCTCGAAGACGCAGCAGTCCCCTTCCTCGAGGCAGTTGCCGCGCGCGAACGCGCACCAGCCGCGCGACAGCCGGTCCCTCGTGTTGGGGATGTAGAGCGCCGACCACGCCTTGCCGTCCTCGTCCCGGAGCGTCACCTCCGTCTTCTCCCGCGGCAGGTACTGCCGCGAGAACCCCGTCGGGAACCTCTGCACGCGCAGACGATCCTCGTCACAAACCCCACACTTACGGTTCACAGCACGGCCGGCGAAATATATACATTTGCTGCTCACCATCATGAAGGAGTAGTAGACGTGCATGGTGCTCATGCGGATGACGCAGTACGGGAGCGACGACCGGAACGCGTTCGCGATCTCCATGGCCCGCTGCCGCTCCGCGCTCGTGACTGGCCGCCGGCGGGACACGTACCCGTTGTAGCGCCGGACCGACGGCGGGATGTTGGCCACGGCGAGCTCATCCTGGATGCTCCGCGTTTTCAGCGTGCACCCGTTCTCTGTCTGAGCCCCAGCTGGCCCGTGATACGGCGACAACTCCGGCGACGGCGGTGCTGCGACCACGAACAGCGGGATCAGCTCCTCGCCGTCCACTTCGGTCTTCGCCGCGTTGCACTGCCCGGCTGAACCTGCAATTAAGAACCGTTGCAGCTCTGATTAGGTTCTGTCAAAAACTGTACAATTCGTGGCAGTGCAACAAATCCCCCATTTGAGTGACGTTACGTCGGTACGTGACAGGATATGCTACACCGCTACTGCGACGACGTTCGTAACAAAAAAAGAACACAAAAGATGGAGAACAGTTTTCTTTAAGAACCACCAAATTAATTACAGTACATGTCCTGCTGAATGCACAAGGATAATAAGGGTCCATCTAAAAAACAAAAGCCTAATGAGGGTTTTTTTTTACAAAAGAAATTTCGAACAATTTTTGCAGCACTTGAATCCTTCAGTATTTATTCCCACGCAGGTCGGTCGATTAATTTTTTGTACACTCAGTCGGAGGAAAATTTGCATCAACTCAAAATTATATCTTGCTGCGATTTCTTTGTTTTTATATGTTGCATTGAAACAAATTTTGGTGCAAATTCTAGGAATGTATGTATGTCTAAGTCGTCTAAGAATTTGTTATGCCCAAGTAAGCCCGAAGAGCTCGGTTTAACAACGAGTTATTGAATTGCTGCACTAGCCACGGAGACGAAAAGTCTGAACTAATGGAAAGGACTATACAATATATTTATATTATCACACTCCCCTTCACGTTTAAACTATTTTAGTTCTTAGTGTGGGTTTAGTGCAGGCCGCATATTTCTTTTTTCTTTTCCTAATATACTGCGTGAGCAGTGTCTTAAACTTAATAGCTCGTGGCTCTGATACCATACTGAATTGTTGCACTAGGCATGTAGTCCAAAAATCCGAACAGAAAGAAATAACTTTGCAATATATTTTATATTTTTATCTGTAACTCAGGAGTAGCTCGTTTAACTTATGCTAAGCGTTTGAATAGGAGCAAATGTGAAGAAAAAAAAACAACTAATCTCCTACTAATTTAACACTAGGACAACATAGTCCTTCTGCATTTCCACGTCTCTAACAATATGGTGGATTAATGATACAAGATATAATCTTTACACCGTTATCGGTGTAAAAAATATAGGCAGCTTGGAACTAATATATGAAAAATTACCGTCGTTATATTTGGACGAGTTTAACGGCCAAATGAGTAACTCGGAAACTTTCCTCATTTAGCTTGGTCAACAAATCCAAAACTCGTCTCAACTCATTAGACGCTGCATTTGAGCGAAGGTCAAATTGAGCCATGAGTTACTAGTTTAACTGCGAGTTTAGAGTTTTAGTTGTAACCCTAGGTCCAAGTCGATGGTGCCAGCCATTTGCTCTGATCTTGATTCTCCCAAAAGTTGTTTTTTATTTGCAAAATCTCCCAAAAGTATATGTGTAGCACTCTCTATCTGAAAACATATTTTGAATGCCAGAAAATACAGGGAGTAAAGTGACACCGGACTTACCCAATTCCGGCGTCCAATTGGGGCCCGCGACTTGCGGCATGGGCTGCAGGTCGATAGGCGCCCGGTACGGGACCAGGTCCTTGCCAACTGAATCATTCTTGGCCCTCACAGCTTTCTTCGGCCGGCCTCGTTTCTTGCTGCGCCGGGCCTGGCCAACGAGCAGCAGGTCCTCCCGCTGGCAGGCCGACTTGTCGAACACCATCGCCGTGAAGCGCGCGCCGCCGTCGTGCCGGAACACGAGGAAGTCCAGCTCCCGCAGCGCCTGGTCCCGCACGAACTCGGTCCATCCCGAGGCGAAGAAGGTGCCCTCGGCTGTCCGGCGGACGACGACCTGCCACGCCCGGCCGCTGGGGCCCTCCAGGGTGGCCGCCATGGATTCCTCCACCACGCTCTTGGCCTTTCTGGACGACGCCTCCCAGGGGATGTGCTTGCAGAAGTTTGGCGGGATTTTCTGCATTTAATCGAGTTTTAGTGGACTGTGTATCTACAAACTTTCTTTACACCTTGGATCGATCGGCGCATCGGCATGGCTTGCTGAGACTGAGCGTGACATATGCCTTTATGCGTACGCTAGCATGCATGCACATGTTTCCTGTTTCTGGTATTTTTAGTAACTTGCGCAAACCAAAGTAAGCTGGTTAATTAGGTAATACTACAACACATGCATGCGAGACACCAGCATTACACAGTACATCATCTACCGGCCGTTCACTCACCAGGCGCTTCTTGTAGTCCCCGATAAGCACCTTGAAGAAGTGCGGCCGCCTGTCCCCCGACGCCCACGGCGATTGCACCTCCGCGGCCGGCATCGATCGATTCCCGCTCCCTAAACGTAAAAAAAAAAACGCTCACAGACGCGCGCACTCTGATCAGCAGTCGTGCGCCGGTCAGAGAAGCTAGCAATGCCGCGGGTACGTAGCTTGCAGAGAGCTGGGGAAGAAAGCGAGGAAGGAAAGGGACACCGGAACAGAGGCCGGGCAGGAATTTAACCGGCCGGGAAACAGACGCGAGAGCTCGGCTTTTGATGGGGGCGGTTTTTGGCTGTGGCCTGAGGCTCCGCGGGGCAGTACCAGCTGATTAAACTACCGCCAAAAGCCTCCCCGGGAAACCAGGGCGCAACACACACCGTCCCACTCTCGGTGCCAGAAATGCTCCCTCCAGGCCTCCACCCGTGTAAAACGACCGATACCTCATACCACTGCCCATTTCAGGCGAGGTCACCCTGAGCCCGGGCTCCAGTCGCTTTCTCGGTGAAGTTCAGTTCAGTTCACATCCAGAGAAGCCAAGCTGCCCATGAAAACCATGCAGAGTGCATAAATAAAACCAGTGCCACGATCGGACAGGTTAAATGTGATTTATACTTTAAGGAAAATGATCAAAGGTTACGGTTACTATTTCCGGTAAGTTTGTTAACTTAGTATCAAGTTCAATATTAAGTGTTGTATATAGCTGACCCTACCCCTTTTTTTTGTTTTGAAACAGATACAAAAGATTTGCCTCTATCCATTAAATAAGGGATTAATTAAATAAGGGAGAGACTTTTGACATGAAAAGTAAAGCGAAAGTACAAAAGGGATTACTCTCCCCAAATTACATGACTCAAATTTTAAACCCAAAGACAGGCATGCATCGGTCTTGATGTTGCTTACAATTATTGCGCGGGGAAGACTCTAGCTTACCCTACCCGAAATTGGTAGCTTCGTGGGGGCAAGGAGACACGTAGTTACTCCCTCTTTTTATAATTACCATGTATTTTAGTTTAGTCAAAGTTAAAATTTACAAAGTTTGACCAAGTATATAAAAAACATCAACATCTATAATACAAAATACATATAAAATAAAACATACTTTATGATAATTCTCATAATATTATTTTTATATTATAAATCTTGATATATATTTTTATATATTTTGTCAAACTTTACGATGTTCGACTTTAACTAAACCCGGAATGCGGAATAAAATAAGAGAAAGTAGATGTTATCATCCGATAATGACTTCTGGTGTTCCTTTGTGGTGATGTTATTGAAAGAAGTGAACAAAAAATTGTCACGAGAGGACATGTATGTGACAAGATGGAGTGCATCTAGTAATATAAATAGTACTACATCGTACAGTGTTCACAAGAAAACACGCATGCTATAGTGATATCGCTCTGATGGGTCATCTTTTTAGGATGATAAGAGTATATTTTAATTAGTTGTCACATCAAAGAATTAACCTCTATTATTGATGGTTAAAAGGTTTACCATAGTGAAAGTGTCCAATAATGATGGTTTTACTCATAGATGGCTGTTGAGTGTCTAAGATGTGCCAATTATCTAAGAAACCATACACAACCTCGCTCTCATGCTACTCTTTTATTGTGTTTTAGTTTGAGTTCTATGAAAAGTAAATTGGATTTTCAAATCGACTAGACACGTGATTTGGATAGAATATGTCGACATGGCAAAAAAAATGTGTCCAGTACCACTGTCACGGGAAATCATCGGTAATAGTGATATCACTGTGACCGATCACCTTTTTAGGATTATAGAATATATTTTCATTTTTTGTCACATCAAAGACTTAACCCTCTATTATTGATGGTTAAAAGGTTGTCATAGTAAAAGTGTCCAATAATAGAGGTTATATGATGGTTTTACACATAATTGGCCAAAGTGCCTAAGATGTGCCAATAATAACCTGATAAACCTTACACGATCTGGCTCTCACACTATCCATTTCAATTTAATTTATCTGGAAGAAATTTAATTGTATTTTAGAATTGGTTACACACTGTGATTTGGGTGCAAAATGTCAAAAAAAAAAGTGTCCGAAAACCAGTCATAGGTGTGGCCGTACCAATATGCAGTGCACCCTTCATTTCACCTCCTTTTTTTTTGTTTTTGTTTTTGCAAAGGGCTTTATTTCACCTCCCTTGGATACCATATCAGTACTACGAGATAGCACGGGACGGCTGAAATGGCAACAGTTCCATCTGCATTTGCATAATCTCACTTTAGCGAACTAGCTAGATTCGTTGCTATAGAGCATGCATAGGTCTCTGCTCAATCAGATGAGAATTGCCACCAGTATCTTACTCCATGATTCATTGCAACTTTCAGTACAGTGATGAATTGTGAACCAGCATGGAAACTTGGACGGTGTCACTTGCCCCCAAAACCAAAAGGGATCAGCCTGGCCAGCTGCTACCACGTTGGAATTTTGCTTTTGGGAACATGCAACGACCAGAGCCACTTCAAGCAATGTGCCCCCGTACTCCATGTCTCGGTTTAGAGCATCTCCGACCATTTCGACTCAGCGTACTCGGCGAAAGCATTTCGGCGGTTTAGCCGGTTTTTTCTTTTCTTTTTTTGCTTAAGGAGGCACACGTTTTCAGCCACACCCCCAGGTTTTGCCACCAAAACGAACAAAAACCGCCATAAATTAAAAGTTATGTCTCCATAACAAAAAAGACCTAGATTCGATGATCATCGAGCCAAAGTTCGACGAAAGAATGCCACGGGTCGATGACAAAGTCCGGCGATCAGAACGACAGGAAGGACGATCAAATGGCTAGCTCCTCAGGCGAAGGGGTTGATTCCTCCATCGGAGCAGAGCCCGCGAAGGTGAGCTCGCGTAGCCTCGGGCGCGGTAGTACTCGGTGTCGGGGGAGGGGGGCAGGGGTGGCCGTCGTCTCGTCGGCTGATGGTTCTGCTGTCGCCGCTGGTGCCGACAGTTGGTTGAGGATGGCGTCGCGCTCTGCCATGTACCACGCCTTCACCTGCAGGGTCCATCGTCGTCGGGTCGGCACCCACCAGGAAGGCCAGGTCGGTGTTCCTCTTCTTCCCCGCGACGTTGGTTTTGAGAAGCTCGATCTTGACGTCCCGCCTCTCCACTAGGATGGACCACCTCACCACCGACTTCTCCTCCCTCATGGCGGCGTGGTTTTTTAAGACGGAGATGCACATCTCAATTGACGCATGCAGGCGTTCGACTGTAGGCGTCGAGTCCTAGCCTCCTTGGCCTTCTTGTTGTCGACAGGACGGCGACGGTGTGGGTTGTAGACGTCGTCCTTGTTCTTGGCGAGAGAAAGCCATCACTCTGTCCACTTTTCACACGACTCAATACTGGTGAACACAATCTGGACTCGATATCGTTGTTGTCCTGGCGAAACATGTCGAACATCCGGACCATCTGCACAAGTAGTGACACATGTCAGCGTTTTAATATGGCAAGCTGGGTCGGTGAGGTTTGGACGTACCTCGCGCTTGACGTCGATAGTATGAGCACCTAGAGCGGGGAGGGGGTGTGAATAGGTGCTACTTCCAAATTTTAAAACTTTTTTCGATTTAGTCTTGACACAAAGGTAAATTCTCTAGATATGCAACTACGGTGAATTTACCTATATGAAAAGGGCTACACTAAGCAAGATACAAACACAAAGTAAATGTAAAGGATAGAGGAACCCGATAACGGAAGCACGCGGAGACAAGGATGTATTCCCGAGTTCTCCTTTTGAGGAGAGTACGTCTCGTTGGAGGGGTGCGAGTTTCGCCATGAAGGCCTACTCAACGCCACAAAGAGCCTCACCCTATTCTCCGAGTTTCTGGGGCGGAATATCTGGCCCCCTGGGGGCGGTGTCGGCTCCCTATGTCGACATATCCCCCGGATGACATGCTGGGGGTTTGAGAATAGGCGACAGATGAGCACTGGTGGACTCGACGGTTAACATGGGCACGATTTACCCAGGTTCGGGGCCCTTGAGGAGGTAAAACACTTACTCCTGCTTGTCTGGATTATATCAATGGTGGTTACAATGAGAGGTTCCCTTGTCGCGGGAGATAGATTGGATCTCGAGCAAGACAAAGTTGTGATGGGCTAAATATTTGATGCCCTACCCGGAGGTTCTCTCAGTCTTTATATAGGAGGATGGGTATCGAATCTGCCCTGGGTAGGTTACGGAAACCCTAACTATGTCAGTTGCGCCTCCAGCCTTGGATCGCAAGTCTTGTGAGTGGGCCTTAACTGGGCCTTCTAGATGGCTAAGGCAGCTCCTCACGATGGGTTTCTACATATAATTAGACCGAGTAGGCCCGTCTGGAGGACTCGGGAAGTATCCCTACGTCATTAGCCCCTGACTGCCTATTCGACTCCCGGGAGCCAGGTAGGCACAAAATTCCATGTATGTACAATATCCTGCGACTTCGAGGATAAAAGCTTCTTTAAGGATGTGTCATAGTCGGGAGATTTGCTGTATATAGCAGTTTGCAGAGGGATGTGGTTCAGTCGCTTGGTTCACCCGGCGGATCGGGACCGATTAATTGCATTTGGGCAATAACAGTATTGACCTACACAAATTCGAGTCCCCCGGATCGGATTCGGATAGGTGATAACTTCGACTCGTGCCGCGGAGGACTTATCGAGTCGAGTTTAACCTTTAAATTGGTACCTAGCCGTCCCCAAGGATTTTCATCATGCTGTCAGTATGGAAATTACCAGGGAATGCAGCGTGAGTGCGATTATTGGGGCCAAAAGATGGATTCTTGAGTCTTACCTTCACGTTTGTAAAACGCGGCATCCAGACATGCCTCGATGGAAATACAAACCGGGTGTCAAAATATTGCGCGATGCGTTGCGCATCAAAGTCGCAATATCATTGTTGGGGATTAAGGCGAGTCCTCTTTCGAGGTGTGGACTCGCGATTTTCCGTTAGCAAATGTGGCGAGAGCCTTTTTGTGTAGCGAAGCCACGCCATTTTGGTGGCTGAATAGGGGGAATGCTATTTTATGCTTCGGACCCGCAACATTTTTGAGGCAGAATGAGGCAAGCGCCTTTTTGTTTTTTAGACCCGCGACATTTTTTTAGGCCGGAGTAAGGCAAGTGTCTTTTGCTTTGGACACGTATGAAAATAAATCCGTAAGCTGATGGTTTGATGACACCATGACGCACTTTCCTGTTCCCGATGGGACATAACGCAAAACGGCAGGAGTGAGATGAGACGTGGCAGGCCCACTCTGCCAGCTTTTTTACCGGAAGCAGACCGTCGTGCGCCACTTTTCCCGCTTAGTGGCGCAGTTAATTACGCGTGGATCATGCAGAGTAACCGCAACAATCGTTTCACCTTAAAGCGCCATGTGGTGTCTTGGATTAATGCCACGCGTTCCCTTTCGCAGAGATCAAAGGTTCGAGTCGATCCGGCTGTGGTATAAAGCGGGGCATGCGAGGAAGGATTGCCTCTTCCCTTCGCATATTCCCCTTCTCCTTCCTTAGAGCCCATCCTCCATTGCTGTGTTTATCGAAGAAACTTCCATGGATGGTCCTGGCAAGGGTAGGCGTGCGGCGGCGGCGGCTTCGGCGAAGAGCTCGGGCGCAACCTCATCGGCTCTTTGGAAGAAGACCAGCGAATGACACTCCTCCCCATGAAGAGTCTGCAGGCAATGCAGAAGGATGGGTTTCTCCCCCCGGCGAGATCGGGGCGCGTGCGCAAGCCCGGGAAAGACGAGGACATCCCGACCCCGCAAGGTAACGAGCGGGTCATTTTTGCTGAGCACGTCTCACGTGGTCTTTACTTCACTCTACATCCCTTTCTCCACGGCCTCCTCTTCACCTACGGGATCCAACTCCACGGCCTCCAGCGAATGCGGTGCAGCACATCGCGTGCTTCATCGTATTATGCGAGTGCTTCCTTGGCATTCGCCCGCATTGGGGGTTGTGGAGGCGGCTCTTCTCAGTGAAGACGCACCGGGAGAAGATTCTTTCGGTGAAGACAGGCCCAGGGAACCCCTCGCCACGGGTGGCTTTGGGATTCAGGCCCGAGGCAAGGCCATCTACTTTGAGATGAAATGTGTCGAGTCCGCTCAGGGATGGCGGAGGCGGTGGTTTTAAATATACGAACGTGAACGGTGTGTCAGCGTTTAACCCACACGACGTGCTGAAGAAGAGGAATTCTTGGCGCCATATGATGACGCACGAGGAGATCCAGGCGACGGAACCGCTGATGGTGCAGATTGCCAGTCTTCGCATGAAGGATAAGGGACCCTGGATTACAGGGGTGCACCTGGCATCCGTCTTCCTACTTCGTCGAGTGCGGCCGTTGCAGAACTGTCTCCGCCCAATGTGGGAGTACTTGGACGCTTCAGACCCGACCCAGACTCACAAGGATGAGCTCTCGAGGGATGAGTTCGAAACTCAAATACGCGGTATCACAAGCCTCAAATAAGAGAAATTCAAAGTGATTCCCACGACTGCCTTCGACTCCGACAACCCTCCGACTGAGCTAAATATCCGTGTTGTTCTTTTTCTCGCAGGGTAATTCCTTCGAGTGCTTAACTGATGTTGTATTTTCTTTGTAGAATTAGGAATTCGAGACTTGCTATCTCCCACTCTCCAGGGAAGGTGCTTCTTCCGATCTTCTGGCGAATACTCTCGAGCCACCTCTCGAAACTAGTGTTGCAGCCGCACATAATAGTGAGGAGAGATCTGAGCACGAGGAGGATGAGGAAACGGAAAGTTTCACTCGCGTTTCTCGCAAGCGTGCCAGAGGGGAGGAAGATGAAGTGACCTCCAAGGAAACTTCCCCGAGTCAAGAGGCACCCAAAAATATTGACTCGAAGACGGTGCATGTCGTGACTCCTCTGAAGACACTCCCTCCGTTATCCAACAAGCTTAAGGTTCCCGTTCGCTGGGAGTTGGATGCTTTCAACGAGAATGATGACAAGTGAGTTTCTTTGCCTCTTAACATTTTTTTAGCTCCTATGTACCCGCTATATGCATGATTGTCAGTAAGGACCAGTTCATCGTTTCAGCCCAATCTTCTAAGCAAAAGGAAGGTGCCACGAAGGCCGAGAGAGCTTCGAGTTCGGAGAAGACAGTGGTGAATCCTAGAAAGGACTCTCCTATTCCTGCTAGCGAGAAGCCGAAGGAGACCACCACACCCGAAGCACAGACAAGATTTGATGCTTCGGCTAGCTCTACGGATCTGTTGGCTACTCCAAATGCCAAGGTAAATCTTGTAACTTAGAATTTTTCTCGCATGCAATATTCCTTCTGTTTATCGCGTGCACGGAAAGTGCTCCCGATGGGAGTAGCCCCCGAGTCTATGCATGATTATTTGTTATCGGGCATAGAATCAAAGTTTTTTCCTTTGTTCCAATCAATTTGTTTAAAGGGTGCACGGTAGTGCTCCCGATAGGAATAGCCCCAAGTCTATACGCGATTATTTATTATCGGGTGCAGACTCAAAGGTATTCTTTATTCTGACTACTCGCTCTGCAGGCTGTCTTTGACACCTTGGCTCGATTCGGGTGCCGCCTTGTGGTCGCAGAAGCTGACTGCACTAGTCTTCGCCGCGAGTGCGACCAACTTCTTTTTGGACATGCAGGCTTCGAAAGGTAAGTTGTGTCCATAATTTTGTGAGTAAATTTTTTTTATTTCCCTTCGCTTGAGTATGTCACTTCTTCAGATGAGGCCGCCCGCGCTAATACAGAGAGGGAGTATGCTTTTCACCGAGCCAAAGATCTTGAGAGGGAGTTGGAATCTGTTCGGAAGGAATCTTTTGAGCAGCTCGCACAGGCCCAGGCAGCTCTGAAGAAGGTGGAGGAGGAAGGACAATCTCATGATGATGAACTGACGGGCCTACTCCTTCCCGTAGCCAAAGCTTTGTCAGGTAAAGAACCCGAAAGTTTTTGGTGTTGAGCTTCTCGTTGATTCGTGGAATTTTCTTCTAGCTTTCTAAGTCTTGAATCTTGCAGGTGCACTTGGGTCTCCTCTAGCGATTCCCCACCAGGCCAATCTCATGATGATGGACGCCGTCAACCAGCTCAAGGAGCATGTAATGAAGGCAAAGTCTATCCTCCAGGAAACTGTTCGGGTTTTGACTTCACTGCACCCGAAGTTTTTCGCGGGGCGAGAGATTCCTTCGAATGCGGACAAACTTCTGAAGGCTTTCCTTAGAGAAGATGACCCTCTCTGCAAAAATTCGCTGGCCCAGACAGAGTGCGACGTGAAGACAACGATCCAGGTGGCCTTGGCGAGTGGCATCGACAGAGATCTAGATGGGGCTTACTCGGATATGCCCAAGAACTGAAACGGCAAAAAGGCATCTCTAAAACCTTTTGCGGCTCGCGCTGAGAAGCTAGCTAGTATGTTGTACGAATTAATTACCCGCGTCCATAGTTTCAGGCCTAGTGCCAGCAAAGCTGTGTCCGGAAAATTAGCTGCTCTGGGATGGAGGGGACTTTTATTTCTGTTGACATGTTTATAATGAACCTGCCATTTGGCTAAGTACTTTATTTGCTCCTTGAAGTATGAATGTTGTTTTGCTTATTGATTATGTGTTATTTTTATTGTACGCTCCCGATGGGAGTAGCCCCCGAGCATTCGAGAGTTTTTTGGGAAGTATTTGTCGAGTGCTTGAGCCGCGTGACTCAGTGAATGCACGTTGTTTCCTTTGTCAGGTGACTGCTGCCGGTCCTGGTCCTTCGAGTGCCCCTGGGGTTTCTGCTGTGACAGCTCCACTTGATGCAAGTCTAGCTACTGTGCTGCGTTGCCGAATTGCTGATGGTGAACAAAATTGAAAGTTTTGCAAGGTGTTGCAAATGTGGCTAATTCGAAGCAAAAGCTTGCAACCGAACGCGAACAATTTCTCATGGAGGAGTTGGCTAGTACTGCAAGGGATTTGCTCTGTAAGTGCGCTCCAAGCCCTGAGTAACTTTTATTTCTTCCTCTCTTTTTTCTTCATTTGACATCTTGTAGTCTGCCGTAGGTATTAAACCTGATACGAATACATAAGGACAGTGGGTAAACAATCGGATCATTTCTGAATCCGAGAGTTCCAATATCCGTGGGTGCAATTCCTGGTCCGACAGAAGTAGGGGCTTTGTTATGGCAACTCTACAGTACCGAGTGCGGCAAGTTCGAGGTTTTTTCGAGTCTTACCGCGAGGCTCTCTCTTCTGTGTATAGAACTATGTACCCGTTGGATGTTGCTCCCGAGGGTTTGAATGCCTTGCTGTGAAAATTTCGGCGTGTTGAAGATGTTCGAGAATGCGTGCATCAGCAATTGATCAGTGGTGATCAAGTTGCCTTAGATTTTGTGCGGGCTTGGCATCCCTCATTGGATTTTAGTGTCGTTGCTTGGTTGCCACCTTCGCGAGGGGACTCGGTGGAATTTGGTCCCCATTATGAATCAGTGAGAGCTGCAGCCGAGCGCATCATTTCGTTTACCGAGGCTGAGACTGAGCGGCTGCTCCAAGAAAATGCGAGTCGCCACTAGTTGTTAGTAGTCGATACTTTGTACATTTATGTTGTAACCTATACCTTGTATTATAAGGTGTGTAAAACTTGTTGAATGTGAAGCGTGTTTTTTGTGTACGTTGTTGTTGTGTTATGCTAGTTTGGTGTAGCCCCCGTGCGTTGGGGTGGAACCTTTTTTAGCATGTTGTAAGGTAGTCGAGAAAAAATAGTTGACGAGGAACCGAAAGTTTAGTATATTGATGACTGAAAAATCCATGTATTTGTTCGAGTTACACTTATGGTTGAATAGCCTTATTGCGAAAAGGTAATCTTCTAGGGGTAGAATTTACGCAAGCGCTCGATGTTCCATGGATTTGAGTAGACAACGTCAGTCTCCGGGTCCTTCAGGCGGTATGCGCCTCCTTTGATGGCTTCATGTATGATATAAGGTCCCTCCCAAGGGGGGATAGTTTATGGTGATTTTCTTGCTTCACTTGGCAGCACCAGATCTCCTTCGGCGAAGGATCTACTGCGAACCTATGGACTATGGTACTTGCGTAGCGCCTGCTGATAAACATCAGATATGGCGTATGCGATGTCTTGTGCTTCGTCGAGTGCATCCATGTCTTGGACGAGTGCCTCATTGTCGCACCCGGACTTCTAGAGGATACTCGCAGTTCCGTTGAATAGTAGTGGATTGGATTACGGGGCTTACCGGCACCCGCATCTCTTACGAGTAGGCCAACACACGTATGTGTGACAACCAATCCCTATCCGTTCATCGTCTACGTAAACCATCCCATAGAAATCAGGATACTACCATTGACGTACTTCATACCATACACACATGGTACGTCAACGGCGTTTAACAGAATGATAACACAACATATCTCTAGGACACAAAATATGGAAATAAGTTGCAAATAGCTCTCACTAGAGCAGAGATAGCAAATACAATCATCCAGAGGACACATGTCCCAACATAACATCATTACATCTCAGCGGAAGCATACAAAGGGTCTGAGTACAGACAAATCCAAATAGGCTTAAGAAGCCGGAAACGAAAATACGGAGCCCATCCACGATGTCTCGGATCCTGCCCGGGTCCGCTACCTACTCGTCAGCAGCCTCGTCAAACTCCACGTAGTAGCCGTCACGGGGATCCTCGTAAGCGTAGTCTGCGGAAACCACAACCCCAAAGGGGTCAATACATAAACGTACTGGCAAGCAAGACTCACAGTTCACCAAAGTGTAACCCGTCAACACCAAGCACAGATGCCTTGGGTTCAACGGAAGAACGGGGATATAAAAGATGCTGCAACTGGCTGCACTAACCAACTACAGAAACATACTACAACTTCCGGCTAACAGAAAGGGGATAAGTTAGCGTATCGTAACCAACTATAACTAACCACCAACAAAACCCATCCTGGATCTCGCCCCTTATCCAAAGAAGCAATCCGAGGATAACTCACACAGTTGGATTAATGATGGATCAAGTTATTGTGACAAGAAAGCTATTACTAGTCAAGTTATCATTAGTTAGGTGTAAATTATTCTGAGTACTTGTTAGCCAGTACTTTCACCAAGTTAACCATAACCGCGGAAAACACGGCTTCTCGAGAAGATTTATCCCTGCAGGGGTGCACCAATTTAGCCGTACACGTAAGAATAACCCGCCAGATGGAATGGCCTTTCCACCAAGCGGGGCACTCAACACAACTCAACTCTTCTTCGCATCAAGCTCAAAGCACCACGTGATGTGCGTGCGCGGCTAATCGAGCCCCACGAAGAAAAGGGGACCCTCATAGCACTGGAAGACCACGCCGCCCTAAATGCCGACTACAAAAGTTCCACCCTGGCCTCGGGTTCGTACCTGCATATGCGTGCATCAAATGGAAAGCCCGAACTAAGTGTGGCGATTTGGACGAGATGCGAATCGAATCAAATTGAGGGGGGCGCCCATACACGCTTCCCACATGCGGATAGTGCGCTCATCATGGATCAGTAGACAAGACCCTTTTCCTAATTAGGGTCGACACTAGCAGGCCTCAAAACCACGCCGGGCCTCCTGCCGGTGCCTTATCAACAAATTATTATTACCCATAGCATTAACATGTTGATTGTTTAAACATCGAGCCCCAGAACATGATAGAATATGATAACAGAAAGTAACGGGTAACAGACTCGAGCAAAACAACCCTAAGCATGCTAGTAAGACACGGGCAACAAACAAAGGGGTGATAGGTGTGGAGGTGAGGCAATATCAGGTTTAAAGGGTACCATGTGATAGGTTCGTAACAGAAACAACTATTCATAGGGCTAGCAGAAATAGACAACGGAAAGTATCGGTAACCAATGTTGAAAGGAACACAATGGTTCATGTGAGTGATAACTTGCCTGCAAACTCAGCAGCCTGGTACTGAGCTAGATCCTCAGAAGGGGTGTCGTAAGTATCGTCTGTCTCAACGTCGTCGTCTATCCGAGAAGAAGCAAACAAACAATGCAGAAAGATAAACAATCAATAACATGGCATAGTGCACAATCATGGGATGATGCATGTCATTTAATTGATGCATAGAGATAAACTAGTTGACATGGTAACAACATGATTAAATGGACCCACATGCAATTTGGGGTTACATATGAAAAGCCCATGAATTATGGTTGGGATAATTGTTTTCCAACTAATCAACAGGTGAAAGTGGTTTAGTATGATGCATGGATGAGGAAAACAGAAAAATAACAACCATAGGAACAATTTAAAATAAGGTTTACCAAGTTTAGAAATTTATTTATTAAGTTAGGGAATTTTTGGTTACTTAAAGGTGACACACAAACATTGGTTGTTTTCAGCAATTTAAATTGTTCAAAACAAATAACAAAATTCATATTTGAGTAGAACACAAGATTTTAGGTGGATTACATGTTTCACATGTTGAAAAAGGAATTAGGATGAATTTATTATGAATGAAACAAGATTAAACAAGTTTTAAAGGAATTTAAAACAAGTTTGAATATTATTTGAATTTTATTTGTTGAAAACATAATTTCAAATTCATATTTGAAAAGGTTAGGTTTTTCTGGTTTGAAAACATATTTTATAAGTTCAAAAAATAATTTAATTGAGCAAGTTATGAATTTAGCAAATTTAAATGATTTAAACAAGGTTTAAATTATTTAAGCAATTTTAATTATTCAAACCATGAAACAAAATTTATATTTGAATAGGTGGTTTGAAATAGCATGGAAAACATATTTTATTTGCATTATTTGGATTAAGGATGAATTAGTTATGCAATTATTCAAATTACAATTGAATTGTTTGAATTTGAAATTTGATTGCATTTGGAAAATTCAAAACAGAAAACAATTGGTTTAGATAGATAGATAATTTAATTTGGATCAACAAACATATTTTACTTTTATTAATTGGATTTATAAAATGAAAGTTATTAGCAATTTAAGTTTAAGGACCATTCTGTAATTTTAGGGACTTGTTTTAAAAAGAGAAAGTGCTGAAAACTTTTGTTACTCCGCAGCTATCTACCCTAGGCACTGCCAGTGGGCCTAGGGCCAGCGTGGCATGCATGCGTGGCAGCAGTGCCACACAGCAGCTGACAGGGGGGGCCACCCTGTCAGCGCGCTGCGCAAAATAGTGGGATAAATCCCGCGGAAGCCAGGGTTCGAACCCGTGCCCCGCTGCGCGCTCGCTAGCACTGTAACCATTGCGTTGTTCGAATGTTTCTGTCAGTAAACGATGCGCAGCCAAGGTAAGGTTCAGTTCGCGTAGTTAACTGAAATTTCGCGCGCGCGCTAACTGAATCTTGTCAGAGAACGTTGCCGGCGGCGAGCCGTGGTGCTAGCTGCTGCTGGGATCTGGTGCGTGCTGGTGCTAGCGGATGCGTGTGTGCCCGTGTGGCGTCTGAGAGAGAGCAGGGGGAAGTTGGAGGGCACGGTGGGCTCACCGGCGGCGTAGGAGTTGCAGAGGCCCGCGGAAGATCCGGTGGCGGCAGGTCGATGATGGCGGCGGCGATGTGGACTGTCCTCGGGGCTGCAGAGGTGTTGACGACGTCGAGGAGGTTGAGGGGGACTCGTTCCCGTAGCTAGGAAGGTTGGTGGCGCACGGCAGCGGCGGTGGCCATCGGGGATTCAGAGGGAGCTTGCCGGTGAGGTACAGAGAGGTGGGATTTGCGCCGGGGAGAGAGGAATCGGCGGCGGAGCTCGAGGGGATAGGGTAGAGGTTGTCTAGGGCTACGCCAGGGGAGCCTAAGGTGCTTAAATAGAGGGGCAGGGCGACGGATGGCCGTCGGAGGGGTGCTGCTGCCGCCGTGGCACCCCCCGATGAGCTGCCGTACACGGAACAGAAGGAGGGGGGTGCGGCGAACCGGTATCGGGCCAGCGCGGAAGGAAAAAGGGCCGGGCCGTGTTTCTCCCCCCCCCCTCTGCTAGCGTTTTCTTTTTTTTTAAATTTTTGTTTTGTTACTTTTTTTTTGCAGAATTAGAAAATGGAAGAAATAGATGGAATTTTGAGGTAGGAAAATTATAGAAAAATTTGGGTGGCTTATTTAGGTCAACAACAATCAAATGCCAAGTTCTGTTTTACAAATATTTCAAAATAACTTTGTTGTTTGTAATTTAACTCAAATTTGAATTAATTTGATTATTGATTGATTTATTAAAAACAAGAATTTAAATGGCATGAACCCTTAGTTTAAAAACAAATGGAAACAAAAGATTAAAATGTTTTGGTAAGTTTCATAATTTTCAAATAGGGTGCTGTTTGAAATTTGATTCCAATTTAAATGATTTTAAGATTAATGATTATTGCAAACCAAATTTAAATGGGTTGAACATATAGTTTTAATTGGAAGCAAAAGATTATAATTGTTGTGTAATTATCATTAATTCCAAAAGGTTGCTGTTTGGAAAAGAAAATGTATTTGAATTTGAATAATCATTTGAATTAAATGATTGATTAAAAGCCACCATTTTAATAGTTGAACCTTATGGAAATAAATGGAAACAATTTGTTGTTTTTATTTGAACTTTTTATTCAAAAGGTTGTAACAGAGCAAGTATGAAATAAAGCATTTGAAATTGTTTGAATTTCAATTGTGAAAACAGAGAAAAACAGATGCAAACCAAATGAAAACAAAGTAAAACAAATGCAAACAATTCAATGAGTATGATGACATGATGCAAAACTTAATAAAACAAGGAACAAACATTCTAGGGATGGTTTTTCATACTTGGGATGTTACACTCATTTGAAGCTTCTTCGCTATAGGCGATGACCCGTGGTGCACTGAAACTAACATCTTTGGGAAGTACTGCTTCTGCATCATAGAACATGAAGATGGTGTGTATTGTGTTGATCGAGTTGGAGTTGTTCTTAGGCTCCATAGCGCTGATGGGAGTTCTTCATCCCAGTGATCCGCTGCACCGTTTAGGCGAGTTAGCAGCCGCTTCTTGAGGCTACCTGAAACTAATCTGTTGGCTCTTTCGACTTATTCGTTCGTTTATGGATGTTCCATAATGCGTAGCTGAGTATTATTCCTTTTTCTTTGCAGTATGCTTGTGTTTCTACTGCAGGTGAAGTTGGATCCATTGTCCTTGATGATGTTATCGGGAACACCAAATCTGCAGACGATTGAGTCGAGGAACTTCACAGCGTATTTGGTGGCTTGAGATGTTACTGGACAAGTTCTATCCACTTGGTAAATTTTTCGACTTCCACTAGCAAGTGAGTATATCCTCCTGGTGTCGCTTTTCGGAGTGGTCCAACCATGTCGAGTCCCCATTGAGCAAAGGGCCAGGACAAGAGAATCATATGCAGTTCTGCTGCTGGCATATGTGGCTTTGGTGCGAACTTTTGGCAGGCTTCGCATCTTTCTACTAGTCTTCTGTGTCCCTGGCTTTTGTAATCCAGTAGAATCCGACTCGATAGGCTTTGCCTACAATGGGCCTCCAGCTGGCATGATGTCCGCAATCCCCTTGGTGTATATCCCGTAGAATTTTTCTTCCCATCCTCGGGTGTGATGCACCTCTGAAGGTTCCTGAGATACTTTTCTTGTACAACTCTCGTTTATCGCCGTAAAGGATTTACTGCGTCGTACTATCTGCCTTACTTCGGACGTATTTTCTGGAAGCTGCTGTCGAAGAAGGTAATCAATGTACTTCTTTGTCCATACCGGATCTATTAGAAAAACTTTCCTTGAGATGCAATGTATTGCTGCAATGAGGGTGCTGACTCGCCATCTTTTGGAGGTATTGTTGTGGGTGACTGGACTGGTTTCTTGACTTTGACAGATCACTTGTTGATTTTCTCCAAGTAAACTCCTGGGGGGTATCTGTGCATTAGTTGATCCAATGTTTGCTAACTTTTCGGCTTCTTCGTTGCTTGACCTTGCGATGTGTCATAACTCGCAACCTTTGAAGTTTCCTTTGAGAAGGTTGTACATATCTCGGTATGATATCATGTTATCTGTGATTGCATCGCACTCCTTCCTTGTATGATGCACGATGAGGTTGGAGTCGTCATATATCATTAATCGAGTGGATCCGCAAGCCAGCTCCATTTTCATTCCATGCAGGAGTGCCTCGTACTCAGCGTCGTTGTTGGATGCTCTGTCTTCTTATAGGAAGTTTTAGCTACAGAACACATCGAAGCTTGTCTCCTCTTGGTGATATTAGCACGAGTCCTGCACCCGGGCCTTTGTTTCTCTTGGATCCGTCAAAGTACATGATCCATGAGCTAGAATATTCGGGAGGGCCCGGGGTTTGGAGTTATGTCCACTCTGAAAGGAAGTCTGCGGCTATCTGTGACTTGAGGGAGTCGTGTCCCTTGTATATGATGTCCTAGGCTACAAGCTCGATGCTCCATTTGGCGATTCACCCTGAAGCCATAATGATTGTTGATGATTGTCCCGAGTGACGCGTCATTGAGCACCGTCATTGTATGCTCTTGGAAACAGTGCTTGAGTTTTTGGGCCGTGAAGACAACTCTATATGTCAGCCTCTGGTAGTGTGGGTACCGTTGTCTGCAGAGGGAGAGTACCTCGCTGAGGTAGTACATTGGTCTCTGCACTCCATGCGTTTTGTCGTCCTCGTGTCTTTCCACCACGAGAATTGTGCTAACCACTTGATTAGTGGCGGTTAGGTACAAGTATTGCACTTCCTTCTCTTGGGTCGTAGCTAGTACCTTCTTACTTTATAACGCCCTCTGCATATCTTCGAATGCTTTCTTTGCATTGGGGTGTCCACTCGAATTTGTCTATCTTTTTCAACAGTTTGTAAAAGGGAAGATCCGTCTCACCTAGCCGGGCGATATATCTGCTGAGTGCTGCTAGACGTCCTGCTAGCTGTTGGACTCCCCCAAAGATTTGTCGGCTCCTTTATCGTCGGGACGGCTTGGATTTACTCCAGGTTAGCTTCTATGCCTTGTGCCGATACCAGATAGCCAAGCAGCTGTCCTGCGGGTACGCCAAGATGCACTTTGTCAGGTTGAGCTTGATCTGGTAGACGTTGAGGGCGTCGAATGTTTCCTTGAGATCATCGAGGAGCGTGGCTTCGACTCGTGTCTTGAAGACTATGTCGTCAACATAGACTTGGACGTTTTTGCCAATCAATTTGGCAAGGCATTTTTGCATGCAGCGCTGATATGTTGCGCCTGCATTCTTGAGCCCGAAAGGCATTATTGTGTAGCAGTAGACAACGTATGGTGCGATAAATGATGTCTTCTCTTCGTCTTCCTTTTTCATTCTGATCTGGTTATATCCCAAGTAGGCATCAAGGAAGGAGAGGCGTTGGCAGCCTGCTGTCGAGTCGATTATCTAGTCGATCCGAGGGAGCGAGAAATTATCCTTGGGGCAATGCTTGTTGAGTGACGTGTAGTCAATGCATGTGCAAATGATGTGAGTGTTTTTCTTCGGAACGAGCACCGGGTTTGCTAACCAGGTGGAGATTTTGATCTTTCGTATGAAGTTTGATGTGAGGAGTCGATTGATTTCTTTTCTATGTGCTAGGCGCTTTGGCTCGGAAAACAGCGGGTGGTATACTTGACAGGTTTTGCATCTTTGTATACTTCTAATGAGTCCATAGAGTGTGGTGCCTATATGACGCACATGGTGCTTGTGTAAGTCCATAGAGCGCTTTATCGAGCTTGTAGACATGGTTAGGGAAGTTGGGATCCTCAAACCCGGTGGTTCCTTAACATATACCAACTCTTTCAATTGACCATTTTGAAAAGCACTTTTGACATCCATTTGTTGCAACTTAAAGTTATGCGAAGATGCATCTGCAAGGAGAATACAGATGGACTCAAGGCAAGCTACGGGAGCATAGGTTTCATCGAATTCAATGCCTTCCAGTTGTGAGTACCCTTGAGCCATCAATCTTGCCTTGTTCCTTATGAAAATACCATGCTCATCTTGCTTGCTCTTGAATATCCACTTGGTGCCAATAACATTGCGTCAATCTTTGGTCTTCTCAACTAGCTTCCACACTTTGTTACGCTCAAAGTTATTGAGTTCATCATGCATAGCTTCCAACCAATCCGGATCCTCAAGAGCCTCAAACACTTTCTTTGGTCTCACCATAGACATGTGAGCTTGATTCTCACTAAAGCTTGCCAATTGAGCTCTTGTGGATCTCTTGCCTCTTACATCACCCAACACGTTTTCATCGGAATAGTCAATTTGCTTCAAAGCTCTAGTAATCCTTGCTTGACGACGAGATTTGATTTCCTCATTGTTGCGAGGAGGAATCACTTGATCATTTGGATCCCCGCCTTGACCGGTTTGATGGTCTTGATCGTTATTATGGCTTGCTTCAACATGAGAAGTAGAAGGTTGATCTTGGCCTTGATCTTGGCTAGCTTGAATGATAGGAGAACTTGGTTCTTGCATAGCAACTTGACCAACAAGAGGAGGTTCTTGAACTTGCTCTTGGGTTAGTGCATCACTTGCTCCATTGGCATGTTCTTCTTGTGTAGACGAGGGATCCACTTGAGTAGAGCATAGTTCTTCTTGAAATGCCACAAGGTGTCCCTCGATGTGGGTGAAAAAATCCCACACCCATTCTTCTTATGGCTTCTTGATGTATTTCAACATCTACATTAGAAACATGAAATTGCGCCACTTGGAAGCCATCATTTTCTTAGAGCACCACACTACTAGATTCAGTGACAATACGTGAGACCTTTTCAAAGAGTCTATAAGTGTGGGATTCGGCACCATAACCAACAAAAGTACCCTCAAGAGATTTAGATTGGAATTTAGCACAAACGAACTGCTTTTACCAAATATAAACACTTACAACCGAAGATACGGAAGTAGGAGATATTTGGTTTGTTGCCGGTGAGAATCTCATATGGAGTCTTCATTAAGCCTTTGCAAATGTAGAGACGGTTTGATGAATGACAAGCTGTAGAGATGGCTTCGGCCCATAGCAATTGAGGAGATTTATACTCCTCCAACATGGATCTAGCCATCTCAAGAGAGTCCGGTTCTTCCTTTTTCTACATCATTTTGTTGAGGGGTATACGCAGCTAGAATATTGATGACGAATTCCCTCTTTGATAAGAAACTCATTTAGGGTGTAGTTCTTGAACTTGATCCATTGTCACTCCTAATGGCCAAGATGGGAACATTGTGTTGACGTTGAAATTGATTGGAGAAGTCGATGCCGGCTTGTTGGGTCTCACTCTTCAACTTGAAGAAATAAACCCAAGTGTATCTTGAGTAGTCATCAGCAATCACCAAGAAATACTTCTTCCCACCAAGACTTGCCTCGGTCATGGCCCCAAAGAGATCCACATGAAGAAGTTCCAAAATCCTCTTTTATGAAATAATAGTGTTGCTTGGGTGGAGAAAATCATGCATCTTTCTTTCAAAACAAGCCCTACACACACGATCTTTGGCAAAGGAAACATTTTCTTTTAGTCCGAGGATGCAGCCACCCTTGTGAAGACTTTGCAAAGTTCTCATCTTGACATGGGATAAGCGGCAATCCCACAACCACCCCACGTCGGCCTTACCGAAGAGACACATCGCTTGAGTGTTAGTTGACCCCAAAAAGTCTACCACATATAACTCATTGTTTACATGCCCTACGTAAGCAACATCAAGAGTCTTGCTCCACAAGAGGTCCACGATGTCAGGTTCAAAGAAGACAGAAAAGCCCATCTTCTCTAAAGCTCAAGCTGAAAGTAAACTCTAATCAAGGGATTCGACAAGCATGCCATTTGCAAGAGTGATGTTTGGAGCAACAACAACCTTGCCGAAACCCATTACCTTAGATTTTGACCTATCTCCATAAGTGACGGTTGCTTGATTTATATTTGGTCTCACCTCCGTCATAAGCTCCTTGCTTCCGTTCATATGACTTGTACATCCACCATCAAGTATCCATTTTTACCCACCGGAAGCATAGCCCTACGAGAACCTATTGACTACAGTTAGGACCCGAGGAGGGTCCTCTCATGTTAGCAACAAGGGTATTGGGAACTCAAATAGTGAAGGCAATGTAACCCTTAATAGTACCAATATATTTAGCTTGCATAACACCAATAATCAACAGATAAGAAATGGTGAGGACTGTTAGTTCCCGTGGAGTTTCTCCGAGTGGTTTCGTCCCTAATGACAATACCACTCGCACCAACATTCTTCTTTGCTTGTGCAGGCTTGGCCTTCTTCTTGTTCTTCTTCTTGTTGTTCTCTCTCTTGGCAACATAGAAAAGACCTTGCTTTCCATTTTATGGTCTTGGGGCCACCACATTCTCAACACTAGGGCCCGTCCCTTGATTCTTGCTAGCTCTTCCTTCAAACTAGCATTCTCCTCAATAATATTGGCATGATCATAAGAAGAAGTAGAAGTACTAGGCACATTGAATTGATATAGTTGAGTTTGAAATTGTTCATGTGACTTGGTGAGGGTAGAGTATTCACCCTCGAAGGCCTTGTGATCCTTGGTGAGCTTCTCTAGCTCCTCGGTTAGTTTATCATGACCAACACCAAACTCAACCTTTTTCTTTTTTTCCATTTTATATTTAGCAATTGCACGGTCACGTTCCTTAGTAAGTTTACATATTAGCTCATTATATGACTCCTCAATAGTGTCAAGTTTTTTCCTCGAGAGACTCGAATCTAATGCTCTTCCTCAAGAGAATTTGAGAGATATGCCTTTTCAATTGCATCCTCTCTCTCATTTTCACCTTTATTCTCAAGAGCCTCTTGAGCCTCTCCCAATTGGCTTAGGAGAAGACCAAAGTATCTTTTGGTCTCACCTTATGTGGTGACCCAGCACACCACTGCATGTGTAGTGCGCAAGTCGGTGACATAATACTCACAGAAGGACTTATCCGTGAATATTACATCTCTCAGAGTGGTACAACAGAAACACAGCGGGTCCAAGCAAAGCTTATAGGATACAAACTTCATTACAAAATCTTGAGAATCTCTTTGATGAATCAAGAAGATCTCATACAAATGAACATCAGAAGAAGCAATGCGAAGATCCAAGCTGGAGAAGAGCTCTAGCTCAGAACTAAATCTACTACGGCTGATGCCAGCCCTAATCTATGGCTTGTAACAGCTAAGTCTATCAATGGACTCCACCTACACCTTGATAGCTTCTCCTCCATCAGCGTTGTTGATGACGATGCTTTACTGGCTAAGTAGTACATCACTCCACCTAGCTTCCTTAGACAACGATGGCTTCTCGATGACGACTTCAATAGGGCTTCAACTCTAAGCAGGGGGTCAAACGGGATAGAATGAGTAACGAGCGTTACTCAGCAAGTTCATGATATATGGTGGGTAGTTTGATGCACTAACTACAGCTTTAGACTCGAAAGAGTCACAAGCTAATGCAAGGTTTTGTAAAATTTCTTCAAGAGGTTGCTTTTAATTCTGAAAACTATGCCCGCCATTCTTCACAGGATTAGAACTTTCATGGAGTTGCCTTTCCTGCGGCGTTCGCAGCTCCTTCCCGGAACAAGGGGTAACATGCCACATCCTTTTACACTCTGCAGAGGTGCGTTACTTTACCCATGGACGACCAAGACCATGTTGCACAACCAGGTGTACATTCCTGTCCACTCCCACTCAGGTGTGGGGCCCGGTTGTTGGTCCAAGCCAAACCGTGCTTCTCCGCACAACGCATGCCCACCCATTTCTGCCAGCAGGTTGAACGCCTGATTCCACCCCTCACGATGGAGATCTACGCGCCCCTGGCAGACACTCATAGACCCCAGAGTCCGTGGGACGTAAGGGCTCCCACCCATGTGCATGTAGTCCCGCAAGACCTACAGCGTACGTCTCTGGCGCATCCGTTGACATGCGAACGAGAAAAGTATCACGGCTGACTTACTCCCCCCATAGAAGATCCATGGTCAACGCGAATTTACGGCGCAAGAATCCTGACGGCAGTTGTTGTTAATTCCTAGGTAATACGTTCCCATGCAGATGGAACCTTCCTTTGACCTATTCATCTTACCATGGTTCCATCCGCCCACCAAACAGAACACTACCACTCGGGTAGTCATTCAATTAGTCATATTATTATAAAAATAGGATCATGCATTCTTTTGAGAGTAGGTGATAAGACGATAGGGTTTTTGCAATTAGTTTGTTATGAAGTACTGCAAAGGATATGAGCAAGTGATGAACTTGCCTGAGATTGAAATAACCATAATAATCAAGGTCTTCGGGGTTCAAGGGTCGCGTAGAGAAATCCAAACATCTGAAAGATAGCAAAGTAGTCCCGGTAAGGACTACAGAAAACACTGGCAAGATGATACATGCATAGTAATGAGATGCATCGTGAATTACCCTGGAAAATACCCCAGCTTACAAGTGTAAGCCACGTTCAAAACGATATCTTAATCACACAGATTTAAGGTGAAATGTTTCATTACTTGGGTGATGTGGGTATTACTTCTTTTAAGCTTACATGTGTTTCACTTTTACTTAACAAGCAGTTGTTATCATATTTAGGTAGGAGTGTTGATTACTTGGTGAGGTAACAAGACAATAGCACATGGAAACTAATTATAGAAAAGGTAACAAACATGTTTGATTTTATTTTCCAAAATGTAAAGATAATGACAATGAGTTTATTATGATGAATGATTACACCGATTCAATCATCACAAAACTTGCTACTGTATTGTGATGATAGGCTTAGTAGTTGTGAAAACATGAGAGTTTTATAGATAAGGAAAATAATAGTGTGGCAGTTATTTCTGTTATAATAGAATATTATAGAATCCCATTATACCAACAGAAATAAGTTTATAATTAAACAAAATGTTTTATGTTTAACATATTTGAATTGGAAATTCTTTTCTCTTTAATTTGATATAACATTTTATTTTTCTGAATTTTTTTTAATAAATTATTAATTTCTCAATTTTAAAT
This sequence comes from Alopecurus myosuroides, assembly GCA_028641055.1. Classification (NCBI taxonomy): domain Eukaryota; kingdom Viridiplantae; phylum Streptophyta; class Magnoliopsida; order Poales; family Poaceae; genus Alopecurus; species Alopecurus myosuroides. The sequence goes on from CM054058.1 coordinate 226,394,898, forward strand.
GAATTAAATGACTAAGCAAACTTTTGCACACATGAAACTAGATCAAATGACTTTGGAAACATCATAGATGAGTTGTATTTGGAATTTGGAGCATTTTGGTATATAACTTGTATTTTTCTGATTTTATGAATTTTTTATTATTTTTCTCAATTTTAAATGATTTAATTTAATTCAGAAAATGTTTAATTTTAAATTATATCAAACAATTTTGAAAAGTTGATAAATAAATATATTATATTTTTCTCATTAATTTGGTGTATAATTTATATTTTTCTCATGTATGGAATGAAAGTTATTGAATTAACAAGTTTTAGTTATTTTCTGCCAATATTCAAATTGACAGGTGGGTCCCACCTGTCATATTCAGTTTTTAATCAAAAACAAAAGAAAATGGGCTAATGACGTCATGGTGATGTCACAGGTGATGTCACAAATTCCCAATCCTCACAGATGCTTCGCAATCGTGCGATACGGAAGAAATTGATGCCTACCCTGGATACTACTAGCTAGAGGAGGCGAAAGCGAGTGCGTAGGTGGTGTTGATGTGACCATATGGTCACCGGAGCTACTCCGGCGAACACCGGCGCGGCGGCGAGTTTCGGCCGACGGCGGATACACTTATCTGCCCACCAAATGCCAAATTAAAGGCACCCCTAGGTTCCCCTGCTCACCCTGGAGCTCGTGGAGGTGGTGGTGAAGCTCGGAGAGGTCGAGGTTGCCGGCGGCGTGCTGTTTCCCGCGGCGGCCGGAGAGAAAGGAATGGCGAATTCCGGCGGTTCTCAGTCCTCCCAGCTTCCGTGTGTTCTCGAGGTGGAAGAGAGTGACCAGGCGCATCTCCCAATGGCTTTGGTTGCTCTCGAGATGACCGGAATCGACGGCGCGTGTCGGCAGCCGTGCGGTTAGGGTTAGGGTTTGTTCTTCGTGTCTGGTACAGAGAGAGAGAGTGCAGGCGAGGGAGTGAGCGAGTAATCTCGATGCAGACGTCTCCCCAGGCTTTATACACACGGAACAACGGCGAGGAGGACGTGGCTTCGAGGATGGTGGCGGCGGCACGCCTCTGGCCTTCTGGCCAGAGGTTGAAGAAGAAAGAAATCAATTGCCTGTTTTTGATAACCCCCTGATAGTTTCTAAAATTACAACCAAGTCCTTTTATTACTAAAACTGAGAAGAAAACATTGTTTTCAGGACCTTCTTGTGAAGATAAAAATTCTTAAAAATTATAATTGAGTTCCTTATCAAATTCTCCACCTCACCATATTTTGTTTTGGTGAATTTGAAGAATCTATGTATTTTTTATTTGGATGCTAGATTAAGTGATTTTTCTGTTTTCACTCTATTTAATTTATTAAATGTCTTTAAATTTCTTTTAGGCATGAGTATTACATTCTCACAACACACATAGGGTTCCCATGTGGTGTGCTTATAAGTGAACCATATTGTATACAATTCCTTATAGAAAATAATTTAGTAAAACTATTTGGTACTAGTTCTATGCACTGTTATGAAAATCATTTAACATGGAATTTTATTCTATATCAAACCAAATGGTGTTGGTTAATAAAAGGACTTATTTCTTTTTTATATATTCTGTTATTTCCAGAGTTACAACTCTCAGTAATTTAAGTAGACATTTACTTATGTAGGTGTAAGCCTTATTTGGGAAATTGGGTTCTTTAACAAGTGGGAAACATGTGTGTCTTTGGAACCTATTTGTTTGTTTTCCACCCGTTTCCAAGTGTGGATATTATCTCATGTTGTTTTAGGACATGTAATCATCTACATGGTTATATTTAGATGAATATTTGTTATCATCTGTTAGTCTTACAAAAGGAAAGGATTTGGAAAACAAGGTATTAAGCTTGTTTTCATTTACCTCCACATATCAAAACATGTGGATGCAACACCTTGTTGTTATTTCTTAATGGATACTTGTTTCCATCTAAGAGAATTACTATTTGTTCCTTATCTCTGTTGAGCTTGACAGAGGTTATTGATTCTCTATTATATCCTAATGATTTACTGGATAAATACTTCTGCTCCCTTACTGAAGCAGTGTTGATTCCTGTGCTCTTCTGTTGCTTGATGTTCTTCTCTCTAGTTGCCACTAGTCTTCTGTTTTCACCTTGTATCAATTGCAAGTAATATCATCTCTTGGATTCAATCTTCAACTATCTCACCCTTGTGGTGAGAACAAACAGTTATTCCAAGCAAAGATTTTACTTAGATGATTATATTGTGGTTTCTTGTTTCCTTAGTGTTATTCTTTCTATTGGTTGATGATAAAAGGAGTGTAGGTGTAGTTTATAACATCAGTTAGCCTTAAGCATATAAGAAGAATCTGTTGACAAGTTTGCAAGGCTTGTCCCCAAATTTACTTTTCATATACAAGAGACTGAGATGTACTAGGTTATTCAATCTTCTGTTTGTTTGTGTATGACTCTCAAGTGTTTGAGTATACAAAAGTGATCTGTTAACAAGGTTGCAAGGCTTGTTATCAAACTACTTCTATATAGCACTAACATTGGAATATCATACTATTTCAAGAGGTTTAATAAGATTAGATCAAGGTATAAGAGTTTCCAAGTACTCTTATAGTAGCTTAGAGTAGCACTTCTAGCACACTCTAAATAATCTTCTTGAAGATCTTCATGTGATAGTTCCTCCTGTCTTGTGGTTTCTTATCTTGCAGAATGATTTAGAGAGGATTGGAAAACAAGATAGAATGGTCTAGACAACATATCAAGATCTAGATTAAGAGTTAGTTCATGCTTTGATTATGCTTCCATATTCTTCTCATTGTAATTTCCCACAAGATATGTACTTGTCTCATACATGATTAGTTTTATTTAGCTTTCAATCCAATTCCTCTAATAGAGGTTATATCTTGTTGTCATTCATTAGTTGTATCTAGAGATACTTTAGTTGTTGAATGATGAGTTGGATAGAAATGTGGAGTGTTTGTGAAATGATGACTTGATAGTGAATTGATCTAATGGTTCATTGATGTGTTAATGTTTCATATGCTCACTTATATAATATGTTTAAAGCAATGAGCATGTGAAAGTTATTGAGGTTTAATGACTTATGTCATAGTTGTTATTTGTTCTCCCAGGTGTCATGATCTACTTTAAATTCATCACTTTATTAACTTTGTTATTCTTAATGCAGATATAGAGATTTGGGAATATCATGTGTGATGATCAAGGTTTAGAAGTAGTTTAAGAAGATTTAATACTTCTTTTAGATACTTCTTTTATGAATGAGGAGATATGTACATATTCGATAAATATATTATTAATGATAATTAAGTTACTTCCCACTTGTGGGACTTGGGTTAACACTTGTTTGTATCACTTGTGTTCAGTTGAACCTTTGTTATTTACTTGTGAAGGTTCACTTAGTGGTTATGAAATAATTTATAAAGGTATTGTGTGAATGGTTGATAACTTAAGAGTTGTTGTTTGCGAGTACATAACACCTCTACTGCTGAGATAATTCAACTGTCTAATACTAATTGGTGAAAGTATGATTATCAGATATGTGATTTGGATACTCACCCCTCTTTGAGTTCTAGATCCCTAGTGAATTATCCCAAGTCACTTAAAGACTTGTGGTTAGGGTTGTTGAGAATTTGTTTTAGTCAAAACCAATTTATGGTTTGTGTAACCAAATGATTTGGTGTCTTAAGATACTTGTTATAAAGATCATTCCAAATGTACTCTTGATTAGATGAACTAGACCTATTTCATCATGTCAAGTGAAACTTTGGTCACTTTGATTCGTTTAAACTTTCGCGCCAAAATTTCCCGTACTTTTAGATGCATGCTTTGCAAATGCACATATTAAATTTAGATCCTTATAACTTCCCTAACACTGGGATGTTACAGTATCTCCCCCTTAACAAGAACTTCGTCCCGAAGTTCAAACTCTCTCACGTAAAGATAGATAGAGAGAACTTCTGTAGATTGTTGAATCTTCACAGCTGTTTCTTGTGTTGACCTTGGCATGTGTATCCTCTTGTCTTGATTGTTCACCTTCCACTGTCTTGTACGATAATCTAATAGTATGCCCGTTGTTAGGACAACTCTGTCTTGTTACTAGACCTTCCTAATGGTCTCACGAAGAACACGTGGTATTTCCACCACATAGTGGATACCAAGTTTCATTCTCCGATGAATAGGTATGGTTTCCTACCTCTCACAACTTTCTGAAGAACATTTGGTATATCCACCAGGTGATGAATAACCAATAAGATTCTTCAGTATACTGGATATTGTCTATGTTTAGGACTCCATTTGGTTCAGTCTAATGGTCTCAAGATAATATTTTTCAAAGAAACTTGTACAAAGTAGTGTACACTTACTTAGACTCAATAATTAGTGAAAATATCTTCGAGTTTCCTCGAGTTTTAACTCTTCCTATAGGTGACTATAACCTATTCCACTGGTTACTTCCTATGGTCTTTCTACATCTTTGGATGTTGACTACTATGGGACAACTCTATAAATTTATGTATCAACTTCTACATGTTTCCTTCTAAGATATAACTACTCATGTGTTTTCCTTGTGATCACTTGTTGTATATCTCCATGTGCTCATGAGGTATGTCACCAACTCCAAAAAATGTGGAATATAGTCCATTCCCATAAGTAGCTTCATTGATTCCTGCCTTCTTGACTTCAAGGACTTCCAGAGCTTTGATAGTTACTTCAACCAGCTGAGATTTCAAACCGCTCTCATACTAATTCTATACCCTCTAGACCAGTAACATCAAGATAGAACTCAATGTTTGCACATGCACATGCACATCAAGTTCCAACTTCATGCACATATCTAGTCAATCAAAGATCCAAATAAGATCCAATAAATCCCAAATGCAGTTATCACTCATGCATCAAAAGCCTGTGAAATAAAAGTACTTAGAGTAAAACATCTCAAGTACCAAGGCTCTTATATGCTATACACTAAAGTAGGTATTTATTACCTTGTAGTCCTATTCTACACAACCACTCTTTGCCCAGGTAATTACTCCAATTGCATGCCTTGGTGCAATGGAATAAACCAAGACAAAATGTTCCTATAGTAGTTGTTTTACTAACTTTGTTCCATACGGGTCTAAGTACCATGTAATTTGATGTACTTTATCTTGATTGTAATAAGCTTCTCATGACATCTATTGATCCTTCATGTTGTTGATCACCTTAGGAGTAGTATTGTAGCTTCCATCAATGCTTATGCCTTCTCCTAATTCTACATTATACTATACTATACTATTTCACCTCTAGACTTGATAACAAAGGATATGGTATATATCCCATAGTTACCATGGTTTAATAACTCTTTATGACTATCAAACATCCCTTCTTGATGACTCCTGTACTTATTCTATACCATGTTCTACTCCATCCTATACATTCATAGTATGGGGTAATCATCACTTGGACTTAAGCATCTCTGACTAGGTCAGAACACTCCCTTTCACAATAACACTAATACACGATAGACTTCTAACTATTCACACCTAGGTGTAAAGATAATAGATAAGTAAATTTACTCAGGTTGAGTAAGAATAATTCTATACAAGTATGATTAATCATTCTCAAGTGAATGATCATCATAGTTGTAGGAAATATGGTTTAGATAAGATGGCTTCCTATAGTCTTTACCAACCTACAGATCTCCTAAAAGGTTTTAAACCTAAGGTCGCTTCGCTCTGATACCATCTGTGGTGACCCAGCACACCACTGCATGTGTAGTGCCCAAGTCGGTGACATAATACTCACAGAAGGACTTATCCGTGAATATTACATCTCTCAGAGTGGTACAACAGAAACACAGCGGGTCCAAGCAAAGCTTATAGGATACAAACTTCATTACAAAATCTTGAGAATCTCTTTGATGAATCAAGAAGATCTCATACAAATGAACATCAGAAGAAGCAATGCGAAGATCCAAGCTGGAGAAGAGCTCTAGCTCAGAACTAAATCTACTACGGCTGATGCCAGCCCTAATCTATGGCTTGTAACAGCTAAGTCTATCAATGGACTCCACCTACACCTTGATAGCTTCTCCTCCATCAGCGTTGTTGATGACGATGCTTTACTGGCTAAGTAGTACATCACTCCACCTAGCTTCCTTAGACAACGATGGCTTCTCGATGACGACTTCAATAGGGCTTCAACTCTAAGCAGGGGGTCAAACGGGATAGAATGAGTAACGAGCGTTACTCAGCAAGTTCATGATATATGGTGGGTAGTTTGATGCACTAACTACAGCTTTAGACTCGAAAGAGTCACAAGCTAATGCAAGGTTTTGTAAACTTTCTTCAAGAGGTTGCTTTTAATTCTGAAAACTATGCCCGCCATTCTTCACAGGATTAGAACTTTCATGGAGTTGCCTTTCCTGCGGCGTTCGCAGCTCCTTCCCGGAACAAGGGGTAACATGCCACATCCTTTTACACTCTGCAGAGGTGCGTTACTTTACCCATGGACGACCAAGACCATGTTGCACAACCAGGTGTACATTCCTGTCCACTCCCACTCAGGTGTGGGGCCCGGTTGTTGGTCCAAGCCAAACCGTGCTTCTCCGCACAACGCATGCCCACCCATTTCTGCCAGCAGGTTGAACGCCTGATTCCACCCCTCACGATGGAGATCTACGCGCCCCTGGCAGACACTCATAGACCCCAGAGTCCGTGGGACGTAAGGGCTCCCACCCATGTGCATGTAGTCCCGCAAGACCTACAGCGTACGTCTCTGGCGCATCCGTTGACATGCGAACGAGAAAAGTATCACGGCTGACTTACTCCCCCCATAGAAGATCCATGGTCAACGCGAATTTACGGCGCAAGAATCCTGACGGCAGTTGTTGTTAATTCCTAGGTAATACGTTCCCATGCAGATGGAACCTTCCTTTGACCTATTCATCTTACCATGGTTCCATCCGCCCACCAAACAGAACACTACCACTCGGGTAGTCATTCAATTAGTCATATTATTATAAAAATAGGATCATGCATTCTTTTGAGAGTAGGTGATAAGACGATAGGGTTTTTGCAATTAGTTTGTTATGAAGTACTGCAAAGGATATGAGCAAGTGATGAACTTGCCTGAGATTGAAATAACCATAATAATCAAGGTCTTCGGGGTTCAAGGGTCGCGTAGAGAAATCCAAACATCTGAAAGATAGCAAAGTAGTCCCGGTAAGGACTACAGAAAACACTGGCAAGATCATACATGCATAGTAATGAGATGCATCGTGAATTACCCTGGAAAATACCCCAGCTTACAAGTGTAAGCCACGTTCGAAACGATATCTTAATCACACAGATTTAAGGTGAAATGTTTCATTACTTGGGTGATGTGGGTATTACTTCTTTTAAGCTTACATGTGTTTCACTTTTACTTAACAAGCAGTTGTTATCATATTTAGGTAGGAGTGTTGATTACTTGGTGAGGTAACAAGACAATAGCACATGGAAACTAATTATAGAAAAGGTAACAAACATGTTTGATTTTATTTTCCAAAATGTAAAGATAATGACAATGAGTTTATTATGATGAATGATTACACCGATTCAATCATCACAAAACTTGCTACTGTATTGTGATGATAGGCTTAGTAGTTGTGAAAACATGAGAGTTTTATAGATAAGGAAAATAATAGTGTGGCAGTTATTTCGGTTATAATAGAATATTATAGAATCCCATTATACCAACAGAAATAAGTTTATAATTAAACAAAATGTTTTATGTTTAACATATTTGAATTGGAAATTCTTTTCTCTTTAATTTGATATAACATTTTATTTTTCTGAATTTTTTTTAATAAATTATTAATTTCTCAATTTTAAATGAACTAAATGACTAAGCAAACTTTTGCACACATGAAACTAGATCAAATGACTTTGGAAACATCATAGATGAGTTGTATTTGGAATTTGGAGCATTTTGGTATATAACTTGTATTTTTCTGATTTTATGAATTTTTTATTATTTTTCTCAATTTTAAATGATTTAATTTAATTCAGAAAATGTTTAATTTTAAATTATATCAAACAATTTTGAAAAGTTGATAAATAAATAGATTATATTTTTCTCATTAATTTGGTGTATAATTTATATTTTTCTCATGTATGGAATGAAAGTTATTGAATTAACAAGTTTTAGTTATTTTCTGCCAATATTCAAATTGACAGGTGGGTCCCACCTGTCATATTCAGTTTTTAATCAAAAACAAAATAAAATGGGCTAATGACGTCATGGTGATGTCACAGGTTATGTCACAAATTCCCAATCCTCACAGATGCTTCGCAATCGTGCGATACGGAAGAAATTGATGCCTACCCTAGATACTACTAGCTAGAGGAGGCGAAAGCGAGTGCGTAGGTGGTGTTGATGTGACCATATGGTCACCGGAGCTACTCCGGCGACCACCGGCGCGGCGGCGAGTTTCGGCCGACGGCGGATACACTTATCTGCCCACCAAATGCCAAATTAAAGGCACCCCTAGGTTCCCCTGCTCACCCTGGAGCTCGTGGAGGTGGTGGTGAAGCTCGGAGAGGTCGAGGTTGCCGGCGGCGTGCTGTTTCCCGCGGCGGCCGGAGAGAAAGGAATGGCGAATTCCGGCGGTTCTCAGTCCTCCCAGCTTCCGTGCGTTCTCGAGGTGGAAGAGAGTGACCAGGCGCATCTCCCAGTGGCTTTGGTTGCTCTCGAGATGACCGGAATCGACGGCGCGTGTCGGCAGCCGTGCGGTTAGGGTTAGGGTTTGTTCTTCGTGTCTGGTACAGAGAGAGAGAGTGCAGGCGAGGGAGTGAGCGAGTAATCTCGATGCAGACGTCTCCCCAGGCTTTATACACACGGAACAGCGGCGAGGAGGACGTGGCTTCGAGGATGGTGGCGGCGGCACGCCTCTGGCCTTCTGGCCAGAGGTTGAAGAAGAAAGAAATCAATTGCCTGTTTTTGATAACCCCCTGATAGTTTCTAATATTACAACCAAGTCCTTTTATTACTAAAACTGAGAAGAAAACATTTTTTTCAGGACCTTCTTGTGAAGATAAAAATTCTTAAAAATTATAATTGAGTTCCTTATCAAATTCTCCACCTCACCATATTTTGTTTTGGTGAATTTGAAGAATCTATGTATTTTTTATTTGGATGCTAGATTAAGTGATTTTTCTGTTTTCACTCTATTTAATTTATTAAATGTCTTTAAATTTCTTTTAGGCATGAGTATTACATTCTCACAACACACATAGGGTTCCCATGTGGTGTGCTTATAAGTGAACCATATTGTATACAATTCCTTATAGAAAATAATTTAGTAAAACTATTTGGTACTAGTTCTATGCACTGTTATGAAAATCATTTAACATGGAATTTTATTCTATATCAAACCAAATGGTGTTGGTTAATAAAAGGACTTATTTCTTTTTTATATATTCTGTTATTTCCAGAGTTACAACTCTCAGTAATTTAAGTAGACATTTACTTATGTAGGTGTAAGCCTTATTTGGGAAATTGGGTTCTTTAACAAGTGGGAAACATGTGTGTCTTTGGAACCTATTTGTTTGTTTTCCACCCGTTTCCAAGTGTGGATATTATCTCATGTTGTTTTAGGACATGTAATCATCTACATGGTTATATTTAGATGAATATTTGTTATCATCTGTTAGTCTTACAAAAGGAAAGGATTTGGAAAACAAGGTATTAAGCTTGTTTTCATTTACCTCCACATATCAAAACATGTGGATGCAACACCTTGTTGTTATTTCTTAATGGATACTTGTTTCCATCTAAGAGAATTACTATTTGTTCCTTATCTCTGTTGAGCTTGACAGAGGTTATTGATTCTCTATTATATCCTAATGATTTACTGGATAAATACTTCTGCTCCCTTACTGAAGGGGTGTTGATTCCTGTGCTCTTCTGTTGCTTGATATTCTTCTCTCTAGTTGCCACTAGTCTTCTGTTTGCACCTTGTATCAATTGCAAGTAATATCATCTCTTGGATTCAATCTTCAACTATCTCACCCTTGTGGTGAGAACAAACAGTTATTCCAAGCAAAGATTTTACTTAGATGATTATATTGTGGTTTCTTGTTTCCTTAGTGTTATTCTTTCTATTGGTTGATGATAAAAGGAGTGTAGGTGTAGTTTATAACATCAGTTAGCCTTGAGCATATAAGAAGAATCTGTTGACAAGTTTGCAAGGCTTGTCCCCAAATTTACTTTTCATATACAAGAGACTGAGATGTACTAGGTTATTCAATCTTCTGTTTGTTTGTGTATGACTCTCAAGTGTTTGAGTATACAAAAGTGATCTGTTAACAAGGTTGCAAGGATTGTTATCAAACTACTTCTATATAGCACTAACATTGGAATATCATACTATTTCAAGAGGTTTAATAAGATTAGATCAAGATATAAGAGTTTCCAAGTACTCTTATAGTAGCTTAGAGTAGCACTTCTAGCACACTCTAAATAATCTTCTTGAAGATCTTCATGTGATAGTTCCTCCTGTCTTGTGGTTTCTTATCTTGCAGAATGATTTAGAGAGGATTGGAAAACAAGATAGAATGGTCTAGACAACATATCAAGATCTAGATTAAGAGTTAGTTCATGCTTTGATTATGCTTCCATATTCTTCTCATTGTAATTTCCCACAAGATATGTACTTGTCTCATACATGATTAGTTTTATTTAGCTTTCAATCCAATTCCTCTAATAGAGGTTATATCTTGTTGTCATTCATTAGTTGTATCTAGAGATACTTTAGTTGTTGAATGATGAGTTGGATAGAAATGTGGAGTGTTTGTGAAATGATGACTTGATAGTGAATTGATCTAATGGTTCATTGATGTGTTAATGTTTCATATGCTCACTTATATAAGATGTTTAAAGCAATGAGCATGTGGAAGTTATTTAGGTTTGATGACTTATGTCATAGTTGTTATTTGTTCTCCCAGGTGTCATGATCTACTTTATATTCATCACTTTATTACTTTGTCATTCATAATGCAGATATAGAGATTTGGGAATATCATGTGTGATGATCAAGGTTTAGAAGTAGTTTAAGAAGATTTAATACTTCTTTTAGATACTTCTTTTATGAATGAGGAGATATGTACATATTCGATAAATATATTATTAATGATAATTAAGTTACTTCCCACTTGTGGGACTTGGGTTAACACTTGTTTGTATCACTTGTGTTCAGTTGAACCTTTGTTATTTACTTGTGAAGGTTCACTTAGTGGTTATGAAATAATTTATAAAGGTATTATGTGAATGGTTGATAACTTAAGGTTTATTGTTTAAGAGAACATAACACCTCTATTGATGAGATGGTTCAATTGTGTATTACACATTGGTGGAAGTATGAGTATCCATTGTGTGATTTGGATACTCACCCCTCTTTGGGTTGTAGATAACTAATGAATTATCCCAAGTCACTTATAGACTTGTGGTTAAGGTTGTTATGAGTTGGTGTTTGATCATAACCAATTATGGTTTGCCTCATCAGATGATTTAGTTTTCCTAAGATACTTGTTATAAAGATCACTCCAAATGTACTCCTGACCAGATGAACTAAACCTATTTCATCATGTCAAGTGAAACATTGGTCACTTTGATTCGTTTAAACTTTCGCGCCAAAATTCCCCGTACTTTTAGATGCATGCTTTGCAAATGCACATATTAAATTTAGATCCTTATAACTTCCCAAACACTGGGATGTTACACCTTACAAGTTAGACATAAAGAGACCTAAGGAGGGAATTTCATCTTCTACACTAAGACTAGCAAGATTACTCTTTTCATTTTGAGTCTTAGAGTTGGAGTAAGATGATACCTCGGTGGCCTTTTCCATGAAGCACTTTGCGGATGGTTGGGGAAGATTCTCATTAGGGGATTCGAAGAGTGATGAAGATGCAATAACAATAGCAGCCACCTCACTTGTGGTTTCTTCTTTTTCATCATCACCGGAATCATACTCTTCTTGAGTCTAGCACAAGCCTTAAAGATGGTTTCTGTTGAAGGATTTCTTCTTGAAGAAAGGCTTCTTGTGAGGGATCTTTGACTTATCCTTGAGAACAAGTTTCCCTCCTTGACTTTCTCTATTCTCGAAAGGGCACTCGGCAACGAATTGATACTTGTCTTGACAATTTAAACAAGCCCTCACTTTTTAAGTCCCTTCCTTTCCATAACTTGACTTCGTCTTCTCCTTAACATATGCCTTGGCCTTGGGGGGGGGGGGGGGGGTCTTCCAAAAAATTGCACAACAAGAGCAGTGAAGTCTTTAAGAACCGGATCATACTCTTGGGCATTTAGAGGAGCCAACTCTTCTCTTGATTCAACCTCTTCTTGATGGTCTGCCACCTTGGTCACAACCTTGGCCTTCAGAGCAACAGAGGCCCCTTTGTGCATTCCAATAGCACAAGCACGAGTGTCTTGAGCAATCTTTGTTTGAACTTCAAAGGATGCCATCTCTTGCATAACCTCACTTGAAGTCATGAGATGGTAGTTGTGTCTTCCTTGGAGGCTCTTCAAGTCCACGGGATCAAACGGCATGACGACACTCACATACTTCCTGTTGATCCAATCATCATCAACATGAGTGGCACAAAGACCACTAAAGGCGGTAGAAAGGGTCTTGAGTCTTCGGTACATGTCCTCATGGATTTCACCATGATGCATATAGAACCCTTCGGCCTCATTGCTCAAGGCATCAAACCTATTCCTATTCATGCTTTCATTCCCTCAAACATGGAGACAATGGCATCCCGTGTTTATTTGGTGGTGGAGAATTGTTAAATGTGCGGCATGATCTTTTCACCCGTAGCTTGTTTGATCATGTGCAAAGCCACAAATTTGAGTTAGCAATCAACCACTTCTCTTCTTGTCAACTTCTTTGGATCTACGGGCTTGTGTCCATCTTCAATAACTCTCCATAGCTCAATGCAAGAAGAGTCCAAGTGAGTTTTTATGAAATATTGACATTGGCCAAAAGAATGTGCATCAATTTTGGGTGGGTCTCCTCTATTGTTTATATGAGGATGTTGGATAGGAGGATTGGGAGAGTACCAACCGGGAACCTTATGGTAATCTTCCTTTCCATCCTCTCCCTTGGAATATAAAGGTTTCTTAGGTGGAGGAGTTTCACTTTTAGTGTCTTCACCATCATCCCCATCACTTTTGTCATCCGGAATATCTTCCGGAGACTCCACTGATGGAGATCCGTATCCTTGGCCTTCAAGAGTTGCGCTATCATTTCACACAAATCTTTCATTTGGGTCTCCATGGAGGAGGTCAAGGAATTTCGCAATTCCTTGAGATCATCCATGGTGGCCGGTGCCGCGGACGCGGTAGCTTCCTCTCCGATGGCCATACTAACTCTTAGGCGGTTAAGCTCAAAATAAGATTCGAGGCTCTGGAACCAATTAAGATGATAGTATGGGCACCTAGAGGGGGGGGGGTGAATAGGCGCTACTTCCAAATTTTAATACTTTTGTTGATTTAGGCTTGACACAAAGGTAAATTCTCTAGATATGCAACTACGGTGAATTTACCTATATTACAAGGGCTACACTAAGCAAGATACAAACACAAAATGAAGGTAATTCTCTAGATATGCAACCGATAGCGGAAGCACGCGGAGATAAGAATGTATTCCCAAGTTTCTCCTTTTGAGGGGAGTACGTCTCGTTGGAGGGGTGTGAGTTTCTCCACGAAGGCCTACTCAACGCCACAAAGGCCTCACCTATTCTCCGATGAAATTCGCCACAAAGGCCTAGTTCACCTTCCACTACAGAATCCTTCAAGATGGAGTCCGGAGCCTTTACAATGAGCTTGAGACACACACACAACTGAATTGGGGGCTCTCAAGAACACCAAGAATCTGCTACAAACAAAAAGTGAGTAACAATGAAGTCTAGGTTTTCCACAAAGAAACCACAGACACGAATCCCTCAAATGAATGAGGGGAAAATGAAAAACGGCTTGGTGAAGATGTAGATAAGGTCCTTCTCCTTCAATCCTCCGAAGATCAATGAGTTTGGGTGGAAGGATTGGGAGATCTCTTGAGTAGGCGAGCTCAATTAATGCAATACTTTAATGCTGGGCGAGCTGGCGTGAATTTGAAGAAGGAGAGGGGTATTTATACCCCCTCCCAGAATGTGGCTGTTGCAGGATTTTGGGGCGGAATATCCGCCCCTACCCCGGATTATCCGGCCCCTCGGGCCAAATAATCTGGCCAAATATCCAGGGGGCATATGCATGCCCAGCACCAAAGTCCTTAGCCGATTTCGGCCTGTCAAGATTTTAGGGAGGAATATTGGCCCTTGATGGGGCGGAATATCCGCCCCCCGGAATATCAGACCTCTGGGATATGAAAAATCCGACCAAATATCCGGTCCACATCTGCAAGCCTCACGCCAAAGTCCTTAGCAGAATTTCTTCACCGAGTTTCCGGAATATCCGGCCCCTGGAAGCTAAAACTTTCGGCCAAATATCCGGGCCATCTCTGCATGCCCCGCGCGCTGGTCCTTAGACGAATTCAAACCTTGGCTTTGAGGGGCGGAATATCCCCCCCCCCCCCAGAATATCCGGCCTTTCCAGACCAAATATTTCTGCCAGGCCAGAGGGAGAAACATCCGAATTTTCGTCGACTTTTTGGTGCTTGGTGCTTGTAGAGTTTATCTAGACAGTCTGCACCACTTAGCACATGATTAAATATCACTAGTGTTGTTAACTAACACACAAAACTTTAAGGGATAGGAAATGCACTTTCAGTTGGCGCCACTTTCGGGGTGCGGCAACCTCTTCCTGGATGCCATGTCATTTGTTGCAGACCTGCTAGATGATCGCCCAATGGTTGGTCATTGCCTTCTCGCCACGGTCCATGTGTATGTCGACGAACTCGGGGTCGACCAGATTGCGCTCTTCGAACACAGTCTTGATCCTCCTCCAGTGTTTGTCGGCGTTCTGGTTCGCGCCGGTGATCGGGTTGATGCTGACCGTCTTCCATGCTTCGGCGATGCACTTTTCTTCCTTGGCCGTCCATTTAATCCAGGACTCGGTTGACCTGGTGGTCTCGCGCCGCTTCTTTTTCCCTTTGGCCGCTGCCTGCACCGTCTCTGCCGGTTCATCCTCTTCCACCTCCTCCGCAGGGGACATGAGGCGGTTGCGACTGACCCGCTCGTGATGATGTCGCCCATCTCGGTGTCGGTGATGCGGCGCTGAACTTGTGCTTGGGGCGAAGGGGAGAGGTCCACGACGCAGAGTGGGCACCGGCGAGCTGGCGTAGGTCAGGGAGTACCCGTATGGGGCGTTGAGTTCGGCATTGAAAACGGGCAGTGCTGGAGGGAAACGCGGTGCAGGGCAGTGCTAGAAGGCGGTGTTGTGGTTCAAGCCGTCGAGAGGGGTCCCCGTCGACGTAGTTTGGCGAGGATGAGTACCTCCACACCTACGGCGAGAAGTTGGCCGGCGAGACCATGCTTAGCTGGTTCTATCTCGCCGTCAGCGGGATGGGCTGCCGCTCGACCGCGCTCCTCCCTATGATGGTGCGAGACTCCTCCTCCTCCGTCGCCTGTGTCCCTAGCCCTCTTGTTTAGCTCCCTCCTTCGCCGATTGCTGTTGACCGTCGCCTGGCGATCAACGTCGGCCTTCCACTCGGCGTTCGTCATGCCTGGGGGTCTAGCCATCAGCTTCCTCGTCTTCGGCTGGTCCGGGTCAATGACGAGGCGAGGCTGCTTCTACTTTTTTGGCGGCATGGTGGGCAGGCGGATCTATGGAGGCGAAGGAAAATGGTGGGAGCTGCGGCAAGGAGGAGGTTCTGTTGGGGGACAAGTGGAGAGAAAACGGTGAAAAGGCGGCAAAGTCGTCCGCTCTCGCCGACAGTGCGGATCTACACACATTTTCACTTCCGCCGGTGCCCCCAGGATCCCCCTGGTGTGCTGGGTTCAGGTTGGATTCGCCGGCTGTATTTTCGACCCAAACCGGTGAAAATTGGGTTCATGGGGACGCGACCAGGCGAAAAAGACTGGAGATGTTCTTAGTACCCACGACATCCTAAGGATGATCTTTTCTGGTCTCGCCACCAAAGAGCCAAACATACCTACGGCCAAGAACTTGCACAAACAATAGCATATGTAACAAGGGCAGGGCAGCGCATAGTACCGAGGAAGAAACTGTACAAACATTCATTCCAAATTCATTCTTCTCCACCGCATGGATGGCGACTTGTCCGATGAGAATATGGCCACCAAGTCATTTCACATCACACGCAATAGAAACACTACAGAACAAGTATTACTACAGAACAGGTAGCACAGGAAGAAAAGAGACAGAGCTTGGACCAGCTCCCGTTGCACAGCTTAACCACAACATCTGGTACTGAACAAGGTAGTGTCCTTTTAAGGTATTATGCGGCAAGTAGTTGGATAAATAGCAGCTGTACACCTGTACATGAGCGGAATGAATCCGGATTCACCGGTAGTTGCGGTAAATCGGGCTGTACATGCAGCTCTCTGCATACTTGACCAGGTCCTTCGGCCGAGGACGCCTACTTGCCAGGCCTGCACATGAGCAAAGAAGGCAATAAGCACGTATTTACCTTTCTTAAGAAAATACCGCAAGTATGATGCTGACCAAGTTCGTATGCCTTTGCTGCAACGTTGGCTGCAATGTGAGCAGAGATCTTCCTGATGTTCGAGAAGGGAGGATAAATGAGCCCCTTGTCAAAATTCTCCTGTGTGACCTGCTGAGCCAGGGCCTCCGCTGTTCCAGCAAAGGGATGCATGATCAAGGTAAGTTAGCCATTCAGAATATAACTCAAGACGGCCTAAAGTCTGCATCCATATGCAAAGTTATTCTACACACAATGGCGAGCTTCCACGGTAGAGAATGCCTTGTTTGCTTTTTACTACACCCTTTTTTGGCAGCTCATGCAAGTACAGCCATGGTAACAATGTGGTTACATATTTACAGTTGATAGTAAGAGATGGGCTGCACATTGCTATCCCTAATAGTACTTACAGGCTGCAAGAAGCATGTCATCATGCACGCGGATTGCCCCAGACATCACCACACCAAGGCCGAACCCTGGGAAGATATAGGCATTGTTTGCCTGCATACCAGCACCAAGATCAAATTGTCAGACCATTTGAAAGTAGATAAAAGTTCTGCAATGAACAGTGGGTTATCCAAACCTGGCCAGGCACATGTATCTTGCCATTGTACTCCACTGGATCAAATGGGCTTCCAGTTGCAAACACTGCTCGACCCTGTTAACCCAGACGGTTAGCGCAGAAGTATTGCTACTGATAACGTTGCATAGCTCCATCAATAAGAATTTCTGAGTAAAAGGTGAGGTGGCTGCTGATAGAGATCATTACCTTGCTCCATGTATAGGCTTGTTCGGCTGTGCACTCGGCCTGCGATGTCGGGTTCGACAGAGCAAGAATGATAGGCATCTACAATTTTATATCACCGAACACCGTTACCACAGCTAACTCCAATGGTTCAAAAAGACAAAGAATTAACAAGTTGACATGGTGAAAAATACCTCGTTAAATGACGAAATGGATTCGACAACCTCCTTTGTGAAAGTTTGCCCCTTTCCAGATGTGCCGATCAAAACTGTTGGTTTGATGGTCTGGAATGGTGGAAGATACATTTGGGTCAGAAGCGAAGCTTGTAAAATATTCAGATGACTGGGAACAACTAAGGTAATCCCATTAGATTTTTCTTTTTCAGAAGTGAACTCATACATTGACTGCATCTAAGAGATTGTCGACATGCTCATGCTCATGAGCCCATGGTTTCTTGAAGTGTTGAAGGGACTCCTTTCGTGTACTGACAATCAGGCCCTGTCAATTAAAATTAGCATCCAGTGTTAACAAGTAGGAATGTACTGAAGTTGACATTACGACACATCAGGTATTCTTAGAAAATTAAACCTTTGAATCGACAAGCCAGATTTTCTTGCGGCATTCTTCTATTGGGGTTTCTGTCTGCATATGTAAACAATTGTTCGGCCATCCAGATTCTGGATATTTGCTCACAAGCTGCAAATGACAAAGAAACCCAAGAGAAAAAGATGCAATACCTGTCTTGACATCTCAAGAGCTATAAGTTCTGCGATACCTGTCCCAGCCTGCAAGTACGAGAGCAAAGGTATTGGTTAGTGGGCAGAGTGTGAATGAAAACAACAGTGACAGAAGGAAAAATAAAACCTTCAATTATGGATGCTGAGAAGCATACAACTTTTATTTTTGTTAGATAATATGCAATCTTTAGATGCGGTCAAACTCTAAAGCAAAGGCCTGCGGGTATGTGCCAACATTTGCAAGGTGATTAACATGCTTTGTTAAGTTTGTCCACCGTTCCTAAGATGGTAGCATGAATGTCCCCTATTGGTGGGCCAGTTCATGCTTATCAAGATTCTTGTAGGAGATTATAGCTGGCCTCTCAAATGACCACGCATGCGCACAGATTCCATAAGATCCAACAAAATCCAGATGTCGAGCCGTGACTCCATGGTTCTCGAGACATTATTCATATTTATTCAAATAAGGGACACACTACACTAAGATCACTCATAACTTATCATTGAAAATTTAGAAGAGTAGAGACTCGTCTAATCTCAACTCTGAATTGTATGCTTGATGTCATTTGGATAATTTTAGCTAATACGGTAGGTCTAGTTCAGCTATTGGAGCTTTACAGATGACCAGGGGCGGAGCTCCGTAGGGGCCAACCCGGGCCGTGGCCCGCCTAGGATTTCTGGTTACATCTATGTATCAGTGGCCCAATCCATTAGCACTCACAGACCCGAGCCAAAAAAAACGAGCAAAGACCAAGAGCCGCATAGAAATTCAGGTCCACCAATGCTACCATGCAGGCAACGAGCACCAAGAGCTCCTATTCTAAGCTAAAAAGACACACGGCGGACTAGTTTCTCTCAAAGAAAAGGTATAAAACAGTAGTGAGAAAGCCCATTAAAAATGAAACACAGCATGCTGCTTTTGACATATTCTTTCTTTTTTCTACAAAAATGTCGTTTGTAGCAAGCTATTTGTTTCCCCAAATTCTGAGTTAGCGGTGCAATAGCAATATTTTTCCACTCAAATTTTTTCTCGAATTCTTAGGTAGCGAAAAAAGTGCTCCTTTTTTTAGTCTGGCCCGTCCAGACATTTCTTTGAAGCTCCGCCACTGCAGATGACTAGCATTGGCCAAGTACAAAAATAGTAATACCCTAACATCTTATAGAAAATTTTGAAGCTAAGGAACTCTAGAAAGCTCCCGTGTATAAACTTAATAGGGAAGATCCAAATAAGAATGCATAAAGAGACCTCTCCAGCTCCCAGGAACAGGTAGGTGTGCTCGGCCAATGTACCACCAACTAATTTTAGTGCTGCAACAAGCCCAGCAAGGACCACAGAAGCTGTTCCCTGCAATATATAAACAGAAAGAAATTGATATTTATCACATTGGAATAAACCCCAGCCCCAGCTCACATTTGTATTGACAACAATATTTTTGGCCAGTTCCATGGTAATAACCTGTAATCATGTTTAAATATGTAACAGAATACATTACATCATAAGCAATGTAACAGACATCCAGCAACAGTACCTGGATATCATCATTAAATACGAGGTGGGTTGTGCCATATCTTGCAAGGAGATCAAAGGCATTATGGTTTGCAAAATCCTCAAACTGCATATAAAATGTTGTTAAGCAAGCACGTATGATATTGTCTCACAGTTTCATAAAGAGAGGCAGATCATTTTGCACTGGCATGTTTTTTCTGTTCACTTTATTCAGAATATGCTATTTTTAGCATATAGGTTACCTGAATGAGAACTTTCTCCCCATAGTTTTGCTTCACAGCAGCCATAAATTCATGCAGAAAATCAGCATACTCCTGAAAGCATATTTTTTTAATAAGAATTTCAGGTAGTAACTAGTGTGAGTTGGCAAAACAGGCAGAAGCAATTATCGTTGTCCAACCTGGCCTGTGGCCCTTTTTTGCCTCAGGCCAATGTAAAATTCATCATTCAGAAGCTGCTCATTATTTGTACCGACATCCAATGTGATTGGCAAGCACTTCAGAGATATCAATAACATGTTAGTTCAGGCAGCAAAAATGGTAGTCCGACAAAAAAGGAAGATTTAAGTGATAACTTACAGCAGATGGACGAACCCCTCCCAAAGCAGTGTAAAGAGAAAGCTTACCAACAGGAATTCCCATTCCCTATATAGAAATATTGCAATCAATACAAGAACTTGAAAGGTACTTCGTTATTTTTTAAGACACATATCAGAAAATACCTGGCACCCAAGATCTCCGAGCCCCAAAATCCGCTCACCGTCGGTAACAACGATAACCTGAATGCTCCTCTCTGGCCAGTTCTTCAACACCTTGAGTATCTTTCCCCTGTGCAATCCAGCAAGATTCCATACTGAGTGTGAACAGACAATAGAGTCCCAAAACAATAAAAGCTAAATAACCACAAAGCAAAAACGCACTTCTCTTTCAAGCTGATATAAAGACCCTGAGGACGGCTGAATATGGAGCCGTACTTTTGGCAGGCCTCGCCAACAGTTGGAGTGTATACAATAGGAAGCAGCTCCTCAACATTGTCAATAAGGAGCTTGTAGAAGAGTCTCTCATTCCCCTCCTGCAATACGGATCAAAAAAGCATAACAGAAGTGGATATTCACATCAGCTATACTATAAACAGTAGACAAAATGCAAAGGCCTGGATCTTACAAAATATGAGACTTTAGTGAACAGTAACCTGAAGGTCCATCATAGCCATGTAGCGCTGCAGTGGTAGCTGGTACTGGCGGATGTTATGCATGATCTTCCTCTCCTGATAATATCAGAGTACAATAGATCAGGCAGGTGCGCACACTTGAAATGGTTCATGAAAATATCAATCGAGGGTCGTTGAACCTGGAGCTCCTGGGATATAACTGTTGGTGGCAAAAGGCCACGAAGGTAGTGCGTCTCGCGCTCCTTATCCGTGAACGCAAGCCCCTTGTTGTAGCGTGGATCCCTCAGCAAATTGTAACCGCTGCCACACACCAAACAAGAACTAATTTACGCATGCCAAATTATGATTTGAAACAAACAAAATAGATTTTGCTCCAGTATCTAGTCACTATTTCTGCTTTCCGGGGGGTGATCATGCATTTCCATTTGTAAATGACTCGAACACTACCCGTCAGTTCTATGAGTATGTGAAGAACCACTATTGTCAGTGTCAACTACCACATAGCTTAAGATAAAAACAATATGGCAAACCCTCGGATACAGAATCGAAAACATATCGAAGTTTGATCACGTCAAAACCTGAAGCATCACGATTAAAACTTCTTGGGGTTGTCCATTTCTAAGTTGCCTGAATTTTTCTTTCCTCTGAGTAACCTTTTGAAACATCAGAGCAATAACCAAAATTACAGTTCACGTTTTTTCTCCTAAATTGCAGACGTTCAATACCGTGATACTGGGTGACTAAATTTTTTACTAAAAATAGAGGACTGAGAATTTTATTTTATTTTATTTTAGGGGAATTGAGGAAGCTGAGAATTATTGATTTGACCTCCGATCACCAAAAGCCCGCAAACTTCATAAGCTCCTACTGAAACGTTTGACTCCGGCGGAAAAACAGAAATCCTTGGTCCCAGGTCACGGCGGATCAGAAAACTTATCCTTAATTTGGAGTTGTACCCTCCCAGTTGGACGCTCACCTCGCTACGGAGACGGTCCACGGCGTGACGAGCTGCTCCTCCGTAGCGCGGTCCTCGCCGTAGGTGTCCTCGACGCCACCGCCCACCGTCGCTGCGTCGTCCATGTCCAGCACGCATGGTGCCCCGCCTGCCCTTATCCCCTTCAGGGTGCTCTCCATCTCCCCCTTCGCCTCTGCCGATGTCACAAATCCCCTCCTACCAACGCACCACCTCGACCACCACCACCCTGCCGCCGCCGCCGCCGCTAGCCCCCGCGTCTCGCCGCAGAGGTGGCACCCGCAGCAACCACTCCGCACACAACTTGAGCTGCTCCCCAGGTATTGCCACTGCCCCGCTAGTAGCTAATGGAGCAGCAGTATGTATCAAAGGTGGTGGTGGGGTTAGTGCGGAAGCAAGGATATTATAAATTTATAGTTACTGATTGATGATTCAAGACACAATTGGGCTATAAGACTTTTTTGGTGCCGTGGACTGAATGAAGAAGGGAACGGGGGGCGCGAGATTACCGGGAGGAATGGGGCGCGGAGGGCGCGCATGGCCGCTGCCGAGCGAGCCCCACCGCCCTAGACAGCAACGGGGAGGAGTCCCGCCCGGCGGCGGGAGAGGCGGAGGAAGGGGGACGAATGAAACAATTGGAAAGCTTGAAACGTGGTTGGTCTGTGGCGTGACAAATCAAGGCTACATGACTGGAAAATATGGAAATGAACCTGGATATAAATGCTCCTGTCTAGGAAATCGATTTTTGAAAGATTCAAAAATTCCGAAAAGAATAGATGTGCATACCAACAAATGTACTATGTAATAGTACAAAATTTCGTAAAGAAATGACTTTTCATTTGGGGGTTGTGTAAAAAGATAAATTGACGACACATTTATACTGCACTATACAGCATTGAAATTTTTGTATTTTTTGCGTAGTCAATGTAAATACAAATTCGTTACGAAACCCACTCGCCACGCATTGAGATTGCATTACCTATGCATCCCATTTTTTAATTTTTTTTTACTTTTAAAAAGTGGTTTAAATCAACATTTTAAAAAAATTAGGCAGGAACACCTGCCACGGGTTCATTCTAGCCGCACTCTACATGGCTTGTGGAATAATATTGCTTTGTTTGTCAAAGAGGATTCGAATGACACCAAATAAAGAGGTTCAATTTCTGTTGGACCGTGCTACACCTTGGTCGACATTCTTTTATTCTAGCGTGTGGTTAGGGCATCTCCAGTCGTTCGACCCCCCCAGGTTTCAGATCGGCGCTTTTTAGCGATAGCGCCGGCCCGCACCAAAACCTGGGGGGGGGGCGATTTCACCAGCCGTTCGGCGTCCCAGAAAATAAAGCACCGATATCATTTAAAAAGTTTCTTCCCGCCCCCAAAAAATAGAGCCCTAGTTCGGCGATCGGCAGCCATAGTTTCGGGCGATCATATTACAAAAAACGCCACAGGTGGGCGATCAAATATAGTTCAGATCGAATCGCACAGACGGGCGCGCGCGGCGGTGGCAGAAGTAGGCGATCAGACAGACGCGTCGGCCGGCGTCGGAGCAGGCGGCGAGCTCGGCGCAGCATCCAGGTCGATGACGGCGTCGGAGCGGACAGCGGGCTCGCCATTCTCCAGGTCGACGACGGGCTGCGCATCCTTGTCGACGGCGGCATCCTCCTGGGCGGCGTGCGGGCTTGTCGGCGCGGTGGTGTAGCTGGCGCCGCCAGACGATGTCGGGGCCGGGGGCGCGCTGATGTCGGTCAGGATGAGGTTGCACTGCGCCAGGAACCAAGCTCTCACCTCGGGGGTCATCGCGGCCGGGTCGCCGCCCGTGAGGAAGGCGAGGTCGTTGTTCCTCTTCTTCGCGGCGGTACCAGTCCGGAGGAGGTCGATCTTGACCTGCGAGTTGGCCATGAGCGCCGCCCATCGCTGTTTGGAGACCTCCTCCCTCCTGCCGGCCTGGACCTGAGCGTCGGCGATGCAGGTCTCAATGGATGCCTGCAGTTTTGCCGCTGCAGGCGCGCCGTCCCTAGCCAGCTTGGCTTTCTTGTGGCCCATCGGCGGACGCCCTTCGGATGCGCACGCAGCCACCGCGTCGGGGACGTACTCCTTGCCCTTGCCGATCGAGCGACGCACGGGCACCTTGGGCTCCTTGCGGGGGCGGCCAGGGCCACGGCGCTTCCGTCCTTCGCCGGCCGGATCTGTACTCTCTGGCACCACGGGCGTCTCGTCCACGTCGTCGTCTTCGCCCTGCTCCTCCGTCGCCTGCGTGCCGGAGCCGCCTTCGCCGTAGTCGCCACCGACCTGCGTGAAGAACTCACCGCTGGCATCGAGGAAGCCCGGGCTCGCCGCCGCCGCCATCGAGCCGGACGCGATGATCTCCTCCATGTAGCTGTCCTGGGGCTGCAGTCCGGCGAGAATCGCGCGGCGGTGGGATGGGGAAGCTGCGTAGCCCGGCGCGTTGCCATACATCATCGGCGGGTGGTAGGGGAAGGTGAGGTTGGGGTTGAAACCTCCCAGCGGATCACCTTCGACGAACCATGCTGGCGGCGGGTGCGGCGACATGCGGGGCGACGGGGACGGCGACTGCTTCCAGCCGGCGAAACGTGGGCCGAAAGGGCCCTTCTTCTTGGCGAGAGGCGCCGCGGCCGGTGTAGGTGGCTCGTCTGGGACCTCCTCCTCCTCCTCCTCCAGCTCGTCTTCCTCGGCGGCTGCCTGCTCCTCCGCTTGCAGCTGCGCCATGAGCTGCCTCTGCCGCTGCGCCGCCTCGCTACCCCGGCGCTTGATGTTGGCTGTCTCCAGCCGCGACCTCTCGGCGATCCACTCCTTGTTCGACATGCCGGGTGGTCGCTCCTTCGGTGCTCTTGGCTTGCGGGGTTTCTTGGTCGGTTCGGAGGCCGCGGGAATGGAGACGGCGGCGGCGGCGGCGGCGCGGGGTCCTGTAAATCGAGCGGGAGCCATGGCGCGTAGATCTCGGGTGCGGGGGGAAATGGCGGGAATGAACCGGGAGGAGAGGTACATGTGGGGGGAAAGTGGAGGGAAGCGCCGAAAAAAGAGAGGGAAATCTTCTTCCGTCGCCGACAAGCGTGGCCCACGCGAGCATTTCGCCCCCCCAGGCCGAACCCAGCGCGCTGGGTTTGGCCTGGGTTCGGCGGCGCCAAACGGCGCGAAAAACGGCGGAAAGCGGCGCTAAATCGATTCCTGGGGGGGCGACTGGTGCGAAACGGCGCGAAACGGCGCCAAAAACGCCGCTTGGGGGGGCTCTGGGCGGGACGGCTGGAGATGCCCTTAGTTCCAACATACCAAAAATGGAAGGATTCACCTCTGAGCGCAATCTAGAACGGAAAGTGGACACTGACAAGAACGCGCACGAACCAACGCTACCTGCGCTGAGCGAATCAAGACGTCAAAACTCCATGCCGCGCTAAAAAAAACGCGTGCCCACCCCTCATCCCGGATAGAAAGTACATCCCTCTCTTCTCCCCTTTTCATCGACCACCTCTAAACCCGAGAACAGAAAAGAGGTGGCAGAAAACTACATCTCAAGTTTCGGAGATGGCACCACCATGAAAATTGTATCTCCAGGATTTCTCCAGATACATCACAGACCGTGCTACCCCCACCCCTCCCCCCGCCCTGCCAAAAATCCATCCTCTCTTCAGCTACATGTCATAGATAAACCTAACTCTCTACTCTCTAGATCTTGTTCTATCCTCTCTGCAGTTACATTTCCAGATTCATAAGGGATTACTTAGGATCAATCCCTTGTATAAACATCCGGTGCACGAGTACGTACCCATGTGAACAAGAAAAAGAGGGGACAACTTCATCTCTTTACCCTTACAGGTATCATCCACCACGATTTCAGAAAAAAAAAGAAAAAAATATATATCTTCTGACCTGCACCATCAAGGAGCAGACCTGTTACGTTCAAAAAAGAAGTTTTAGTTGCCAATTTTTTGACAGATTAACAGTTTGCAATAGACTAGTAGAAAAAGTTTCACTTGCGAGTTCTCGTTGAAGAAAAACTAAAACTAGAAAATAAAAAACGAAAATTATATTTTTGCCTGGAATATTAGGTTGCTAACTGCATATGATGGGCAATTGGGGCATCTAATTCAAGTTTTATGTACTAGATATTTTATCTAGCAATTAGGGCATGTACTGCTAATTTTATCTACATTTAGTACCATAGCATATGTGCTGCTAAAAAGAAAACAATTCCATCTAATTCAAGTTATATGTACTGGATATTCTATCTAGCATATGAAGTTGGTGTCTATATGAAACCGTTTCTGTCTATTCATGTGAGACTACATTGGGCATGTTGATCTAGATTTTCAAAGATGCATCATTCTCCTTCCTTGTCGATTAGTCATCTCGACAAGTCTCTCGGATGACCCGGTAGGGTTTTGATTAAGAGAACGAATAAGGCGCCAATGACAATCGTCTGCCAACAGGGGGGAAGTTTTACCCAGGTTCGGGGACCTCGTAGAGATAATACCCTTACTCCTGCTCTTCTGATCTGTATTGCGGGTAGATCGATTACAATGGTGAGTGCGCAAGCTGAGAGATGGATCTCGAGCTATGGCTATGATGGTGAAAAGTAGATTGGACCCCCCCTCCCCGTGGTTCTCCCAGCCTTTTTATAGATAGCTGGGTCCCAAACCGTCCTGGGGGGTTACAAACCCTAGCTCTAGGTCGGTGGAACTTTCCTTCTTGACCCACAAGTTTCGCGGGTGGGGTTCCACTTGGCCTTCTAGAGCTACGGAGTAGCGCCTCGCTTTGGGCCTTGGACCGGGTAGGCCCACTCGACGGGTCCTGGAGTCATCCCCACGTCAGTAGCCCCCGAGTGTTTATTCGACTGAGAATAGTCGGGTAAGCACTCAAAGTCCGTTCCCTAGATTTCGCGACTGGTCATTTTAATCGCTTGACTTCAAGGGCGTGTACCCTGTATGAGATGTACTCGAGTATCGAGTGGTAATTGCGCCTTGTGTTGGCTATTTTTTGTAGAAGAATACAGCTCAGTTGCCTGGCTCTCCCGAGAGATTAGGGCCAATTAATTGCATCTCGGGCAAAAACAGTTCTGGCCTACACGAATCTGAGACCTCCGACTCGAACTCGGCGAGGTGATTGTTGCGACTGGACCGTGGAGGTTTTATCAAGTCGAACTTAACCTTAAAGGGGTACCCGGCGCGTCCGCTAGGATTTTTCTTCGTGTTGTTGACACAGAATGTTTACTGGAGGACGCAGCTCGAGTGCGATTCCAGGCCCACAGGAGAGATCCTTGGGTCTTACCTTCGTACTCGAAAGAATACGACATCCAGATGTGCCTAGTCGGCCGAACGATCCGAGGTTAAAATGATCTATGAGTAAATGACGTGTGAGTACATCGTGAGAATACTCGCGATTTTACCTTGGATGCACTGTAAGTGCTATCTTTTGCAATTCTCCGAGCGAAATAATCTTCTTTTCCTTGGTCTTGTACGAAAGAGATTTCGTGTTATGAGGCTTATACGAAAGAAATTCCGTGTCAATGTATCTATACGAAAGAGATTGCGTGTCGAAATGCCCATACGAAAGAGATTTCGTGTCAGGGTGCCCACGCGAAAGAAATTTTGCGTCATGATGCTCATACGAAAGAGTTTTCGTGTCGTGAGGTACGCAGTGACGTCACCGCACACTTGCCTGCTCCCGATGGGACGTGACGAAGTGGGGAAGAGCGCGCGGGGCCCATCTTGTTAGCTTTTTGACCGGAAACGAGCGGTCGTGCTCCGGTTAATCCGCTGGCCGCGCTGTAAATACGCACGATCTTTTCGTAAAAGATCGTACGGGGCTAACCGGCCCCGTATCTTCGTGTTGCTTCACACGTGGCGGTGGCGATAGGTGCCACGTTTGCGGATCAATGGCTCACATTGGCTGGGCACCCGTATAAGTATTGGGCCTTAGGGGAAAAGTAACTTTCTCGGCCCTCATTCGTCTTCTTCCTCTTCTGCGCACACTTCCTCTTATGCCAGCTTGAACCAGGTCCCAATGGCGGGAGGCAAGAAACACGGCGCCGCTGCGGCGTCCGACAAGGATGTGACGAGCGCCTCCGCGGCGGCTCCGGTGAAGAAGATGGGCGCCCGTCAAACTCCACGAAGAAAAGCGTCGCCGAGATGCAGAGAGAGGGACTGCTCCCTCCCGAGGACTCCAAGCGCGTTCGGATGTCCACGAAGAAGGAGGAGATGCCTAATCCTCTCGCCACCGAGCGCATCGCATTCTCGGAGCACATTTCCCGAGGTATGTCCTTCCCTCTCCATCCTTTTCTCGTCGGGCTGCTGTATGTGTATGGCATACAGCTACACGACCTTCCTCCTAATGCGATAGAACACATCTCGTGTTTTATCGTGCTATGAGAGTGCTTCCTTGGAATTCGCCCGCACTGGGGGCTCTGGAAGGCCATCTTCCAGGTGCGGGTCTTTCGGAGAAGCCCCTGCCAGGCGAAAATCTGGGGAGCCGCTGAGGACCGGAGGCTTCGCGATCCAGGCGAACAAAGACTTCCCCTACCTGGAGATGAGCTTCGTCGACTCAGCCCATGGGTGGCATCGGAAGTGTTTTTACGTCGTCGACAACAGCGCGGGTGGCGTTCCAGAATTCCAGTCGTTTGCTGTTTTGAAGCGTCGGAAGTCCTGGACGCATTCTCTCTCAGCCGAAGAAGTCAAGGTTGTCACCCCTCTACTGTGGCTCGCTTCCACGACAAGGAGCAGGGGACTCCGCTGAACGGGATACACCTGGCGAGTGTGTTTCTGCGCCGGAGGGTCCAGCCTCTTCAAGAGAGGCCGACCACCCTATGGGAGTACACGGGCGTCAACGACCGGAGCCGCACGTGTGACAACATTCTTTCGAATGCAGAATTCGACAAGAAGATCGCGGCTATCACCAATTTGAAGAAGGGAGAGGGCTACTCGACGTGCCCTCTCACCCTATTCGAACCAGAGAACCCCCCCCCTACGGAGGCGAATTCCTTAATCTTCTTATTTGCTTCGTATTTCTTCTTGTTTTGGGTTTTCGTCGATTCAAACTCCTCTTTTTCTTCTTTTTGCCTTTGTAGAATCAGGATGTGGCAACATGCTACCCGCCAGTTTCTGCGGATGAAGGTGTCTCAGATCTTCTGGCGAGTAACATTGAAGCCCCTCCCGAGGCTAGCGTCGCGAACGCTAAGTCGAGCTCAGAACAAGTGGAGGTGGACGAGGAGGAAGAGTCGGATGACGAGCAACTTCGTCGTCGCAAGCGCCGCAAGCCGGAGGAGGCTGAGGTCACTTCCAAGGACAAATCCTTGAGTGATGATCATGTCGAGGAGGTCGAGCCTATCCGAGCGACTCCTCTCAACGTGCTTCCTCCCGTCATCCACCAGTCGAGGATGTCCACCGCCTGGAACCCAGACAACCTTGACGATGATGATGAGGATGAGTGAGTTCTGTGTGTTCTCTCCTTTGTCACGAATTTGCCTTTTTTTTCTTTTCTGATTCTAGCTTTTGCAGCGGTCTTGCGACCATCAGCGCGGATCAGTTTGCTTCTTCGACTCCGTCCGTGAAAAGGAAGGAGGCTGTCGCAGACCCTGCTCCAGCTGCAAATCCCACTCGAAGACCTCCGAGCCCAGCAAAGGTAGTCGACGTTCCGGAGTACGGGATGCCTAGCTTGGCGGGTGGACGGCCTGGAGATGTCGGGGCGTCAGCAAGCAGGGAGATCTCGGCCAGCTCGGCTGATACCTTGTCCACCGCGCAGGGAAAGGTAAAGTGTTCTCATTTTCCTGTGACTTGTCTTGCTCTTTTTCTTTTATCGAGTGCACGACAGTGCTCCCGCTGGGAGTAGCCCCCGAGTCTATGGTCAATTGCTTGCATTTGGCTATGGAATCAAGTCGAGATTTTCTTTTCTGGTTTGTTTCTTGGTTTTGGTTTTCATCGGGTGCACGGCAGTGCTCCCGATGGGAGTAGCCCCGAGGCTATTCTTGACTGTGTCCAGTCATGTATAGGCTCAAGTGATATCTCTCTAATTCTGCAAGGAATTTTTGCAGACCGTTCTTGATTCCCTGGCTGCTTTTGGGATCCGGCTTCTTTCGGCTGAGGCAGATTGTGCTTCTCTTTAGGGAGAGCGCGACCAGCTCGTCCAGCATGGCCTCACCCTACAAAATTTTAGCAACGGTTTCGATGCTAGCTTTGCGTTGGTTCATCCTCCTTATTTGTCTGCTTAAACCTTCAGTTTAGGACCAGCAAAGGAGCCAATTTCCATTTGCGACACGATTGATATACCTTAGTAGAGATCACTGCCTTAGGTCGGAAACCCCCCACTACCACGCGTGTAAAATTGAAAGTGATTGAACAAGGCTCACATAACAGTAGAAGCTGCTAACAAGTAGAATAACTGCAGAGCTTGAGAGAAAGAATTAACACCCAGTGTATGGTTTAGAAGGACTTGCCAGGGAACATGGTTGCTCGAGGTAGAAGCGGGTTGGCATCCACACCCTGTTGCGCCACCGGATGTAGGTGAGGACCGTCTTCTTGGTCTCGGTACGCCTTGTTGGCACCACGACGCCGTCGCCGCTTCCGACGGCCGGGATCTCGCCGTCACCCTGCTCCAGCATCCACGACCGGAACCGTTTGTGCTGGTGCAGAGCACAGGTAGGGACCGGGCGATCTTCTTCGCACAGGCACGGGATGATGGTCTGCCGTTCTGGTCCCGAGGGCTCAGGTGCGTTGTGATCCCGCTCTAGGAGGCACCACGCCATCGTCTTGTTCGTCTCCCGCGGGGACGGCAGCTCCTCCATGGCCTCCTTGGCCCGCTTGGACGACCGTGGGCTCGGCTCGTCCAAGGTGTCCTCCTCCGTGGAAAGCCGCGGCTTCTTCCTCTTCTTGCCGCGCTTCTTGTTATCGGTCTTATCCCGGCACGGCTGCATTTCGTTGTGGTCGCGGGTCATCATTGACTGCAGTTTGTTGTCCTCCAGCAGCAGAGGCGCCTGGGACGGGATTTCGTCGTCGTCGTCTTCGCCGTCGCCGGCGAACATCATCATCGCTTGGAGTTGGTCCTGGGAGGGCAAGGGAACCAGCGGACCGAACTCGGCGAGCATCAGCGCCTGGTATTCGTCCTCCTCGTTGTCCCGGCACGGCTGCGTTTCGTTGTCCCCCGGCAGAAGAGGCGCCTGGGTCTGGATTCCCCCGTCGTCGCGGGCGATCATCATCATGGATTGGAGTTCGTCCTGGGAGAACAGGAGCACTAGCGGACCGAACTCGGCGAGCATCAACGCCTGGTATTCGTCCTCATCCTCAGTGAGCGTCGGACGTCGACCTGAGGTTCGTTTTCCTCCGGCAGCAGAGGCGCTTCCTGGGACTGGATTTGCTCCTCGTGGTGGCCCGCGAGCATCATCGTGGCTTGGAGTTGGTCCTGGGAGGGCAAGGGCACCAGCGGACCGAACTCGGCGAGCATCAGCGCCTGGTATTCGTCCTCCTCGGTGAACGTCGGACAGTCGACCTCGGCGAGCGGCGGCAAGGCGACATCGGAGAGACGGAAGAGGGCCGACATGGACGCCGGGAAGCTGCAAATGGGCATGTTGGCGCTCGCTCGTGTAGTGTAGGTGGTAATGGTAAGTGGGATATGGGATGGGAGTATATATGGACCAAAACGGATTTTCTACAACCGTTTGTGCGCACAGCTCCTATCAAACCCCGCTCAAATCAGTTGGAGATCTGTGCTGCATGTTGACCAAAGGCCCCACTCCCATGTGTATCTGACAGAAAGAGGTTGTATTGTACCCAGAACCTGGTACCATCTACTCCTTGCGCGCATGTATGGGACGAGAGGAAGGGTAGTACCGCATGTTCTCCGTACACCTTCCCCTGCTACACGTACCAGGCTGTACTGTTTCACTGTCATATGTCGTACCGGACCCGACGTGGTACATGTACCCTGTAATGGCTTGTTTTACCTTTAGTTTCCGGTCCATATCTATCCAGATTATAACATTTTGCAAAAACTTTTCATGGCACGATAGTGTATTTCCTTTTTATCTATGGATTGCACCCACTTTTGGTAAGATCCCGTATAAAGTCCCGTATAAAAATCAGTGCAGAACCGAACCTCATATGATAGAGTTCGGCTACTGTAATAATGAACTACAGTTCATTTCTACACTAAAGTTTGTGAGTATCGCTTTACCACATTGAACTGTTATTAAACGGAATCTCTCGATCGCCCTCGGTGGGATGCTCCTCTTCTATCTCTCATACTTCTTTGATTATTTAGATGCACTGGTTTTGTTAGGTACTGTAGTAAGGTGCGTGCTGGTGTGAAGAACAGATTGCCTATTTCATACGTACTTCATTTATTGTCTAGGCTAGGGGCAGGCGTGCTCGGAGCACCACATGTTGCTAGCATAATTTATTCCTGGATGTGACAATAGTACAGCTCGCGAGCTCTCGTTACTCTTGAGGAATATTAACTGACAAGCCCAGCGTGACAATAGTACATTGGCGCTGTCACAGCTTGAGCGCTCTATTGTCCGTTTAGAGCAGCGACATGGAGCTCAGACTCAACATAGCACTTTGCTTTGTAAATAATTGAAAGCAAATTTTAGATTTTTCAAAAATTGCAGAAAG
Organism: Alopecurus myosuroides; assembly: GCA_028641055.1. Taxonomy (NCBI): domain Eukaryota; kingdom Viridiplantae; phylum Streptophyta; class Magnoliopsida; order Poales; family Poaceae; genus Alopecurus; species Alopecurus myosuroides. The sequence continues at coordinate 226,427,269 of CM054058.1, forward strand.
TAGTCAGTATTAAAATATTTGTATAATTTTATTATTCTCATTCTGTGTAATATGATTAGTTTTGAGTTCTTAATTTGCATGTAGTTTAGAAATATGACCAGTAGCAATCCCTTTTCCACCTCAGTCGCGAGGTGCAACGCCGGAGCCATGGCACCGGACATGGACGAGCACCCCTGTGATGCCCCAGAATCCGGCATCGTTGTCGCCGGGGAAATCGCGGCGGCGGCGGGCTCCTCGTCGGGGTGACCAGATCCGGCGACCACCTCCGTGCTCCTCGTCGGGGAGGCCGGATCCGACGAGCAGAGCTGGGATCCGTAGGGGCAGCTCCATCCAGTGCAGCTTCCTCTTCTCCTGCCGTGGTGCTCCCTGGATCGGATCTCCCATGGAAGCGTTGGCTGACATTTGCCCACTCCCAGCTCGAATCCATGGTTGGTGCTGAAAGTATGCGCAAAATAATCAGATTCAAACCGGAAGTAGTGAGTATTGTAAACAAAAGCAAAACAGATCTTGGGGGAGATTCAACGGAGGAGAGAGGAAACACATGAATCACAAAGAGCAGTGGGGGGGAGCTGGGGGAGGGGAACGAGAATAAACTGAATCGGAGCAGTGTGCATAGTACTGCACATGATGGAGCCATGGGGGGCCTGGCGGCAAGGACAGTCACCATCACATGGTTGTATTCGTATCTTCTACGCTGGGAAATCTGCGCGGTCGAGTATTGGCTACGAAAACGTAGTCAACTATCTGCAAAGGTGGGGCCGCGACGTGCATCTCCAGAGGCTGATGGACGGGTAGGATAGAAGACGTGCGCACAAACCGCTGGAGATTTGCATATTCGGAGCCGGAGTCGGTTTCCGAGCTCGAGTTGGGTGACATGGCACGCCTGAGCTGGAGTCGGATTCCGAGCTCGATCTGGATCGATCACAGGTTCGACTGATCGCTCGGACTTGTCTGGTACACTTGCCTTTCTTTCTTTCCTTTCCAAGCTGGCGAGTGGAAATTCCAGTTTCCACTCGGATCCGAAAGCTTTAATTCGATCGATGCCAATTGCCAAGTTTCAACTTCCAAAATCCAAACCAAGAAGCCACCGGTGGAAAAAAAAAAGATGATGACGCTCGACGAAACCTCGACGATGGTCTTTCGATTCGACGACACTTTGTGTGCTTCGTGTGGGTGCTTCGGTCGGCCGGTGGTGCCCAATGTCACCGTGCTCCGTGAACATATTGGTGTATTTGTAACCGTTTTCGTTCGGTTCTCCGCTAATGAACGGGATAATTGTTTTTTACTTTTTTAAAATAAAATAAGGAAACATATTTTTCATTTTGTTTAAAAAGACATATGTGGTTGGGTTATGGGCTTGAGAGCATCTTCACCGGTACCCCAAAAGTTTTGATGGGGTCCGGGCAAAAAATGGCCATAGCGGCACCCCGATATGTCCGGGCCTATCAAAACCCCGTTCGTCCCCCATTCACTCTCCATACTTTGGGGTCTGCTTGGGACCGTTGTACAACATGCCTCAGACAGGCGAGCCCATCTTGTCATCCACATTATTTTCTGGCTTTCTTAAAAAAAGCTAAAATTTCTCCGGTCATGAATTTACACCAAAACTGATGTCCCGGGCCCACGGGTTGGGTGATGTCGCACGCCTGAGAGAGAATTGTCACCGAAACGGGCCGTTGGCCCCACTTTTAACTCCGTAAAATAACATAGAAAATAAATTTGTTGGGTGAGGTGGACATGGGTCCCAAATGTGAGTCATATCTCTCTCCCAACCCGACATGGGTCCCACATCTTCTTCCTCATGTCATGTCTTCTTCCCAATTTGCGAGCACCATAGCCATGGTCGCCACCTAGCCCCGCCGTTCCCGACCTCCGCCAATGACGCTCTGAGGACCCTCCTCTAACTCCCAACCTAATCTAGCTTGATGGTAAAATGCGGATTGATTGAATCTAACATATCTTCCCCGCCTTCGGCCGACACCTAGCCCCGCCGTTCCCGACCCTCTACCGCATCTAGACGCCACCGCCTGCACGGTTCGGCTCTTGCGGTCGTTGTTCTGGGACGCGTCGTCACGTTTGGGCCGAAGAAGAAGGTGTGGTCGTGCCTCCCGAGGTTCTCCCATGGCGGCACGATGCCATGGTCGCCCTGGGTAACCGCGCTCGGCTAAGGGTTGTGGATGCCGAGCACGGGGGATATTCAAAAAGGCCGACGTTTGAAGGGGTGCGCATAAAGAGGTCATGGATGTTGCCTTCACGAGGGACGCGCTTCAGGGCGAAGACTTCGTTACGTACCTCTCCGCGCTAGCACTTGTCATGGTGCTCCGCCTATGGGACGACCAGAATCCGCAATTTCTAGTCGCCCAGAATGTGCCGCTCCCGGGTCAACCATTGTGTGTTGGGGCGTACGTGTGGGAATTCTCTCAGGGGGACGCGACGTCCATGTCGGCCAACGTGGTGGAGATATTCATGCTTGACGGTGTCGCCGCAGACCATGGTGAGAGGTTTAAGAGGACATCCTTGTGAACACTCACTAGTACAAAACCGGTTATCGTATATAGGCTTGAGCCGGTTATGCCAACCTGATCCGGCCTACGGTTTCTAATGTAGGCACAGTTAGAGCCAGTTCCAGGAACTGGATCTAATGACCAAATCCCTGAAACGACCATTAGAAAAAAAGCCGTCTCTAATAGTGGAAGTATTAGAGATATTTGTTGGCAACATATGTCCGCAATCACGTGAGTATCAGAGGAGGTTGTAATTTGTGACCGGATTTATCTTCATGACTTTCTGATTTTCCACTTCCACCATAAAATAGGTGAATTGGACAATATTTCTATCCTCCGGGATAATTTCGAGAGGGACTAATCTTGTGCTACTAATAAACTAATAAATATAAAGCATGTCACATAAAAAAGAACTATTAATATATAATATTGTTCAACATTCTCAACTCCAAACTTGAATTTATGCAAAGAAACTCATCATCAATATAAATGGTCCCCATTATTAACAAACAAAATAGAAATATTACTCTATCTAGATGATCTCCCCTCAATGAACAACTCCAATATGAGATTCATTGTTGTTGTTGTTCTCTTCACCCTTTGAGGGCTCATTAGAACAGTTTGATCGTCCTCATTGTTGTCTTCACGGATTCCATAGTTCATAAAAACAACAGAGATCCTTGATACGTTGCAAATGTATCTACTTTTCCAACCACTTTTCTTGTTGTTTCTAATAACATTTGCATGATTTGGATCAAGCTAACACGGACTAACATTGTTTTCATCAAAATTATCCTTGACGTCTAGTTTTATGTAGAAAAACAATTTCCTCGGAAAATTCCAAAAAATATTTTTCCCCGGAAGACTCCCGGAGCCCGAAGGACAGCCGGAGGGGGGCCACTGGCCTCCAAGGGTGCCAGCCGCGCCCCTCCTCTATCCATGTATGGTGGGCCCTGGGGGCCTGGGACCACCCCCAGGTCCCCTTTGGCATAAAGCCCCCATCGTCCCCGAAACGCAGAACCCCTGAAGGATTTTCCTAAAAATGATCCGTAGATCCGCTGACACCCGAAACCCTAGTTCAGGAAACAAAAGTTCATGGTTTGGCACCCTACCAGTATGGGGATTGGAGGGAGATTGGCACCATCATCATCGCCATCAACTCTCCATGATCCCCCCCCTTCGAAGAAATCCACAATCACATAAGCATGTTGCTATTGCAAAAAAAATCTAGATATTCAATAATGTGCATAATGATCCTAGAGGGGGGGTAAAATAAATGAATCTTGAGTATATATATCAAAGGGTGATCAACTATCTCTCTATGTGCTCTTTACTATTATACAAAGCAATACAAAATCATAGAAGCGAAGAAATTGATAAAAAAAAATACCTATAAGTTTTTCATGTTGTGTAAGTTTGCTTATGCGTGTTTGACTGATATATCAACATTGAACAGATAGTATGGGAACCTATAGGGGGTGAATAGGTTCTACGACCAATTTTATTTTTTCTTCAAATTAAGGCTTGACACAAAGGTTAATTCTCTAGATTATGCAACTAAGGTGAATTTATCTATCTGACAAGAACAACAATAAACAAGATACAAACTCAAAATAAAGGAGAGGGAACGATGTAAACGATAACGGAAGCACGATAACGGAAGCACGCAGAGACAAGGATGTAATCCTGAGTTCCTCCTTTTGAGGGAAGTACGTATCGTTGGAGGGGTGTGAGTTTGGCCACGAAGGCCTACTTAGCGCCACAAAGGCCTCAGCCTATTCTCCGATGAAACTCGCCACAAAGGCCTAGTTCACCTTCCACTTTGATCTAGGGCTGGAATTCGAGCCGAGCCGAGTCGACTCGGCTCGACTCGCTCAAGCTCGGTCAACTGACGAGTCGAGCTCGGCTCGACTCGTTCAACAAACGAGTTCAAAATCAAAACTCGGCTCGGCTCGGTGAACTCGCGAGTAGCTCGCGAGCTACTCGTTTAAGTTATCTAATTTTATAAAACTATAAAAAGTCAACATTATATAATGCATATATAATTATTTTTGATTATTTGGGCCGTGTATAATAAAATCATCACAATAATCAGTGAAAATATGTCACCATCATACAATTTGTAGTAAACAAACTACAACAATCAGTAAAAATATGTTCAAATAAATAAGAATATCATTAAAAACTATTTTGACCGAGTTAAACGAGCTAAACGAGTACTCGGTAAACTCGGCTCATTTAGCTTGAACTCGTTTACCGTCGAAAACGAAAACTCGACTCTACTCGTTGGACAACGAGCTCGAGCCGAGCCGAGTTGAGTTGCGAGCTACTCGTTTAACTCGCGAGTTCCGAGTTTTAATTCCAGCCCTACTTTGATCCCCTTTGAGGCGGGAATCGAGTCCTTTACAAAGAGTGTCGAGACATCGTAGTAGAGTTCGTAGCCGGGGGTGCCATGAGACTACTGATAGAGACGTGGGGAAACGTGGTAGTATGACGACCAAGGACACCAAAGTTTACCCAGGTTCGGTACGTCGCAACTAGGCGGCGTTCCTACTCCTACAATCTCACTAAATCAGGGCTGAAGCCTGAAGTATACAAGGTACAATGTGAGTTGGTTTAGCTACTCGACGAGGATCAACTTCTCGGCGATTTGGCTTATAGCTAATTGTTTGTCTCTTTCTTTTCTCCCGCCCGGCTTTATATAGATAGTTGGGTTAGGGCTTACAGAAAGAAAACCTAGAAGACTACGGTAAGTTTCTAACATGGAAAGCAGGAATCCGCATTCTACTTCAAGCCGTACTACGTGGGCCGTGGTCCGGGTTCTTCTAGAATCCAGCTTCCGTGCGTCAGCTTACTGGGCCGCCTAATGGACCATGATCCATTACCATTCAGTCCACCCTGGTAATCCGGGTCTTTGAGACACTATCAGATATACCCCTAATCAGTATATATCCGACAGTAGCCCCCAAGGAGGATTGAGACTCCAATCTGCCGTCTTTCGTTAATTTGCATTCCTTTTCAAGAAATGCTGGCGCTCGTCTCGATTCTTCTTTTCCTCAAATCGTGCTTTAACGCAAAACTCGGATTTTGGGAAAATCCGGATTTTTCTTCCACGAGCCTTCGTGGAGAAGGAACTTCCCATGTCAGCGATAAAATCATGCTGACGTCAGGGACGTTTGGGTTTCGAGTGTGAAACCCTGAAACGTATCTCTGACAAATTCTCACGGGAAAGGAGGAGATAGCAATAATCACCTGTCCCCTCATTTCCCGGATTTTCCGGCGAGTGACACGCGTCGAAAATCTAACGGTCAAAAGAGTCGTTGAAGCGTATCTCAAAGGTTTTCCGGCTATAAATAACCTACCTCGAGCCCTCCGGCGATCCTTCCACTCTCACTTCACCTCCCAGCTCTCAAGCGCCATAGCCCTCCGAGCCAGAGTTCTTCCAGCGAGAGCAGAGCCCGTGCACATCCGGCACCGTTTTATGCCAGATCTATTCCTTCTCTCGTACTCCTCGATTTCTTCCTGCTGCAACTTAATGTCAGCTGGGGGTTTTTGGAGGTTTTCCCAAGTTCTGAATAGATGTTGCTGTGTCCTTTGGAGAACTTGTCTTCTGGCTTCCAGCACTTCAGGGGGCTCGTGGGGTCCCACTGGTGTTTGAAGTAAATCCCACTCATCCTGTTCTGACATTGGCGGGATAGAGATTTCCTTCGTTTTCTTCTCCGCAGGCGCTCCGCTTCCTCCTCCTACTTCCAGGTTTTCGTTGGCTGGATCTGCCAGTTTTTTCTTCCGGAGTTTGTACTGGAGTTTCTTGGAAGAGAGAGGTTTTTTACCAGGTTCATCTTCTGTCAATTCCTTGACGTCAGGGTAAGTTGGAGTGGTTTCACCATCCTCTCTTTCCTCATCTGGCGGATGTGTTTGAGGGCTTTCCTGACTTTCGGCATCCGTGTTTTCAGCCGGTTTTGCCATAAGTATTTCATGGAATCCCTCTTGAAGAGATTTGACCTTTCTTTCGAAAGCATCTTCATCTTCGTCTTCGGAATCGAGTTTGTCCGATCCGGGTTCCGATTCCAATCTCGCCTCAATGGCGGCTAGTATGGAATCGGCTTCAGAGTTTGTCGTTACAGTGAAGGATGTCGGATCTTCCACCTCTATTGTGAGATTGTTTTCTTCTGCCACTTCCACGGGATTGCTTTCGTTCGTTTTTTGGGCGATCTCGGATTGCACCATACCGATAAAGTGCGATCTAATTGCAGGCATCTCCGAGGAGGCGGCAAATTCAGCAGGATATCGGTGATCTGAGCAAAATTCGGAATCATAGTCTTCTTCAACTGGGTATAGGGCGGGTTGGATAAATTTAGTTCCACCACAGAATCCCATTGCCTATGCAGTTAATCCGATAAAGATGTTTGCAGATCTAATCGGTAAAACGCAGGCACTTACCAGATGATTTCGTGCTGGCATGTACGATCCGTTACCGAGGAAGCGCCCGATGTCGTTGTCAAATTCCAAGCTTCCGACTGTTATGTTACTGCCGATTCCGCCTAGTATCCCCGATCGAAACATAACGCCTGACGTCGCTGACCCCACGGTGGGCGCCAACTGTCGAGACATCGTAGTAGAGTTCATAGCCGGGGGTGCCATGAGACTACTAATAGATACGTGGGGGGAACGTGGTAGTATGATGACCAAGGACACCAAAGTTTACCCAGGTTCGGTACGTCGCAACTAGGCGGCGTTTCTACTCCTGCAATCTCACTAAATCAGGGCTGAAGCCTGAAGTATACAAGGTACAATGTGAGTTGGTTTAGCTACTCGACGAGGATCAACTTCTCGGCGAGTTGGCTTCTAGCTAATTGTCTGTCTCTTTATTTTCTCCCGTCCGACTTTATATAGATAGGCGGGTTAGGGCTTACAGAAAGGAAACCTAGAAGACTACGGTAAGTATCTAACTTGGAAAGGAGGAATCCGCCTTCTACTCCAAGCCGTACCACGTGGTTCGTGGTCCGGGTTCTTCTAGAATCCGAGTTTCATGCGTCAGCTTACTAGGACGTCTAATGGACCGTGATCCATTACCATTTAGGCCACCCTGGTAATCCGGCTCTTTGAGACACTTTCAGATATACCCCTAATCAGTATATATCCGACAGTAGCCCCCAAGGAGGATTGAGACTCCAATCTGCCGTCTTTCGTTAATTTGCATTCCTTTTCGAGGAATGCTGGCGCTCGTCTCGATTCTTCTTTTCCTCAGATCGTGCTTTAACGCAAAACTCGGATTTTGGGAAAATCCGGCTTTTTCTTCCACGAGCCTTCGTGGAGAAGGAACTTCCCATGTCAGCGATAAAATCATGCTGACGTCTGGGACGTTTGAGTTTCGAGTGTGAAACCCTGAAACGTATCTCTGACATATTCTCACGGGAAACGAGGAGATAGCAATAATCACCCATCCCCTCATTTCCCGGATTTTTCGGCGAGTGACACGCGTCGAAGATCTAACGGTCAAAAGAGTCGTTGAAGCGTATCTCAAAGGTTTTCCGGCTATAAATAACCTACCTCGAGCCCTACGGCGATCCTTCCACTCTCACTTCACCTCCCAGCTCTCAAGCGCCATAGCCCTCCGATCCAGAGTTCTTCCAGCAAGAGCAGAGCCCGTGCACATCCGGCACGGTTCCCGGAATCTCTTCGTCGGAAGCTCAAGCTCTTCCCCGCGCCGCCCGCAGATGGACACCAGTGACTCACCGCGCGTTGCAGAGGAGCACTCGGTCTCTGTCGACATCGACGATATCATCAACACCATGGACCCGCAGCTCGATTCTCTAAGCCGCGCCACCGCCAACGCACCGGAGAGAACTTCCGGCGACCAGGACCGCGAGGATCCTTCTCTTGCGGCTGAGAACCTGGCCGCCTCTTCCTCTGAGTCGCCTCCGCCACTCGTCCCCAAAACGGCAGAAGAGAAAATCCTCCTCGTCGGGGAGGAGCTCTCCGCTGCGGCTGCCGCCGCCAGAGCCGAAGACGAGGGTGAGATATCCGGCAATTGGAGCCGATGCAACTTGGCCCCTTCCCTTCTCCCGACAATGGAGAAAGAGGGGCTGATTGTGAAGGGTAAGTGGCGGCACGAGGAGGACGACTCCGAGCCCTTGCCTAGAGCCGGGGAAAGAGTTCTCTTAACCTCGCATATTTCTCGAGGTATGGGAATTCCACCTTCCGCCTTCTTTCTCCAAGTTCTCAACCACTACAACATACAACCCCACAAACTTCCTCCCAACTCCATTCTATATTTAGCCGGGTTCCATGCCCTCTTCGAAGGGTATCTAGGAATAGATCCTAGGCTAGATTTTTGGTTGTATTGTTTCGGGGTTAAGCGAAACCCTTCAGAGGGCGCACTCCCAACTTGCGGGACCATATCCTTTACCCTGCGTAGATTCAGGGAGAATTGGTTCCCCAAGATCAAAACATCGGAATCCGTTAAATTTTGGACGGGTTCCTTTTTGTACCACCAAGACATCCCGTTTCCTGGAAAGGAAACGGGGATTCCACCTTTCATCAATTATGCTGCCACTCCTCAGGAAAACTAGGCTGTGGAGGCAGTTCAGACTCTTCCACCAGATCTACTCAGGATCAAGCGGCGCATCCCCAAGCTTGTTTCCGCATCTTCGCCTCTTACCGGCATGGACACAGTCCTACACTCCTCCCAACCATCTTACACAAACCATGGTTAACCGAATCGTCATGATCCTGCCAACAATCACATACCATGGAGGAGTGTCTATTTTGTAGAGATGTGTATGCTTATGTCAACGAATGGTAAACAGACAATACAGTGCGTCACAAGCCAACTATACTTCACAAGAGCGTCTCCCATTGAAGGAAGCAACTGGTATAGAAGGTCATCCCTCTTTCTCTTTTGTTTACACAATTATGCTTTGACTGATAAATCAGGGCAAAAATAGAGAAGAGAATTTGTTTGTATTAATTTGGGGTTGGGCACTCCTCTGCTAGCTCTTCTATCAATTGGATAAGAGGATGAAGACACTTGTCTAGGGTGTGAAATCCAATCAACAAGTGATATAACGATTCTCTATTTATGTCCTCGTGAGCAAAAACAGGAACACAAAACATGAGTAATTTTGAAAGTTTTAAAGGTAAGACATGAGCAATTTACTTTGGAGTGGTAGTTAAATACCACATGTAGGTAGGTATGGTGGAAACATTTGTCATACTTCGGTTTTTGGGAGTTGGATGCACAAGTAGAGCTCATACTCAGTACAGGTGGAGGCTAGCAAAAGACTGGGAGCGACAACTCAAGAGAGCAGTAATGGCCATAATCATGCATAGGGACAAAAACATCATTAATCAAAGCATAAGTGGTACCACAAGTTCAAAAACTAAATAATCATAGAGGCTATAGGGGACTGGTTTGTAGTCATAAACATGGTGTAAGCATGCGCCAAGTCAACCAAATAAAATATTCAAAGGAGATCACCACAAATTTATGCTTCAATATGACTAGAACAACTCACGATTCTTTCAATGGCACATTAAACACTCTCAGCTATTTGATACAAATCATGCTACAAAATAACCACTAGGGTTTAAAATTTTAACATCTAGCTTGATAGGAAAAAGTCTAGCTACAGTCTATACAAGCTTCTATTTGCATCGTTATAAGTTCTACCACATGCAGCAGTTTCTTTTCCCAACAAGCACCATACAAAATATGTTTTAACAAAAAATCTCTAAATGATACAGAAAGAAAACATGAGATTACTCACACACCACTACTAAAACTAACATCTCTGAATAGGAGATGCATGAAAACAAGAGCTAAATATGAATTTTTGCAGCAGCTAGAAGAAAAACTGAGAATACAAGCATAACGAGTATTCAAATGAAAAACAGGAGCGTGTCTCGCTCCCAAACAAGGATGCTAGGTTCCAATGATATTATTTCAGCAAGGAAAACAAAATAAATCAAAAGAAAAATGAAAGAAAAATAACAGACGCTCCAAGTAAATTTCATATGATGTGACCGAATAAAAATATAGTTTCACTTGAACTGACCTAATAAATTGTTGATGAAGAAGGGGATGCCTTGGTAATCCCCAAGCTTATATGCTTGAGACTTCTTAGAATTTGCTGGGATCAACCACGGGGAAATCCCCAAGCTTTGACCATGCACTCTTCTTGGTCACATTATATCACCCTCTTCTCTTAACCCTTGAAAACTTCCTTCACACCACGCTCAAAGAGTAATTCGCATTAGAGGGTTAGTGCAACAATAAAAAAATCCATGGGTTATGTATGGGAACAAGTTATATTGATACTTTTAAACATTATCTACAGCCACTGATATTTCGTGAAGTAAAGAAATCCACTTGACATCGTTAAAGAGCAAATGCAAGAAAAATGGCAGAATCTGCCAAAACCAGAACAATCTGTAAAGACGATTTTTTTCGGGGCACTTGCGTCGCTCAAATCGAAAAACTTAAAGAACAAAAAAGTTGCGGAATTAGCTGTGTAATAAGCACAAAACATTTCAGGCATTCTGATCTTTCTAGATTTTTCACGATTTTTTACGGTGGACAGCAGAATTCTGTTTCCTGCGCAGAAATCCAAAACCAACTCCAACTCTCGTGAGGAACTTTACTTGGCACAACTAAAACATGAAAATAAAGATACGAGTTGCTACAGAATTATACAACCCCTTTACTAAAAGAAAACAGAAAAAAAAACAAAGCAAAAAATAAAACCATGGGTTATCTCCCAAGAAGTGTTTTTCTTTAACACCTTTTAGCAAGGCCCGGAAAAGTGGATTCACGTGTTTTCAAGTGAAGAAGCATCCAAATCAATAATTTCCTACAAAACACCAGTTGTAGCAACGGGTACCTTAGAAACCCCTTAAGATGATTCAACATGCAAATCACTTTTAGTTTCACTAAAAAAATTATTAATTTTAAGCACATTAGGGGATTTCGTTTTAGGCACCTTGGGGACATACTTAATTTTTTTCTCTTTTCCCATAGAAGGTTTTCCCTCTTAAACTTAAGAGAAGAAAAAGATGAGCTGAAAGTTTCCATATCCCCTTCTAATTTACCAATCCTCGTATTTTGATTATCATGGATATTGCTAGCTTCTAAACCAGTGATTTTCTTGTTGATACTTACTATCAATCCATTAACTTTGCTAGAATTATCAACAAAATTTGTCAAAGTTTTCTCTATAGAGTTTAGCTTTTAATAATATCATCTAAAGTGATCTCAGTTTTAACAAACTTAGTAGGTGGTGTTCCAACTAAACTTTCTATTAAATTACAGGCTTCCAAAGCAGGTGTTCCCAAAAAATTACCGCTTGTAAGAGTGTCTAGAACATACCTATACCAGCTAGTAATGCCAACATAAAAGTTCCTAAGTAGGATTAAAGTGGAATATTTCTTAGTGCATCTATGATGGGCATCACTTATCCTATACCAAGCATCTTTCAAACTTTCTCCACCTTGTTGCTTAAAAGAACGAACCTCAACTTCAGGAAAACTCATTTTAGCAAGATTAAAAACGGGATAAAAATAACAACTAGAATAAGAACTATTTTTTTGTGTTTTTATAAAGAGAAGCAAACCAGACAAAATAAAATAAACTAATCAAAACAATAACAAATTAAAGAGATTGGAGGTGAGAGACTCCCCTTGCAGAAATTCTCTTCCTCTCCTGCAACGGCGCGAGAAAATAGCTTGATGGTGCAGGTCTTGCACTCGTTGGGAAACCCCAAGAGGAAGGTATGATGAGCACAACAACAGTTTTCCCTCAGAAAGAAACCATGGTTTAATAGACTAGTAGGAGGAAGGAGTAACTTCAGAAGGTTGATGCAGCTGAGATGGCAGGGCGCACTACTGGTTCAGCAACAACGTGGAACCTACACAACACAAACAATTCACTTTGCCCCAACGAAGCAGTGAGGTTGTCAATCTCACCGGTTTTGCTAATAACAAAGAGGTTAAATGTATGGTGTGGAAAACAATATGAGAACAATATGAAAATAGTAGAAGTAGTGTGAAAATAGTGGAAGCAGTGTGAATTATCAGTATGAGAAAATGGATCGGGGTCCATAGTTCACTAGTGGTGTCTCTCCATAGAAAATAAATAACATGTGTGGTGAAAAAATTACAGCTGGGCAATTGACAAAAATGAAGGCTGCACCATAGCGCATATGCAAGACATAAAGATTACTATGTGATTCATGCGGGCATTACAACAAGATACATAGACCGTCATCCAACTGCATCTATGACTAATAATTCACCCTTCGAATATCATCCGAACAAACGTTGGGTATTAAGTTGCAAGCAATAGATAATCGCGGTAAGCAAAGTGTGTAATCTAAACAATGTAAACTAAGTAAACATCGTTGTTTTCTCCCTAATGGCAACAGCACATCCTCCATCTTTCACTCGAGCACAGATGCAAAGGAGGCATGAACCCATTATCGAGCATAAATACTCCCTCTTGGAGTTACTAGCATCTACTTGGCAAGAGCATCTACTAATAACGGAGAGCATGCAAGATCCTAAATAACATATGCATGAAGATAACATGATAGATTGATAATCAGAAGACATATCATTCAACATTCATCGGATCCCAGAAACACAACATTTAGCATTACATAAAGATGATCTCGATCGTGTAGGGCAGCTCACGAGATCTAAACATGAGGCATAAAGTGGAGGAGACAACCATCTAGCTGCTGCTATGGACGCGTAGTCCAGGGATGAACTACTCACGCATCACTTCGGAGGAGGGCATGGTGGTGTAGACCCCTCCGGTGATGAATTTCCCTCTCAACAGGGTGCCGGGGAGAGCTCTAGAACCCTCCCAATTTTGGGATGACGATCTGGAGCTCTCCCCGGCACCCTGTTGAGAGGGAAATTCATCACCGGAGGGGTCTACACCACCAATTTTGGGATGACGATGACGGCGGCCTCCTGTGTTTCTCGGAAAAAAGTGGTATATTTTTAGGGTTGTCGTATCGGGGGGAAAAATAGACGAAAGGGTGATGGCGGTGGACGCCCGAGGGGCCCACACCACCCCCAGGCGCGGCCAGGGCCGCGCCGCCCTATGGTGTGGCCCCTCTCCGGGCCTCTTCGGGACTCCGTGGGACCTTCTAAGACTTCCGGGCTTCAAATTTTCCAATTCTGCGAATATTTCCAGAACAACTTTTCTGAAACTAAAAACAGCAGAAAACAGGGAACTGGCTATGTGGCATTTTGTCAATATGTTAGTCCCGAAAAATAATAAAAATGATATAAAGTGTATAGCAAACATGTAGGGAAATAACATGAAAACAACATGGAACATCAGAAATTAAGGATACGTTTATGACGTATAAGAGCTCAAGACTGGATTAATAAACTTCTGTCAAGAACGGTGGACAACTGGGAGGATATGGCTAGAGTTTTCGCCCATCATTTCTGTGGCACGTATAAACGCGTCCAAAGCATTAACCACTTGAACCGTTGCGTCCAATATGAAGACGAGTCGTATGTCGACTTTATCACAAGATGGACTGCAATGAAGAATAGTTGTTCTGGAGTAAGTGACATACAAGCAATGCATGCTTTCATCAATGGTCTGAAACCCAGCCTCGTACCGTTCATGATTGGTTCCAAAACACACAAGGACCTAAAATCTATGCTCACAACCACCAATGATCATGTAGCGGCCGAAGACGACATTAGAGCAAGAGGGGGAAATATTGATGCATTATTTCAAGTCAAAAAGGCGTCTTGCTCTGAAAAGAAGACTACTCCAGAAGTACAGTTAAAACCCAAATAAGTAAATATAGTCTTTGGAAAGGATAATACCAGCAGATGGAAAGGCAAAAGCGCAAAAAAGCAGGCAACCTATCTCCTACTCTAAGGAAGAGTGGGAAAAAATTAAAGGGAAATCTTGCGTTCACCATGCGCAGTTTGGAAAGCCTACCCATACAAACCAGCAATGCCGGCTTAACAAGCACATGAAAGACAACACTGGAGCCGGGAATAAGGGAAAGAATTCCAAAAGAAAGTTCTATAAGAAAAAGCCGGAAGATGAAAAAGACAAAAGCGAGTCTGATACTGACGACAAAATCCAGGAGCGGTAACAAAAAGGCGAACCTAAATTTCCGAGAGTCGAAGGAGAATGTAACTTAACTTTCCTTGCGATCCCATCAGCAAAACAAGTGAAGCGATCGTGGAGAGAAATCAACACGGTCGTACCACCAACTCCAAAGTACTTGAAGTATTCAAAGGCGCTAATTACTTGGGATCAGTCGGATCATCCCGGTTATATCCCGGAACCCGACACACACTCCTTGATAGTAAGCCCTATTGTTCAAAACACTAGGCTCAAGAGAGTGCTGATGAACGGAGGATCAAGCATCAACATCATGTACCTAAGTACGTTGAAGAAACTGCATTTTTGCAAACCTAGCTCAAGCATAAAAATATGCGTTTTCACGGCATTTATCCTGGCAGGCAAGCACATTCCCTAGGAGAAATTTCCCTAGAAGTAACATTCGGAAAGGTGGATCACTTCCACCAGTAGATGATTTTGTTTGAAGTACCGTTCGAAAGTGTGTATCACGCAATACTCGGACGTCCGGATTTCGCCAAATTTATGGCCAGGTCGTGCTACATCTACAACAAGCTTAAGATGCCAGGGCCGAAAGGCAGAGTAATCACCATTGAAGGATATTTCAAGATGGAAAATGAGCTAGAGCTAGGAAACGCCCTTTGTGCCGAGTAGGTAATATGAGAGCAAGAGCTGAAGGAGCTAGCCAAGGAGGTATCGCCAACAGAAATGCCAGCAGGAAAAGAAAGCCGAAAGCTGACCGAAAACTTCAAAGCATCTGAAAATACAAAATAGATTATCCTAGATCCCAAAGAGACGGCAAAATACGTCGTTGTAGGGAATCGAAATGACTGACAAATAAGAAAGCACGCTCATCAAGTTCCTCCGTGAGAACGGGGATATTTTCGCCTGGTGTCCTGCTGATATGCCACGCGTACTCCGGGAACTTGCTGATCACCAACTGAAGGTCATTCCAGGATCAAAACCCGTCAAACAAGGTCTCCGTCGGAAGAAGACGGAAGGCTATTGGCAAGGAAATCATCCGACTTTTAACAGCTGATTTTATGCGGAAAGTCATACGTACCGATTGGTCTGCAAATCCGGTATTAGTCCCGAAGAAGGATACTATTGTTCTTAGGATGTGTATAGATTATACCGGTCTAAACAAATTGTGCCCAAAAGATAGGTTCGCGTTACTGTAAATCAATCAAATAATAGATGCCACTGCTGGCTCTGAGATTTTATTATTTTTGGACGTTTATTCCGGTTACCATCAAATACGCATGAAAGAAGAAGACCACATAAAAACCTCTATAATAACACCATATGGAACGTGTTATTACATAACCATGTCTTTTGGCCTGATGAATGATGGAGCCACATACCAGCGTTGCATGCAAAGATGCTTGCATGATCAGGTAGATAAAAACGTCTACATTTATGTGGACGATATTGCCTTCGTTTCTAAGGAAAATCATACGCTCCTTGAAGATCTACGAGAAACCTTCGATAATATCCGCACTTACAAAATGAAGTTAAATCCATTAAAGTGCGTATTCGGAGTTCCCTCAGGAAAAATTTAGGTTTTATCGTTTCTCACAGAGGAACAGAGGTAAACCCGGAAAAGATCAAAGCAATCCTAAACATCAAAAGACATACGTGTCTAAAATACGTCCAGAGATTAAAGGGTTATGCAGCCGCTTTAAGAAGGTTTATAAGCCGGCTAGGTGACAAAGCTCTGCCATTATATAAATTGTTGAAGAAATCCGACAAATTTGAATGGACATAAGAAGCGGACAAAGCATTAACCAAGCTAAAGGAAACTTTAATTAAAGCTCCGGTTTTGGCACCCCCAAAAGACGAAGAACCCATGTTACTATATCTAACAACAACAAATAGGGTTATCAGTGCAGTGACAGTCGTGGAGAGACGGAAAGAGGAATAAAGTATTCCAGATCAATACCCGATGTACTACGTCAGTGAAGTATTCTCGGAGTGAAAACAAAGTTATCCACATTATCAATAGCTGGCATATGGCATATTTTTGCATCCCGGAAACTCCATTATTATTTCCATGGACATTTCATAACAGAGGTAAGAAAAGCACCACTAGGGGATATTATAAACAATGCAGATGCAACAGGCAGAGTAGCCAAATGGGGCATTGAGCTCGGTGCATTCGATATTAAGTACCAACCCCGGACGGCAATTAAATCCCAGGTGTTGGTAGACTTTGTAGGTGATTGGAGAGAAGCCATGGAAAACACACCAATGCCGGAGTCGGAATATTGGATCATACATTTCGATGGATCCAAAATGAAAGAAGGCACTCGTGTAGATATTAAGGTGCTAAAATATCCAAAAGGCGACAAAATGGAGTAGGTATTACAAATCCACTTCAACGCCAGTAACAACGTGGCAGAATACGAAGCATTGCTTTGTGGCTTGCATATTGCAAACGAAATAGGCGTCAAACGTATACTTTGCTATGGAGACTCAGATTTAGTACACCACCAGCTTAACCAGACATGGGATGCCAAAAGCACCATAATGGTGGAATATCGGGATTTCACCATTTACTTTCTAGGATTTGAGGTAAATCACGTCAAAAGGGAAGAAAACTGGAACGCGGATTCCCTAGCCCGAATGGGCTCGGAAAGGGTGAAGACATTACCACCTGGTGTGTTCGTCCATCATTTGTACGAACCATCGATAAAATACGGAGATGTTGACTATCCCCTAGTATCCGAGTCACTAGAGGTTCTACTAGTTATCCCGGATTGGACAATTCCATACTTAAACTTCTTAGTTGATCATAAGTTCCCAGACGGAGCGGACAAAGTCTTGCAAAGGCAAATAAAACGCCGATGCAAAGGATACACAGTAATCAATGGTTGCATGTATAAACGCAGTACTATCGAATTTTTTAGTTGTATTTCACCAGAAGAAGGACGACAAAAATTGCAAGAAATTCATGCCAAAGATTGCAGACATCATTCTCAATCAAAAAACATAGTTAAGAAAGAATTCCGTGTAGGGTTTTTCTGGCTTACGGCCAAGAGAGACGCAGAGCACATAGTTAACACATGTGTCGGATGTCAGTACTAGGCCAAGCATACAAATATGCCGGCTCAAGCACTCAACACTATTCCCATAACATGGCCATTTGCAGTTTGGGGGCTAGATATGATGGGGCCATTGAAGACTGCATGAGGTGTACTTTCACATCTACTCGTTGAAGTGGATAAGTGAAGGGGAGTATGCCCAAGAGGCAATAATAAAGTGGCTGTTATCTTATTACTTGTTTATGATAAATGTTTATTTCTCATGCTAGAATTTTATTAACCGGAAACCTTGATACATGTGTGTCTAATAAATAAAGAAAAGTTCCTAGTAACGTCTCTCGTTTAACTAGCTCGTTGATTAACTAATGATCAAGGTTTCCTGATCATGAACATTGGATGTTGTTATTAACGGGGTCATGTCATTAGGAGAATAATGTGATGAACATAGAACCAAATTAAGTATAACAATACGATCAATTCATTTAGTTTATATTGTTATATCTTGCATACGAAGTAACCTTATTCCTTATACCATGAGATCATATCAATCACTAATACCGGAAGGGTGCTTTGATGTCATCAAACATCACACCGTAACAGGGTGACTATAAAGGTGTCGTTGGGTATTCTGAAAGTATTAGTAGATGCTCATGGATCAAGGGTGAGATTTTTCCATCTAGATGACAAAGAGATATACTCTGGCCCCTCTTGGTGATATCACATCGACACTGCTTACAAGCATGTGACTAGGTCACAACGATTTCATATCACGGAACGAGTAAAAGAGTACTTGTCCATAACAAGATTGAACTAGGTATGGTTGATACTAGTGATCGGATCTCGGACAAGTAAAATATCGCAAGACAAAGGGAATTGGTTACGACGTTTATGGTTCACACGATCACTAGATTCATCGTTGAATGTGTAGGAGTCATTACAGATCTCTAGGTCCCATTGTTGACTATTGATCGGAGAGGTGTCTCGATCATGTCTACATTATTCACGAACCATAGGGTGACACACTTAAGGTTTGATGACGTGATTGAGTGGATACGGAATATCGGAGAACTATTTCCCCCCCCCCCTGATTTATCAGTCAAAGCATAATTGTGTAAACAAAAGAGAAAGAGGGATGACCTTTACCCAGATGCGTCCTTATATGGGGGCCGCTCTTGTGAAGTCTAGTTGGCTTGTGATGTACTGTATTTTCTGTTTACCATTCGTTGACATAAGCATACACACCTCTCTAAACAAATCAATACCTCTATTTAACAAAATAAAAAGCACTAGCACATGATTTGATCCCTGCTTCCCTCTGTGAAGGGCCTTTCTTTTACTTTTATGTTGAGCCTCCGTCTTCTAACTTTATGCAGAGTTGAGAGAGCATAGTTGTCATTCTGAGTTTAATGTGCATTTGTCCCAAGAATATTATCGATTGATTCATTCCTTGTTATTACTTGCTCTCAAATTAATTGTTCTAGTCATCCTCTTAAACTTTGAAGGTGTCCTGGCATTTATGTTTTGCCCCACTCTTAAGGACAAGCGTAATATCACTTTGCTATGTTTTCTTGATGCTAGAAACAAACGTATAACTTTCAAATGCATTATTATTAATGATCTTCTATTTGTGTTACTTTTCATGATGCAAAGTGGTTGCTTTGTTTCATTGTTAAAATTATATCTATCGTGCATGTGTTTAAAGTACTATGATCTCAACTTACATGTGCTTTTACAATTATGATGATCAAGTTTATGTTGGTAGCATGTCACCTTATAAATTATTTGTTTTGTCATTTACCTACTCGAGGACGAGTAGGAACTAAGCTTGGTGATGTTGATATGTCATAAAAGTATCCATAATTTACGATGTTCCATGTTATTTGCTACATGTTTGTTATACACTTTATGCCATTTTTATCGATTTTCTGGGGCTAACCTATTGACAAGATGCCACAGAGCCAGTTCATGTTTTCTGCTGTTTTTGGTTTCAGAAAAGTTGTTCTGGAAATATTCTCGGAATTGGAAAATTTGAAGCCCATAAGTCTTAGAAAGTTGTCGCGCACACGGAGTCCGGAAGATACCTGGAGGGGGGCACACGGCCCCACACCATAGGGCGACGCGCCTCCTGGCCGCGCCATGGGTTGGTGTGGGCTCATTCTCCACCCATCGATGTTGCCCCTTCGCCTATTTAACCCTCTCGGGAGGTTAACCCTAGATATATACACCTTTTCCACGAAAAACACTCGGGTCCGCCGTCATCGTCAACCCAGTTCGGGAGGGTTCTGGAGCTCTCCCCGGTACCCTGCCGGGAGGGGAAATCATCACCGGAGGGCTCTACACCACCATGCCCGCCTCCGGAATGATGCGTGAGTAGTTCATCCTTGGAGTACGGGTCCGTAGCAGTAGCTAGATGGTTGTTATCTCCTCTTTATGCCTCGTGTTTAGATCTTGTGAGTTTCCCTATATGATCAAGATCATCTTATTGTAATGCTACATGTTGTGTTTGCTGGGATCCGATGAATATTGAATGTTATGTCTCTTCATTATCAATCTATCATGTTATCTTCAGGTGTATGCTATTTATGATCTTGCATGCTCTCCGTTATTAGTAGATGCACTGGCCAAGTAGATGCTAGTAACTCCAAGAGGGAGTATTTATGCTCGATAGTGGGTTCACGCCTCCCTTTTACTCACGCTCGAGTGATAGAAATGTAACGGGTGGGCGATGTGTTGTTGCCACTAGGGAGAAACCAACGATGTTTACATTGTTTACATTACACACTTTGCTTAATGCAATTATATGTTGCTTGCAACTTAATACCCAAGGATTGTTCGGATGATATTCTGAGTGTGGATTATTAGTCATAGATGTAGTTGGATAACGGTCTATGTATTTTGTTGTAATGCCCGCATGAATCACATAGTAATCATCATGTCTTTCATCTGCACTACGGTGCAGCCTTTATATCTGTCAATTGTCCAGCTGTAATTTATTCACCACACATGTTACTTATCTTCTATGGAGAGACACCACTAGTGAACTGTGGACCCCGGTCCATTTTCCTCATACTGGAAATACAACCGCTGCAATTACCGTTTTCACACTGCTACTACTGTTTTCACATTGTTCTCCTACGGTTTTCCACACCATATGTTTAACCTCTTTGTTTTCAGCAAAACTGGTGAGATTGACAACCTCACTTCTTTGTTGGGGAAAAGTGACTTGATTGTGTTGTGTAGGTTCCAAGTTGCTGCTGAACCGGTAATGCGCCCTACCATCTCAACCGCATCAACCTTCGGAAGTTGCTTTTTTCTCCTACTGGTCGATTCAACCTTGGTTTCTTTGTGGGGGAAAACTGCTGCTGTGCTCATCATATCTTCCTCTTGGGGTTTCCCAACGAGTGTAAGACCTGCACCATCACCTTTCCCATGAGCACTTGCAAGTACAGTTATGCTTTGAAGATGTTCATCAGTACAGAAGGGCACTAACAAATTACCATATTTTGAATCAAAGGGACTTCGAGTACTTGAGAAATGATCATGATAGGATCACTGTTTGCTTTAATACCGAAGGCAGATGTCCCTTTGCAATTATGTCATCGACTATCAAAGGAGAAACAACCCATGTAATTCGAGCGATTGTTTTTCCTCATACATGTGGGAAGACATATGACAGTTCAAGAATTAATAGTGTTTGGTTGAGCAAGACTTATGAAGATCATATTAGAAGTGACCCCAAGATGAAGATTGGAGCACTTACTTACATGGTTATGAGAGAACATGGTGTTCCTATTTCCAAAGACATGGCCTAGAGGGCCAAGAGGAAAGCACTAGAGGTGGTTGATGGACACCACCAGAATCAATATTATAGGATAAGAGATTGCCTCCATAGTGCGCTGAACACAAAACCTGGTAGTCGGTGTATTGTGAAACACTATTGTCAATCAAGACCCACGAAATAATCCGAGGTTTCATGGATTATTTTATCGCCTCCATGCCCAAGTGCAAGGATTGTTAGAACGTTGCAGACCTTCATTAGTAAGATCCATGACTTGTTGTAAATTGATCTCCATTTTGATTAATGCCTTGATGTAAATTATTGTCCATTTGCAGGTGTAGATGGGTTCTTTTTTAAGGTAGGTTCTGGCTTCAAATCCTTGCTACCACAGCTAGGGACAGTAATAATGATATGTTCCCTCTAGCTTTTGGAGTCGTGGGGAAAAGAGGAGACTGTAGCTTGGTGTTGGTTTCTAACCCAACTCAAGCATGCTCTAGGTGGTGGAAAAGGTAAGCATGGGCCCTTCAGTATTATGTATGATCGTCAAAAAAGGTTATCGAATGCAATAAACCAAGTATTTACGGTGTGTGAGAAGCGTTTTTGTCTTAGGCATATATATGCTAATTTCCAAATAGCTGGATTTCGGGGAGAAGACCTAAAAAAGCTAGTAGATGCTGTTGCATATGCCTACTTTCATAGTGTTCATGTAGTTGCAATGGATATGCTAAAACATTTAAACCTAGGTGCATGGACTTGTCTTAGCGAAATTCCTACTAAGCATTGGGCACACCATGCTATGGGGACAACATCCAAGACTGACCTAGTTGTAAAAAATTAAGTGAGATTTTTAACAACTACATATTATACCAAAGGGACAAGCCCATAGTTACTATGATGGACCAAATCAGGACCAGACTTATGGCTAAGTTTGTTGTGGCAAGAGATGGAGCAGCTATAACACGCTAGGAAATAACACCACGATATGTTGGAAGACTTGAAACAGAGAAGAGGTTTGCTAGGTGGTGCACGCCGGTGAATGCAGGACATGATATATGGCAAGTTGAGGTAACAACTAATGGGAACAAGGAGATACATGATGTGAACCTACGCTAAAAGACATGTGGCTGTAGGAAATGAGACTTAATAGGAGTGCCATGTAAACATGCCATATCGGCCATCCACAAAGGAAATCAATATCCCAAAGATTTCGTTAGTGATTTTTTCAAGAAGCCAATGTATGTTTTGGCATACAAGGAAAGGATTTATCCCATGCCATGCCAACATGATTGGGTTAAAACAAATTCAGTTGACTTTGAGCCTCATATCTTCCATACCTTTCCCGGGCAAAAAACAGAAGGCCTAGTGCAGGTGAAGCGTCAGATGGAACTACTAGAACTAGGACTGTCATTTGCTCAAATTGCAAACTTAAAGGGCACAAATACAACACATCTACACAACCATTGAAGGCTCATCTTGCTATTAGGAAGGCAGGACACAAGGTAATTAGTTTGTAGATGTTCCTGTAATGTTCTGTTTTGATCTATGCATCCTTATAATACTTGTCACTTTGTGTCGGTCCATTTTATTAATGCTAATCCATGTTTCTGTGTTGTTCTAGAGTAACCGACAACTGCCTGAGTACATGGACACTCCAGCAGATCCTACGCCGCATCCCCTACCACCACCAAAACGTCAAGCACCATTCGTACCATCTCAGCAAGAAACAGCTCCTACACCACGACTACCTCCTCCTACATCACAACCAGATGCAGCAGCTCCACCTCGACAAGTAGCACCATTATCTCAACAAGGTGCAGTTGCAACTTAGCAAGCTCCAGCTCCATCTCGGCAAGCAGCACCACCTCCTCGACAAGCTGCAGCTTGAACAACATAAACGTATCCCTAATTTCTGATGCTCCATGATCATATTATGCCAATTGCTACATGTTTTATCCCTTATTTGTAGCATTTTCATACGTTTTCTGGGACTAACCTATTAACAAGATGCCTAGAACCAGTTCCCTGTTTTCTGCTGTTTTTTTAGTTTCAGAAAAGTTGTTCTCAATATTCTCAGAATTGGAAAATTCGAAGCCCAAAAGTCCTATTTTCCCCGGAAGCATCCAGAAGACCGAAGAGGGGTCGAAGAGGGGCAGCAGGGGGCCACACCATGGTCTTGCGTGAGTCCCCCTGGCCGCGCCAGCTATGGGTGTAGGGTCCCTGGAGCTCCACCGCCTTTGCCCTTTCTCCTATTTAAGCCCCCGGATGGAAAACCCTAAGTACCTGATCAAAATCCCCGAAAAAGTTCCGCAGCCGCCGTCACCGCCAACCCTAGATGAGGAGGGTTCTGGAGCTGTTTTCTGGCACCCCGCCAGAGAGGAAATCATCACCGGAGGCTTCTACATCACCATGCCTGCCTCCGGAGTGATACGTGATTAATTCATCTCTGGACTATGGGTCCATAGCAGTATATAGATGGTTGTCTCCTCCTCATATGCCTCCATGTTTAGATCTCGTGAGCTTCCTATCATGATCGAGATTGATCTTATGTAATTCTATATGCTGTGTTTGCTGGGATCCGATAAATATTGAACTTATGCCAAGTTGATTATAGTCTTTATTGCATATATTATTTGTGATCTTGCATGCTTTCTATTGCTAGTGGTTGCTCTGGCCAAGTAGTTGCTAGTGACTCCAAGAGGGAGTATTTATGCTTGATAGTGGGTTCATGCCTCCTTGTTGACTTGCTCGAGTGACAGAAACATGAAGGGGGAGGATGTGTTGTTGCCATTACGGAGAAAACAGCGGTGAGAGTACCCGCGTGTATAATCATTGCTTACATTACACATTTTTTAATGCAATTATCTGTTGCTTGCAACTGAATACCTAAGGGGGTTCGGATGATAACCTGGGGGTGGATTATTAGTCATAGATGCAGATGGATGTCGGTCTATGTATCTTGTTGTAATGCCCACACTAAATATCATAGTAATCATCATGTTATAATGTGCACTACGGTGCAACCTTTATTTGTCAATTGCCCAGCTGTAATTTTTTTACCCAGCATGTTTTCTTTTATGGAGAGACACCACTAGTGAGCCGATGAACCCCGGTCCATTTTCCACACTGTTAAACAAACCACAACAATTCCTGCTCTCTCTACTTTCTGCAAGCATTCAACTATTTTCCACACTATACGTCTAATCTTTGTTTTCAGCAAGACCAGTGAGATTGACAACCTCACTGTATCGTTGGGGAAAAGTATTTTGGTTGTGTTGTGTGCAGATTCCACGTTGTTGCTGACACCGGTCAAGCGCTAGCACCACCGTCAGTGGCATCAACCTTCCGAAGATTCTCCTTCTCCTACTGGATTGATAACCCTGGTTCTTAACTAAGGGGAAAACTCCTACCGTTGTGCTCATCACACCCTCCTCTTGGGGTATCCCGAAAACACATAGCAAGGACTTTTCTGGCGCCGTTGCCGGGGAGAAGGAATTCTTCTGGCAAGGGGAGTCTCTCACTGTCAACCTCTTTATTTTGTTTATTGTCTTGTTTTTATTTTTGTCCTGTTTTTATTATCTATATTGAAAACACAAAAAATTTAGTTTACTTCATAGTTGTTATTTCTTTGCTTGCTTTTATTTCACTAGAATGAGTATCCCTTAAGTTGAGGTTCGTTCTTTTAAGCAACAGGGGGAGAGAGTTTAAAATATGTTTGGTATAGAATAAATGATGCTCATATTAAATGTGCAAAAAAAAAAATCTACACTGATACTCCTGAGGAATTTTTATGTTGGTATTTTTGGTTGGTATTGGTATGTGTTAGATACTCTTACAGGTGGTAATTTTCCAGGAACTCCTGCTGTAGAAGCCTGCAATTTGATTGAAAGTTTAGTAGGATCACCCCCCCCCATTACAGCTGTTAAAACTGAGATCACTTTGGAGGATGTTATTAATAAACTAAACTCTTTGGAAATGAACTTATCAATTTTCCTGGATAATTCTAGCAAAATTAATGAATCAATAATTACTATTGATAAAAGAATCACTGCTTTAGAGGCTAGCAACACTCATGAAAATCAAAATCTTAGGATTGGTAAATTAGAAGATGCTATGGGAACCTTAAGATCAATTTTTTCATCCCTTAATTTCAAGAAGGAGAAAGCCTTTGTGGGAAATTAGCAAAGATTCATGTATGTTCCCAAGACAACTAAACCCAAATCTCAATTTGTGTTGAAAATTGCTAAAACAATTAATGAAACTAAGAGTGACCTCCATGTTGATTCTTTAGAAACATCTGGAGTACCTATTGCTGCAAATAATGGTTTAGATGAAGTTACTGTTGATGCTTCTTCACTCGAAAATACTTGAGTCTCCCTTTTATGCCTACCTGAAAGGCGTTAAAGGAAAGCGCTACTCGGAGACAACCCGTTTTATTTCTCTGTTTTCATTCTGTTTTTCTTTGTTTTCTTTGGTGTGATTTGCACCTGGGTGTTGTATATTTCCTTAGCAACCCCTTTGTATCTTTTTTTTTGTATTTTTGCTGAGCCAAGTAAAGCCTCTAGAGGAAAGTTGACACTATATTTCGGATTTCCGCGCAAAAAACAGATTTCTGCTGTCCACTGTTAATTCCGTTAAAAATCACAGAAAATTCAAAATGAACTGAATTTTTTGTTCTTAATCCTTAGTTATATACGCAACTTTTCTTAGTTGACAACATTTTAATTTTAGCAACAGAAGATTTTCGAAAAAATCGATCTCTGCCTGTTGTTCTGTTTTGATAGATTTCTGCCATTTATCGCATTTGCATCTTAATCTCTTTCTTTTGGTGTTCCTTTGAGAAAAAGAGTTTTAAAAGAAGTTGTGACATTAGCTAATGTGTTTTTAATTGCTAGTCTTGTGTTTAAACTGAACCATGTGAGTTTATTATTTCGATTGCACTAACGTTGCTAATGAAGATTGTGAGATTTTTGATGTGAAGGAAGTTTTCAAGGGTCAAGAGAAGAGGATGATATGATGTGATAAAGAAGAGTGAAAATCCTAAGCTTGGGGATGCCCCGGTGGTATATCCCAGAAAATTCCAAGAAGACTCAAGCGTCTAAGCTTGGCGATGCCCAAGGCATTCCCTTCTTCATCAACAAATTATCACGTCACTTCTAGTGAAACTATATTTTTATTCGGTCGCATCTTATGTGCTTTAGTTGGAGCGTCTTTTATTTTTGTTTTCAGTTTGCTTTTTTATTTTGATTTCAGTTTTTTTTACTTTCATAATAAGCTTAGTTGGAACCCAGCATTCTTTTATTGGAGAGTGACACGCTCCGGTTTTTTCTTCTTGAGAATACGTTGTATTCTTAGTCTCTGTCTAGCTGCTGCATTTATTTACCTCATGTTTTGCATGCATCTCTTATCAAAGCTGTTAGTTTTAGTAGTGTTATTTGAGTACTCTCATGTTTTCTTGCTGTATCATAAAGAGTATTTTTGTTAAAACATGTTTTGTATGGTGCTTGTTGGGAGAAAGAAAACTGCTGCTTGAAGTAGAATCTATAACAGTACTAGTAGAAGCTTGTATAGACTGTCGCTAGAACTTTTTCGTGCCATGCTAAATGTTATTTTAGTTTTAAATCCTTGTTTTTATTGAGTAGCATGATTAGCCTCAAATAGATGAGAGTGTTTAATATGTATTGAAATATTCATGAGTTGTTCTTGTCATAGTAAAGCATCAATATATGGTATTCTCTTTCGAATGTTTTCTTTGGTTGACTTGGCGCATGCTCACGCCATGTTTATGAATACAAACCAGTCACGAATATCCTCCATGACCACTTAGTTTTTGAACTTGTGATACCGCTTATGCTTTAATTAATGATGCTTATGTCGATATGCATGATTATGGCTCTTATGCTCTCTTGATTTGTCGCTCCCAGTCTTTTGCTAGCCTCCACCTATATTGAGTATGGAATTCTACTCGTGCATCCAAACTTCTTAAACCAAAGTTTTCCCGTTGTGTACACCATACCAACCTATATGTGGTATTTCACTGCCACTCCAAGTAAATTGCTCATGTGTTACCTTTAAAAACTTTCAAAATTACTCATGTTTTGTGTTCTTGTTTTTTCTCATGAGGACGTCAATAGAGAATCTTTATCTCGCTTGTTGATTGGATTTCACACCCTGGACTAGTGGCCTCATCCGCTTATCCATATGATAGAAGAGCTGGCAGCGGGGTGCCCAGTCCCAAATTAATCCAAACAAATTCTCTTCACTATTTTTGCCCCTGATTTATCAGTCAAACCATAATTGTGTAAACAAAAGAGAAAGAGGGATGACCTTCTACACCAGTTTCTTCCTTCACTATGGGAGCCGCTCTTGTGAATCCAGTTGGTCGTGACATACTTTATTGTCTGTTTACCATTTGTTGACACTAGCATACACCTCTCCTAAAATATAGACATTCCTCCACAAATGTCAAACTTTTAATACCTATGTTTAATAAAATAAAAAGCTCTAGAACATGAGTGATCCCTGCTTCCCTCTGTGAAGGGCCTTTCTTTTACTTTTATGTTGAGTCTCCATCTTCTAACTTATGCACAGTTGAGAGAGCATTTTTGCCATTCTGAGTTTTATGTGCATCTGTCCCGTAAACATCAATAATTACTTCATGATGTGATATGATTTGTTCTTAAATTATATGTTCTAGTCTTCCTCTTGAACTTTGAAAGTGTCCTGGCATTTATGTTTTGTCCCACTCTTAAGGACTAGCGAAATACCACTTTGCCATGCTTCCTCTATACCTGAAACTAACGTTTACCTTTGTTTGCGGTATTATTCATGATCCTTTATTTGAGTTACTCTTCATGATGCAAAGTAATTGCTATGCTTTATTATTAAAGTTTTATTTTTCATGCTTGTGTTTAAAGTTTTATTATCTCAGCGTGCATATGCTTTTACATAAGATTGATAAAGTTTATGTTAGTAGCATGTGACCTCAGAAATTATTGTTTTATCATTTACCTACTTGAGGACGAGTAGGAACTAAGCTTGGGGATGCTTGGTACGTCATAAACGTATCCCTAATTTCTGATGCTCCATGATCATATTATGCCACTTGCTACATGTTTTCTCCCTTATTTATATCAGTTTCATACGTTTTCCGGGACTAACCTATTAACAAGATGCACAGATCCAGTTCCCTGTTTTCTGCTGTTTTTTTTAGTTTCAGCAAAGTTGTTCTAGAAATATTCTCGGAATTGGAAAATTCGAAGCCCGGAAGTCCTATTTTCCCCGGAAGCATCCAGAAGACCGAAGAGGAGTCGAAGAGGGGCAGCAAGGGGGCCACACCATGGGCTGGCGCGGGTCCCCCTGGCCGCGCCAGCTATGGCTGTGGGGCCCCTGGAGCTCCACCACCTTTGCTCTTTCGCCTATTTAAGCCCCCCGGATGGAAAACCCTAAGTACCTGATCAAAATCCCCGAAAACGTTCCGCAACCGCCGTCACCGTCAACCCTAGACCAGGAGGGTTCTGGAGCTGTTTTCCGGCACCCTGCCGGAGAGGAAATCATCACCGAATGCTTCTACATCACCATGCCTGCCTCCGGAGTGATGCGTGAGTAGTTCATCCCTGGACTACGGGTCCGTAGCAGTAGCTAGATGGTTGTATCCTCCTCATATGCCTCTATGTTTAGATCTCGTGAGCTGCCTATCATGATCGAGATTGATCTTATGTAATTATATATGTTGTGTTTGCTGGGATCCGATGAATATTGAACTTATGCCAAGTTGATTATAGTCTTTACTGCATATGTTATTTGTGATCTTGCATTCTTTCCGTTGCTAGTGGTTCCTCTGGCCAAATAGTTGCTAGTGAATCCAAGAGAGAATATTTATGCTTGATAGTGGGTTCATGCCTCCTTGTTGCCTTGCTCGAGTGACAGAAACGTGAAGGGGGAGGATGTGTTGTTGTCATTAGGGAGAAAACAGCGGTGAGAGTACCCGCGTGTATAATCATTGCTTACATTAGACACTTTGTTTAATGCAATTATCTGTTGCTTGCAACTTAATACCTAAGGGGGTCAGATGATAACCTGAGGGTGGATTATTAGTCATAGATGCGGATGGATGTCGGTCTATGTATCTTGTTGTAATGCCCACACTAAATATCATAGTAATCATCATGTTATAATGTGTACTATGGTGCAACCTTTATTTGTCAATTGCCCAGCTTTAATTTGTTCACCCAACATATTATATTTTATGGAGAGACACCACTAGTGAGCCTATGAACCCCGGTCCATTTTCCACACTGTTAAACAAACCACAACAATTTCCTGCTCTCTCTACTTTCTGCAAGCATTCAACTGTTTTCCAAACTATACGTCTAATCTTTGTTTTCAGCAAGACCGGTGAGATTGACAACCTCACTGTACCATTGGGACAAAGTATTTTGGTTGTGTTGTGTGCAGGTTTCACGTTGTTGCTGACACCGGTGAAGCGCCATCACCACCGTCAGTGGCATCAACCTTCCGAAGATTCTACTTCTCCTACTGGATTGATAACCCTGGTTCTTAACTAAGGGAAAAACTCCTATCGCTATGCTCATCACACCCTCCTCTTGGGGATCCCAACCACACATAGCACATCTTCATCTCGGCAAGCTCCAACACCACCACGGCCAAAGCTCCCTTCTCTTTGTGGGCGAAGACGACGGCTTCATTACACCGAAACCCGGATTTATGATTACTTCACAACAACTAATGGACAAGGACCAAGCAATGGGCAGGGACAACATCAGGAGGAACAGAACTAGAACTAATAGTTGTATTAAATGGCAAGAGCCAAGTTGATTGCAAAATATCTCCGACTCTTACTTTTGTATGTGTCGTGAGACACTAAATTTGAAGTTAATTTTGGTTGGCGGCTTGTTTGTCTTGTCAAACATTCTCTGTTTTGGACTGATATTGTCCGAAATTGTACGAGTGACAGTATATCTTTGTATGAGATGTTTCCTGATGCTTTTTGTAAAATTTTACAAAAAAAATTATCTGCCAAAAGGTCAAAAAAAAATCTGTCAAAAGTTATGTATGTGAAAATAATCAGCATGCCGGCAGAGGTTTGCTAAGCATCGGGGCTTGAAAATAGCTCGTTTGGTGCCAAGAGGCTACGGTGGCGTCCTGAGTAGTTAATTATTTGTCAACAAATTTTTTTTTCTGTGCAAGTAATTACCCGAAACATTGGTGTTTTGTGCAAAAAATTCTAGGGTTGCAGTTTGGTGCAACAAAAGTGTCAATACTTTGTGTTATGTGCAATTTCCTCCGGATTTCGGTGGTCCCATAGGCGCAGCGCAATGACGAGTGCTAGAAGGAGAGGTCCCAACGAAGGCTTCACCGCGAAGCGCGTCCCTCGTGAAGGCAACATCCATGCTCTCCAATGTGCGCCCCTTCGAACGTCGGCCTTTTCAATCGCACACACACTCGGTCTCCAGGTGAGCGCCGTTATCCAGGGCAAACCTGACATCATGCCGCCGTGGGAGAACCTCGGGTGGCGCTGCGACACCTTCTTCTTTGCCCAAACACGACGAAGCGTCCCAAAACAAAAAACTCAAGAGCCAAACCATGCAGGCGGTGGCGTCTAGATGCGGTAGAGGGTCAGGAACGGCGGGGCTAGATGTCGGCCGGTGTAACATCCCAAGTCTGAAAAATAGCCTTTAGAATGTTTGCTCTCTGTTATTTCATGTTTTGCATCATGGCATCATGTTGATTGCATTTGTTTTGCTTGTTTTCCTTTTGTTTTCATTTGTTTTCCAACTGTTTTCAGTTGTTTTCCTTTGTTTTCTATTTGAATTCCAACTCAAATTTCAAACCTTTTGTTTCATCCTTGTGATGTTACAATTTCTAAAAAGATATTTCAAAATAAAACAATTATTTGTTTCCATTAAAGTGTGATTCCAAACTATTGTTTTATTTCTATAAAAATGCATCCAATAATCAAACCCTTTTCAAATTCAATTTGTTTTCCATTTGAAATTCCAAACCAACATCCAAATAGTTGTTTCCAAATCAAAACCTTAATTGTTTTCCAATCATCCCATAATGTTCAACTAATAAAATGGTGCTTTTATTTCAATCAATTAATTCTATTTCAATCCAATTTCAAATCAAATGTATTTCAAATCAGTACCTAATTGAAACCATGAAATTCATCTCAAAATTGTAATCCTTAAACACAGTAAATCATAGGGGTTCCCCTATTCAAAGTTTGTTTTATTAAATGATCACTTAATTAAAATGCATCCAAATTTGAATTTCAAACAAACATCAAGCAATTTTAAAGTTTTCCGAAAACAAAACTTGGCTAATGTTTTCTTCTAACCCAACTAGCTTAACTAAATTTTTATAACATTTTTTTTGCTAACCAAAATCTTATGTTTTCTTCCTTTTCCAACTTGCTACAAAAAAAAAAAAGAGAAAGCAAAATAAAAAGGAAAGAAACGCAGGGAGAGGGAGAGAGTGCAGCAGCCCAAGCCCATCTATTTTTTTTGGCCCGATACCCCCTTCAACGTTGTCTTCTTCCTCGCGTGACGTCAACTGTACGAACGCAGCAGAACCACTCGATCTCTCCCTCCCCTCCAGGATGGCTGCCGTACCTTGCTCCTCTGCCCCTTAAAACCACCACCGATTCCCCTGCTAACCCTAACCCTAGCACAGCGCCTCCATCTCCTCTTCCTCTTCCTTCTCTCCTCTCTGCTCTGTACATTCACTGAACCTGAACCCCTTCCATGGCCGAGACTTGGCCTCCTTGGCGCCACCGAGGTGGCCCTCTCCGAGGATCCCCGAGGGCGGGAATGGAAACGGTGGAGCTCCAGCATCCGCCCCGTCCCCTCGGCTCGAGCCGGGAGGGCCCCCACCGCCGGCGCCGTCCGCTCCTTCGCCGGCGTTCGCCACTGCCTCCTGCACCTGCTGCTCCCTGCCGATCTGCTCCCGATCGCCAAGGTGAGCAACCGCTCCACTCCGGTCCCCTGCCTCCCTCTCTCCCCCCCTTGAACCAACCCCACACCACCCCAGCCGGCGCCCCCTAGTTCCCTCCGGCGAGCAGCCGCTGCTGCCCTCGCTGCCCGTCGATGGCCTTGTCTGTCGTGGAACAGGTGCGTTACCTGTACGGGTTCAGTCACATGCAGTTAAAAATCCCGCAGCCGAAGCCTTTACCCCCTGTTGCCCCTTCCTGTTACAACCAAGCATCAACACCCCACTGGTTCTGTTCCCTTGAGCGCATCAGGAGGTGCAGGGGTCGAATCCCACCCCCTGCATATTAAACCAACCTTTTTTATTTTGCAATAATTTGGTCACAAAACTTTCTGGTATTCACCAATAGGCCCCTGGTAATTATTCTAGCCCTGCACAAATTATTTCTAAGTCCCTAATGGTCTAAAAATGGCAGATTTGCACCCAATCTTCTAAAATGCATAATAAATTCATCCCAACTCCAAATTCAACATTTTTAATATGTTTTCACTACCAAATTAAATGTTCTAACCAAATATAAATTTTGTTTGCTGTTTTGAATAATTTAAATTGCTGAAAACAACTGTTTCTTATTTATTGCATTTAAAATTGCCAAAATAATAACTTGCTCATTTTACATCCAATTTCCACAAATGAAATATGTTTTCCATGCAAAATTAAACCCTCCTTCCAAATATAAAATTTGTTTCATGTTTTGAATAATTAAAATTGGTTAAATGATTTAAACCTTGTTTAAATCATTTAATATTGTTAAATTTATCACTTGATCAAAACAAATTCTTTTGGAACATATGAAATATGTTTTCAAACCAAAAAAATATAAACTTTTCAAATATGAACTTCACTCAATGTTTTGCCCAAATAAAAATTCAAATAAGTTCATGTTTGAATTAAATTCATTTAATTCTTGCTTAAACTTGTGTAATTCATAAATAATTTATTTGAAATCCTTTTTCAACAAGTGAAACATGTATTCCAACTAAAATCTTGTTTTCTTTTTAAATATAAACTTTGTCATCTATTTTGAACAATTTAAAGTGGTGAAAACAACAAATGCTTGAGTGACACCTTCAAGTAACCCAAATTTCTTCACTTGATAAATAAACTCCTAAACTTGTTAATCCTTATTTCCATTTGGTTCTATTGTTGCTATTTTGCTGTTTTCCTCATCCATGCATCATGCTAATTCACTTACACAAGTTCATTAGTTGTAAAACAATTAATTCAACCATAATTCATGGGCTTTTCATATGCAATCCAATTGCATATGGGTCCATTTAATCATGTTTCTATCTTGTCAACTAGTTTATTTTGATGCAACCATTAATTTGACATGCATCATCTTTGATTGTGCACAATGCCATGATATTGATTGTTTATATTTCTGCCTTGTTTGTTTGCTTCTTCTCGGATACACGACGACGTTGAGACCGACGATACTTACGACACCCCCGTCTAAGGAGTTAGCTCAGTACCAGGCTACTGGGTTTTGCAGGCAAGTTATCACTCACATGAACCACTGTGTTCCTTTCAACATTGGTTACCGATACTTTCCGTTGTTCTTTTCTGCTAGCCTTAGCAGTAGTTGTTCTGTTACGAACCTATCACATGAATCCCTTAACCCTGATATTGCCTCATCTCCCTTCCTACAACCCATTGTTTGAGCCAGTGTCTTACTAGCATGCTTAGGTTGTTTTGCTCGAGTCTGTTACCCGTTACTTTCTGCTACTATCTCTATTATGTTCTGGGGGCTCGATGTTTAATCAATCAATCATGCTAATGTTACTATTAATAATAAATTTGATGATAAGGCACCGGCAGGAGGCCCATGAGAGGTTTTGAAGCCTGCTAGTGTCGACCCTAATAGGAAAAGGGTCTTGTCTACTGATCCATGATGAGCGCACTACCCGCATTTGGGAAGCGAGTATGGGCGCCCCCCTCAACTTGACCTGATTCGCATCTCGTCCAAATCACCTCATTTAGTTCGTGTTTTCCATTTGCCGCATGCATGTTTTTGCGAGCCCAGGCCAGGGTGGAACTTTCGTAGTCGGCATATAGGGGGACACGTTCTTAGAGTGCTATGAGGGTCCATTTTCTTCTGGGCTCGATTAGCCGTGCGCCCAAGGTGCTTTGGGCTTGATGCGAGGAATGGTTGGTTGTGTTGAGTACCCCGCTTGGTGGAAGGGCCTTTCCATCTGGCGGGTTATTCATGAGTGTACGGCCAAATTGGTGCAACCCTGCAGGGATAATCTTCTCGAGAAGCCGTGTTTTCCGCGGTTATGGATTACTTGGTGAAAGTACTGGCTAACAAGTACTCAGGACAACTTAAACCTAATGATTAACAACTTTACACCCAATGATTAACAACTTGACTAGTAATAGGATTATTGACACAATAATCTGCTTCACCTTTATTACAACTGTGTGAGTTGTCCTCGGATTGCTTCTTTGGATAAGGGGCGAGATCCAGGATGGGTTTGTTTGAAGTTATCTTTCAGTTGGTTACAATCCTCGATCTTATCTCCTTTTTGTTAGCCGGAAGTGGTAGAATCTCTGTAGTTGGTTAGCGCAGCCAGTTGCAGCATCTTTTATATCCCCTCTCTTCCGTTGAACCCAAGGCATCTGTGCTTGGTGTTGACGGGTTACACCTTGGTGAATTGTGAGTCTTGCTTGCCAGTACGTTGGTGTACTGACCCCTTTGGGGCTGTGGTTTACGCAGACGACGTTCCCGAGGATCTTCATGGTGGCAACTACGTGGAGTATGACGAGACTGCTGACGAGTAGATAGCGGACCCGGGCAGGATCCGAGACTTCGTGGATGGGCTCCGTCTTTTCGTTTCCGGCCTCTTAGGCCTATTTGGTTCTTGTCTGTACTCAGACATGTTGAATGCTTCCGCTGTATTGTAATGATGTATTGTTGGGGCAGGTGCCCTCTGAATGATTGTATTTGCTATCTCTGCTCTAATGAGAGCCATTTGCAACTTATTTCAATCTTTTTGTGTCGTAGAGATCTGTTGTGATATCACTTGTTAAACGCCGTTGACGTACCATGTGTGTATGGTTTGAAGTACGTCGACGGAAGTGCCTTTGATCTCTAGTGGATAGTTTACATCGACGATGGAATAGCAGGGCTTGTGTTGTCGCGCATAAGCGCAGGCCTACCAGGAAGCTGGGACGTGGGAGCAGTTATGCCCCATAATCCAAGCATCTGCTATCCAGTTCGTACGGTGAGTATCCCCTAGAAATCAGGGTGCGACAAATGGTATCAGAGCCTGTCTGCCCGTAGGATCCCTTTTTACTGGTCGCAGTTGAGTCTAGAAACTATTTTGTAGCTATATAGGAAAAATGAAACGTGAGAGTAGGAATGCTGTTCTTTTTCTTCTTTTCCCCACCCTCCCTCCCTTTTCTGGTAAGGAAGTGCAACGTTGTTTTTCCCTTCTCATCTAAACTTTCAAGTTAGGATTTCACGAATTCTGGTTTCTCTAGGATGGTTATATCTACTAGACCATAGGAATGGAGGTGGTTGTGACATGATTTATCATGTTGGCTACTCATGATTGAGAACGGAGGCGTGTAAGCCCCGGAAGCAAATCCTCTATTCCTTAAGCAGTAGATATTGATCCTTTAGAAGCCCGGATGGGTTCTCCATAGTACCTCAGGAGTCTTGTTCTCGTTTTCCCCGATGTTGATATCCTGTTCTTCTCAACATCCTTTTCGTCCGTTGAAATCTTGTTGTTGTTTTCCACTTCAATTCTTCTACCGGCGTCTAATCAAAGTTTCCCCGTTCATCTGCTAAACTCTATTCCAGCTAAAGTATTGTTTCATACCGGAGCATCACATTCCTTTGTGTCAAAGATCTTTTCCACAACATACAAACTAATTCTGGTTCCACTAAGCAATCAAATCATCGTTCACTCTCCGGAATCTCAAGTGTTGACATCCAACATAAGTAAGAACAATCCAATTCTAATGGGAGGCCACATATTCCTCGTTTCTCTCATGTTGATGATTCTGACATTGATGTTATTCTTGGTGTTCCATTGATGTCAATAACTCTGATCCACCCTTATTACAGATAGTCTATTCTCCAAATGAATCAAATTCTATCCAGCTATACAACCTAGATACAAAACCTCTCCTTTTACTTGAAATGTTCCGGTGGTTTCCAAATTCCCTGACGTCTATCCAAGGTGCACGATGTGTTTCACGTATCACTGCTCAAGAGAATCTCCCCAAGAAGTTTCCGGACCTTTTCTTTTCTTAGTAGGAATCTCGGGGCGCGATTCCTTCAAGGGGGGGCGTTTTGTAACATCCCAAGTCTGAAAAATAGCCTTTAGAATGTTTGCTCTCTGTTATTTCATGTTTTGCATCATGGCATCATGTTGATTGCATTTGTTTTGCTTGTTTTCCTTTTGTTTTCCTTTGTTTTCATTTGTTTTCCAACTGTTTTCAGTTGTTTTCCTTTGTTTTCTATTTGAATTCCAACTCAAATTTCAAACCTTTTGTTTCATCCTTGTGATGTTACAATTTCTAAAAAGATATTTCAAAATAAAACAATTATTTGTTTCCATTAAAGTGTGATTCCAAACTATTGTTTTATTTCTATAAAAATGCATCCAATAACCAAACCCTTTTCAAATTCAATTTGTTTTCCATTTGAAATTCCAAACCAACATCCAAATAGTTGTTTCCAAATCAAAACCTTAATTGTTTTCCAATCATCCCATAATGTTCAACTAATAAAATGGTGCTTTTATTTCAATCAATTAATTCTATTTCAATCCAATTTCAAATCAAATGTATTTCAAATCAGTACCTAATTGAAACCATGAAATTCATCTCAAAATTGTAATCCTTAAACACAGTAAATCATAGGGGTTCCCCTATTCAAAGTTTGTTTTATTAAATGATCACTTAATTAAAATGCATCCAAATTTGAATTTCAAACAAACATCAAGCAATTTTAAAGTTTTCCGAAAACAAAACTTGGCTAATGTTTTCTTCTAACCCAACTAGCTTAACTAAATTTTTATAACATTTTTTTTGCTAACCAAAATCTTATGTTTTCTTCCTTTTCCAACTTGCTACAAAAAAAAAGAGAAAGCAAAATAAAAAGGAAAGAAACGCAGGGAGAGGAAGAGTGCAGCAGCCCAAGCCATCTATTTTTTTTTGGCCCGATACCCCCCTTCAACGATTGTCTTCTTCCGCGCGTGACGTCAACTGTACGAACGCAGCAGAACCACTCGATCTCTCCCTCCCCTCCAGGATGGCTGCCGTACCTTGCTCCACTGCCCTTAAAACCACCACGATTTCCCCTGCTAACCCTAACCTAGCACAGCGCCTCCATCTCCTCTTCCTCTTCCTTCTCCTCTCTGCTCTGTACATTCACTGAACCTGAACCCCTTCCATGGCCGAGACTTGGCCTCCTTGGCGCCACCGAGGTGGCCCTCTCCGAGGATCCCCGAGGGCGGGAATGGAAACGGTGGAGCTCCAGCATCCGCCCCGTCCCCTCGGCTCGAGCCGGGAGGGCCCCCACCGCCGGCGCCGTCCGCTCCTTCGCCGGCGTTCGCCACTGCCTCCTGCACCTGCTGCTCCCTGCCGATCTGCTCCCGATCGCCCAGGTGAGCAACCCCGCTCCACTCCGGTCCCCTGCCTCCCTCTCTCCCCCTTGAACCAACCCCACACCACCCCAGCCGGCGCCCCCTAGTTCCCTCCGGCGAGCAGCCGCTGCTGCCCTCGCTGCCCGTCGATGGCCTTGTCTGTCGTGGAACAGGTGCGTTACCTGTACGGGTTCAGTCACATGCAGTTAAAAATCCCGCAGCCGAAGCCTTTACCCCCTGTTGCCCCTTCCTGTTACAACCAAGCATCAACACCCCACTGGTTCTGTTCCCTTGAGCGCATCAAGAGGTGCAGGGGTCGAATCCCACCCCCTGCATATTAAACCAACCTTTTTTATTTTGCAATAATTTGGTCACAAAACTTTCTGGTATTCACCAATAGGCCCCTGGTAATTATTCTAGCCCTGCACAAATTATTTCTAAGTCCCTAATGGTCTAAAAATGGCAGATTTGCACCCAATCTTCTAAAATGCATAATAAATTCATCCCAACTCCAAATTCAACATTTTTAATATGTTTTCACTACCAAATTAAATGTTCTAACCAAATATAAATTTTGTTTGCTGTTTTGAATAATTTAAATTGCTGAAAACAACTGTTTCTTATTTATTGCATTTAAAATTGCCAAAATAATAACTTGCTCATTTTACATCCAATTTCCACAAATGAAATATGTTTTCCATGCAAAATTAAACCCTCCTTCCAAATATAATTTTTTTTCATGTTTTGAATAATTAAAATTGGTTAAATGATTTAAACCTTGTTTAAATCATTTAATATTGTTAAATTTATCACTTGATCAAAACAAATTCTTTTGGAACATATGAAATATGTTTTCAAACCAAAAAAATATAAACTTTTCAAATATGAACTTCACTCAATGTTTTGCCCAAATAAAAATTCAAATAAGTTCATGTTTGAATTAAATTCATTTAATTCTTGCTTAAACTTGTGTAATTCATAAATAATTTATTTGAAATCCTTTTTCAACAAGTGAAACATGTATTCCAACTAAAATCTTGTTTTCTTTTCAAATATAAACTTTGTCATCTATTTTGAACAATTTAAAGTGGTGAAAACAACAAATGCTTGAGTGACACCTTCAAGTAACCCAAATTTCTTAACTTGATAAATAAACTCCTAAACTTTTTAATCCTTATTTCCATTTGGTTCTATTGTTGCTATTTTGCTGTTTTCCTCATCCATGCATCATGCTAATTCACTTACACAAGTTCATTAGTTGTAAAACAATTAATTCAACCATAATTCATGGGCTTTTCATATGCAATCCAATTGCATATGGGTCCATTTAATCATGTTTCTATCTTGTCAACTAGTTTATTTTGATGCAACCATTAATTTGACATGCATCATCTTTGATTGTGCACAATGCCATGATATTGATTGTTTATATTTCTGCCTTGTTTGTTTGCTTCTTCTCGGATACACGACGACGTTGAGACCGACGATACTTACGACACCCCCGTCTAAGGAGTTAGCTCAGTACCAGGCTACTGGGTTTTGCAGGCAAGTTATCACTCACATGAACCACTGTGTTCCTTTCAACATTGGTTACCGATACTTTCCGTTGTTCTTTTCTGCTAGCCTTAGCAGTAGTTGTTCTGTTACGAACCTATCACATGAATCCCTTAACCCTGATATTGCCTCATCTCCCTTCCTACAACCCATTGTTTGAGCCAGTGTCTTACTAGCATGCTTAGGTTGTTTTGCTCGAGTCTGTTACCCGTTACTTTCTGCTACTATCTCTATTATGTTCTGGGGGCTCGATGTTTAATCAATCAATCATGCTAATGTTACTATTAATAATAAATTTGATGATAAGGCACCGGCAGGAGGCCCATGAGAGGTTTTGAAGCCTGCTAGTGTCGACCCTAATAGGAAAAGGGTCTTGTCTACTGATCCATGATGAGCGCACTACCCGCATTTGGGAAGCGAGTATGGGCGCCCCCCTCAACTTGACCTGATTCGCATCTCGTCCAAATCACCTCATTTAGTTCGTGTTTTCCATTTGCCGCATGCATGTTTTTGCGAGCCCAGGCCAGGGTGGAACTTTCGTAGTCGGCATATAGGGGGACACGTTCTTAGAGTGCTATGAGGGTCCATTTTCTTCTGGGCTCGATTAGCCGTGCGCCCAAGGTGCTTTGGGCTTGATGCGAGGAATGGTTGGTTGTGTTGAGTACCCCGCTTGGTGGAAGGGCCTTTCCATCTGGCGGGTTATTCATGAGTGTACGGCCAAATTGGTGCAACCCTGCAGGGATAATCTTCTCGAGAAGCCGTGTTTTCCGCGGTTATGGATTACTTGGTGAAAGTACTGGCTAACAAGTACTCAGGACAACTTAAACCTAATGATCAATAACTTTACACCCAATGATTAACAACTTGACTAGTAATAGGATTATTGACACAATAATCTGCTTCACCTTTATTACAACTGTGTGAGTTATCCTCGGATTGCTTCTTTGGATAAGGGGCGAGATCCAGGATGGGTTTGTTTGAAGTTATCTTTCAGTTGGTTACAATCCTCGATCTTATCTCCTTTCTGTTAGCCGGAAGTGGTAGAATCTCTGTAGTTGGTTAGCGCAGCCAGTTGCAGCATCTTTTATATCCCCTCTCTTCCGTTGAACCCAAGGCATCTGTGCTTGGTGTTGACGGGTTACACCTTGGTGAATTGTGAGTCTTGCTTGCCAGTACGTTGGTGTACTGACCCCTTTGGGGCTGTGGTTTACGCAGACGACGTTCCCGAGGATCTTCATGGTGGCAACTACGTGGAGTATGACGAGACTGCTGACGAGTAGATAGCGGACCCGGGCAGGATCCGAGACTTCGTGGATGGGCTCCGTCTTTTCGTTTCCGGCCTCTTAGGCCTATTTGGTTCTTGTCTGTACTCAGACATGTTGAATGCTTCCGCTGTATTGTAATGATGTATTGTTGGGGCAGGTGCCCTCTGAATGATTGTATTTGCTATCTCTGCTCTAATGAGAGCCATTTGCAACTTATTTATCACATCAGATGCGCTTCACGCCGCCCCTCCGCGCCAGACGCCGAATGGCCGGCTTGGTGATGCCCTGGATGTTGTCGCGCAGCACCTTCCTGTGCCTCTTGGCGCCGCCCTTGCCCAGCCCCTTGCCGCCCTTGCCGCGACCTGACATGGCTGACGGTGAATGGAGCTCGAAGAGGAAGAAGTGGAGATTGGGGAAATTTTGACTGGTGGTTGGTGCGGTAGAAGTGCGGGGTGTGCGGAGTATTTATGCCAGCGGGAGGGCGCGGTGGTGGAAATGGAGGTGCGCTTTTGTGCTTCTTCGACTGGAGATGGACGGGTAGGATTCGGTGGCGTGGCAAAGGGGGGCGATCCGTGGGATTTGAGATGCAGCCATCTGATTGGTTCGCTTTGGTACGGGCCGGATCGCTGGTGTGGCAGGAGTAATACAGAGGAACGGCATGAAGGTCAAATTACATGGCGCGATG
This sequence comes from Alopecurus myosuroides, assembly GCA_028641055.1. Taxonomy (NCBI): domain Eukaryota; kingdom Viridiplantae; phylum Streptophyta; class Magnoliopsida; order Poales; family Poaceae; genus Alopecurus; species Alopecurus myosuroides. Next base: position 226,468,830 of record CM054058.1, read on the forward strand.
GCTGATTACAAGGCGAGACACCATATCAAATTGCTCCGGACACGGGAATTCAGAAAAAAAAATTGCTCCGGACATGTTGAAGCTGGCATATGAAAACCTCTCAGTCTGTGATGCATTGACCCAAAACAGATAGACAAGTGGTTTTCAAAGAAGAATCGATTCCACCACCCAAGTTGCTCAGTTTTGTCTCTTTGGAAAACAATTCAAACCTCGGCGTTGTGGCACGAAAAAGGACACTGCGAATGGATCCTACCTCGCTGCCAACGAACATACTTGGCTCGCTCAGTGTATGAAATCCAGTTTATTGGTGGAATCAAAATGTCGCATATTAAGCAAGCTTGGAGCATCAAGGGCTTCAAGGCAGAGGGGAAAATGAAAGAGCGAGGATGGCCTCATGACGACCAATGCTGCCTCCGTGGTCAAATCGTTGAGTATGCGGCTCATCTCATCTAGCCCTAACCTTTCATGACGCGGAGCAGGCGTGGCACATCATAGACTACTGGAGTGTGCTAAACCGAGGGAGAAGCAAAGTTCAAAAGGCACATGATCTTCGGGTTTAGTCCTACGTAGCCTGGCAGTATGTCACCTGCGGAACCAGCCAAACGGGAAAACCATCCAGGGCATGCCTCTAAGTCCAAATGAAGCTACAGTGCTCATTAGATCAGACAGCGAGCTGTTTAGAGAGGCTGGGGAATAAAAACCCGGCAGTTTTGTCGACAATTTTATATGAGTGTGAATTTTGTTTCTTTTTTCTGTTATCTTGTAACCCTGGAACTCTTGTCACGTTCCCCTTTCTTTAATGTGAAAGACGGAGGGTTTCAACCCCTCCCCTCCTCAGCTCTACTGCTATGGTGTTGACCGGCTCCCGCGGCTTTGAGGCGATCGCATCGTGAGCCACCGCCGACGCCGCCTCCCCCAGATCCTCCGCTTCTAGTGCCTCCCCCTTCTTCCCCTCATGGCGGTGCCCGCCCCGCCCATGGCTCGCCTCCCCTAAGAAGTTTCCCGACTGCTCTCGCCTCGCTACTGCCAGCTCCGAGCTCTAGATCGTCATTTTGCCTCGCCTTATACGGTGAGTTTGCAACCATTTTCTTCGCTGGTTTCGACCAGCGGTTGTGTGTTCTATTTTATATGGGTGACTTGAGGCTCGGTCGCGGCCCCTCATATCGATTCTACATCTCGGTTAGGAGTGTTGGGATGGCAAAAATGGGGAAGGAGGAGGGGTGAACTCCATGATGGGTTGCCTCAATCTTCTTGCCGACAAAACTGAAGTTGTAGAAATGAGTGACGATGAAAGAGCAAGAGGGCTCTGCGCCGGCGAAGTGGGCACTGGTCGGGAAGGTTCTCTTCCACAATGGCACCCACATACAATCCATCCGGGCAGCGATGCATCCACGTGGGGCAATCCTAGAGGCCTCGGTATCAGGACGACGGGTGACAATGTCTTTTTTGCCGAGTTCGTGACGAAGGCTGACAGAGACAGGGCGTTGGAGGGGACACCATGGATGGTGGGTAGACATGATGGTCCTCTTCATGACTATGATCCTTGTGTTAGACCGTCTGATATCAGGTTCGACTCTATGACAATTTGGGACAGAACTATTGATCTCCCTCTCTAATGGATGAATGATAAGAAGGGGCTACAAATTGCAAGAATAAATTACAAGCAATGTACGGTGGATGTCGATGAGTTTGGGGAAGCGTTTTGGCACCTTTCTGAGAGCAAGGGTTGTGATCCCAATTCATCAACCTCTCCGGCGTTGGGTCACGGTGAGGGGGAAAAAGACGACAATTTCAACCTTCAATACGAGAAGCTCCCGTTCTTCTGTTTCAGCTGTGGGCTGATTGGTCATGGCGAGCTAGAGTGCAAAACTCCCGCTGCGGGGGACGAGATGGAAAACTCCTCTTCGACAGGGAACTGAGGGCTCTAGAAGATTGGAGAAGGAGGATGCAATCCTTTGGACCAGAATTGTTGATCTGCCTTCCTAATGGATGAAAGAAGAAGAAGTAAGAAAACCCGGAAAAGGACGTGTAATTTGAAAATAATAAAAAAAGTCAACAAATCTGAAAAGGCATACCGAGGATATGTTTGTCAATTTCCGCGATTTCCTCCAGGCGATCGCAAAGAGTATTCTCCAAACCGCGGATGATGGTGCCGTCTTTCTCACTCTGAGCTTTAAGCCGAGCCTTGGAATTCTCCAAGGCCTTTTGTCTTTCAGCTAGCTCCTTTTGGATCTTCATGTTATCTTTATGAAAATGAAGATTTTCCTCACGGAGCTGAGGAGCGTTTCCGGCATCCACAACCATTTTCTTAGCTTCGGCAACTAAGGCCGAAAAGGCGAAAAAATAAATTAGCGCGGAAAATGAGAACTCGCAAGATAAGGTAAATCAAGGGAAAAAAAAGATAAAGAATAATTACATGCATGCTCCTTAAGTTGCCTCTGAATCTCGCAAAGCTCGGCCTCTTTATCTTCCATGATTTTGAGGAGCGACCGCACCTCTTTATTCTTCACGGTAAGTTTGTCGATCATTTCCTTGTTGATGTGCTCGGAAGTTTGCTGGAAAACACGAAAAAGAAAATATGTTAAACAAAAAGGATGGAAAAAGTACTAAAAGAGCACTAATACGAAGAGTTATTTTTCCGGACTAATGCTTGGGGACAGGGAGTATACCTTGCCCAGTCTACGAGCATTTTGGAGAACTCTTTGCTATATTCGTGGAAGCTAATCCCCGTATGGGAAATGCCGTCAGTTATGACCCGCCGAGGGGAAAAGGTGTAGTTATTACGGATTATAAGGCCGTCTATCGGCAGTACAAAAACAATAAAAAGGCCATCATGGACCATTCTCAAGAGGCTCAAGGTCTTTCTCTACCTAATCTGATCTAGTTCCGGTCTGTAATGATGGATATGAAGGGTTGAGAGAACTACGTATCTCGACTAGCATTTGTGTGTGCGCACTTGCTTTTCGACGGTTAGCGAAACGAAAGTAAAGACAGCTATGTGTTTGGGATTCGAACCCATGGTACAATATTCTTGTATGTCGATTTAGCAAACCAATGCCTTAAGGCCAATCACCTCAAACTCAAACAAAAACGGGTGCACAATTCTACTGCGTCTTATTGAATGGTAACCCGCATGACTATCGGTGGTAAGATAAACTGTCGAGACATCGTAGTGAGGTTCATGGACGAGGGTGCCATAAGCCTACTGGTAGAACCACGGGGGGCGTGGAAGTACCGTAAACGAGAACACCGAGTTTACACAGGTTCGGTACGTCGCAATTAGGCGGCTTTCCTACTCCCGCAATCTCACTAAATCAGGGCTGAAGGCTGAAGTATGCAAAGTACAACTGTGCGTATTGTTTCGCTAACTCGGCGAGGATCAACTTCCTGGCGAGTTGGCTTCTAGCTAAGTTGTGATCTTATTTAGTTCTTTGCTCCCGTCCGGCTTATATAGATAGTCGGACTAGGGATTACAGGAAGGAAACCTAGAAGTCTACGGTAAGTATCTATCTTGGAAAGTAATGCATCTGGCTTCTTCTCAAAGCCGCACCACGATTGCGTCGTGGTCCGGGTTCTTCTAGAATCTGACTTCCTGCGCGTCAGCTTACTGGGCCGTCCAATGGACTCCACTCCATTGCATGTGGACCACCCTTGTAATTCGGCCTTCGGCCAATGCCGGATATACCCCTAATTGGCATATATCCAGCAGTAGCCCCCAAGAAGGATCGAGACTTCCTATTGCCATTCTTTGTGAATTTGTAGTCTTTTCCCAAATGTCGGCGTTTTGTCTTGATTGTTTTTTCAGTAAAGTTTTTCAATGCCAAACTCGGATTTACCAAAATCCGGCTTTTCTTCCACGGGCCTTCGTGGAGAGGGAACCTGTGACGCAAGCGGTGAAATCTTGTTGATGTCACGAACGTTTGGGTTGACAGATTCTCGCGCGAGAAACGAGGAGATAGCAATAATCACCCCGCCCCCTCGTTTCCCGGATTTTCGGGCGTTAAAAGCGTCAAACATCCAACGGCTAAAAGAGCCGTTAGAGCCAATCTCAACGTATCTTGGCTATAAATAGCCGTCTCGGGGGTCTCCGGCTCACCTTCCGCGTCATCTTCCTCCTCGTGCCCTAGAGCCCAGAGCACTGTCACTCCCGGTCCTCGAGCGAAAGCGCGTAGACCAAAAACCCCGAGCCTCAAACCCTCACTAGAGAAACCATCGGTGGTTCTTGATCCAGGCCGCGCCGCTCGCAAATGGACACCGAAGACTCTCCGCGCGCCACCGAGACCACAAACACGACGTCGTCATCGAGGACCTCATCGACGACCTCGATCCCATCATCGGAACTCCTCTGAGCGCCTATGCGAATGCACTAGAGGCGCATGCGAGCGAGCCGGCGGGCGGGGATCTCAATCCCGCCGTCGGAACTATGCCACCGCCCTCAGCCACTCCTCCTCCTCCTCCTTTCTTTCCCGTTACCGAGGAGGGGGGAACCTCCACTCGTGATGGCGAAAATGCAGCTGCCGCTACAACCGCTGGAGGCGAGGAAGATGAGGAGGGAGACACCGGAAACTAGAGCCACTTCAATGTGGCCTCGGCTCTTCTCCAGGCCATGGAGAAGGACGGGATTATTGTGAAGGACAAATGGCGGATGGATGAGGACGACACCGAGCCATCTCTGAAAGCCGGAGAATGGGTGGTTCTGGCTTCCCATATCAATCTAGGTATGGGTTTTCCGCCATCCGTGTTTTTCATCCAGGTTCTCAACCATTACAACATCCAACCCCACAACCTTCCACCCAACTCCATTTTGTATATAGTCGGGTTCCAGGCCCTTTTCGAGGGTTACTTAGGGATAGAACCCCGCCTAGAATTTCTCCAGTAATGTTTCAATGGGACACACAACACCACCGAGGGTGTTCTCCCGATTTGCGGGACCATTTCCTTTAATCTCCGTAGGAATAGAGAGGAATGGTTTCCCAAAATCAAGACTTCCGAGTCCTTTAAATTCTGGACGGGCTCTTTTTTCTATCATTCGGATGTTCCGTATCCTGGAAAGGATATGGGCATTCCGGCTTTCATCAATTCCGCAGCCACGCCCCAAGACAATTGGGCGTTGGATGTGGTCCAGGTTGTGCCTTCATACCTGATGAGAATCAAAAGACGAATCTCAAAAATCGTCTCCTCCACTCCTCCTCTGACCGACATGGATACAATTCTATGTTGGCTCGGATGGAGGACTCAACCTCTTTCTCACCGTGGCGGCCGGCTCCTCTGCGAATACTCGGTGCCCGATTACTCACTGAGATCGACAAAGCTCGCTTTGTCGAAAAAGGAGTTCAAGAAGCGCGTCAACCAGCTTATGGCTACTCGTGATCAATACAAGGAAAGCCTACAAATGTACAACAAAGTAAAACCAGTTCCTAAGGTATGATTCCAAGTTTTGTCTTTTGGGTAATTGTTCAAACTCTGTCTTTTCTCGGATGTTTTGATACTGATCCGGATTATATTTCTTTACAGCTTCTTGATCTTCCGGAGACGGACCTTGCCACTGATGACCAACTAGCGGCGCTAAAAGACTGCTTTCAATCAGCCAGAGTGCGGAAGCGCAAGAAGGTCTCTTCCAGCCAGGAGGTGATTGATCTTAACGGTGTACCCGTCGCCACTTCCAGGTAAAAACCAAGAATTTCATATTCGTATGACTTTTCTTGCGTATCTTCTTTCTCATATTTTTAATCTCGGATTTTCATCCTTTTCTCTTTTCTAGCCTTGCCCCTCTCTTTTTTAAGGGAAAAAGCAGGAAGAAATTGAAATTTGTTGCCCTTAGATGGTCAAAGCCAGCCCCTGCAACCGCCCCAAACACTCTAGTAGCAGCTGGAGAGGAAAACACGGCTGCTAGGGAAGGATACCCCTTGCAGTCCAGCCAACCTATTGCATCCGACACGGATGTGCGGGAAAGGGCGGAAGCTGACCAAGGAGGACCTTCAAATCTTCTAGAGGCGGAGCCAATGCCTACCTTTGACCAGAAGTTCAAGGTAAAACAAGAAGACTGCTTTGATGAACTCGGATATATTCATCCATGGACAAAAAAGTTTTTTTCCCGAGCCCCCTTGATTCTCCTTTAGCCAAAAGGTGGATTAATAGTACGGAATAATTACGTGTTCTCACCTCGCCAGGTTATGCAAGACGACATCCATCATATGGGGATTACCTTCGTTGAATACGCCAAGGAATTCTCCGAGAACTTAAGCGGTTTTCAAAGGATGAGCAAGGTAATATCTCTATCCCCCAAGTATTAATACAAAACCATTCTTTTTTTTGCATTAATGCTTTTCTCTTATGCCTGCTTTTTTTTGCCTAAGCAAACTTTTCCTTTGTATACTTTTCAGCAAACCGCCGAAAATATAAATGTGGAAGTTTTTTAGAAGCTCACCATTAAGAACCAAGAAATAAAATCTCTTCTTGGTATCCTTAATGAGAAGGACTCGGAATTGACCAAGATCCAGAAGCAGCTGAAGGAGACAGCCGGTAAGCATGCTCTTTCACTCCTTGATTCTGATTCTGATTTTTTCTAAGTATTTTTCCGAGTTTTTAATCCTTCTCTCTTTTTCTTCTCAGCTTCTTTGGCTAAGGCCAAGCAAATTGCTGAGGATGCTGGCAATGCCGAAACCCTCCGCAAAGAGAACTCGGAGCTTTACAGAATGACTGTAAAGCTTCAGAAAGATCTGGAGGTGAGCCAACTGGCGTTGGGATTAGCCGAGTCCTGAGCTTCCTCTCAAGCTGAGAAGGATCAGAGGACCACCCGGGACCTTGAGAATGCCCTCAATCAACGTCTTGAAGAGGGCGTTGAGATGGATAAAATTCTTGGTAAGTATTTATACTTTTACCAAGTTTTTTTGTACTTTGCAAAATGCCTTCTTTTCCTCCTTCTGTGTTTCCTAACCTTTTTTGGTTTTAACAGAAGGAAATCCTCTGCTCACTCGGATTGATAAAATCCGGGATTTCGGGCCATTCGTCACCGAGCTAAAAAATGTCGGGATGCTACTTATCAACAAGTGCATTTCGAACAAAGCTGGCGAATACTCGGAAGTCAGCAAGCTCCCGGAGGCAGTTGCAGAAGTGGAAAACCAGCATGAATCCTGACTTCAATTTGCCGCTCGTGGTGGTGTGCGCATGGCGCTTGGGCTGATGCGTATGCATTACACCACTGCCAAATCCTGGCGCATCGCCACCGGTATTCCGCAAGGATACACGGAAGCTCAACAAGCAGAAATCTTCGACTCTATCAAGGGGAATGCCTCCAAGATAGCTCAGATGGTATCTACCTTAAAGTTCTACCCGGAGGAAGAAATTTCGACAACTCCGGAGAACCCGAGCGACAGTGATGAGGACGACGACGACGAATGCGAAGATGTCGTCTAGTTCATGTATAGCCATTTATCCAAATAGAAAATATTACTATTCTTACAATGTAATATCAATTGTAATGCATTCTATTTTTTGTATGAACAAGTTTTTATCCTCTGCAGTAAAATTTTAGTCTTTGCAAGCTTTTTCAGAGTTTTAATTCTTTTCCTTCTAAGTTCTCTAGTTTGTATGCTTTAACTTTCCTTAGTGTTGAAGTGGCTCGAAAGTATGCAATCTTCATGCCAAGTGACTGGGTTAAGAAACCTATCAGTCAAAACTCAGAATCATGCATTATACCTTGGCCACTTTACTTACTAATCCCAGTGACCCAGCACATGAACAATCAGATAATACTTAGGACTAAGGAATTTCAAAAAATATGAACTCCAGGCACACAGGCACAATCTGGGGTTCTAAAGCCTCCTTGGGTAAAAATGCATTCAAATCTATAACTCCGAGCAAGCAGACAAAATTCGGGTTAACATTGAACCGAATTGAAAGATCATTGGAAAATAGATAAGACGGAAGCATGCTTTGAACAATAGACAAAACAAACAAAAATGCATGAATTCCGACAACTTTATTTCATGATCTCAATGATGTTTACATATAATTAAACTAAGTGTAGAAGGGGCGTAACTGCTAGATGCTCCAGGGCTTATTTGTCTCTCCTAGTTCTATATATATGTTTCTTTTTCTCTTGCGATTCTGATTTTTTGGGTCATCTTCCGTGTCTCGAATATCTAGAAGGTAATATGACCCATTTTCATAGTCTTGCTAATGACAAATGGTCCTACCCATATTGGGGCTAATTTGTGTTCTCTTTCATGTACCAATCTTAGCACCAAATCACCCTCTTTGAAAGGTCGGTGTTTGATTTTCCGACTATGATATCGTCGTAGTCCTTGCTGATAAATGGCAGATTTTGCAACACTAGTTCTCGTTCTTCTTCTAAGAGATCGACGGCATCCTGACGTGCACTTTCGGCATCCGAGTCATCGTATGCTTGCACTCTTGGGCTATCATGGATCATGTCCGTAGGAAGCACTGCTTTAGCACCATAAACAAAGAAAAAAGGCGTTTGAACAGTTGATCTATTTGGCATCGTTCGAATACTCCAAAGCACATAAAGTAATTCTTCTACCCATGCTCCAGCTGCTCTGTGAAGAGGAGATTTGAGTCTTGGGCGTATTCCCTGCAGGATTGAACTATTCATTTGTTCAACATGTCCATTGGATTGTGGGCGTGCCATAGATGCAAGATCTAGGCGGATTCTCGTTTGTCGGCAATATTTTTCTAACTATCCAGTTGACTCCCGCTGTCCGTGATTATGCTATGTGGAACGCCGTATCGCATGACCATGTCTATGAAAAAATTTATGGCAGTCACACCGTCAAGTTTTTTGATGGGTTTTGCTTCCACCCACTTGGTATACTTATCCACTGCAACGAGTAGATGCGTAAGTACGTCTTTTGCAGTTTTGAATGGACCCATCATATCTAGCCCCAGACCTCAAACGGCCATGTTATGGGGATAGTCTTGAGTAATTGAGCCGGTATATTGGTCTGCTTGGCGTAATACTGACATCCAACACGTGTATTCACAATGTTCTATGCATCTGTCTTGGCTATGAGCCAGAAAACCCGGCACAGAATGTTTTTTTAACTATGCTTTTTGACTGAGCATGATGTCCGCAATCTCCAGCATGAATTTCTTGTAGAATTTCTCGTCCTTCTTCTGGCGAAATACATCGCAGAAAAATTCTGATAATACTGCGTTTATACATGCAACCATTGATTGCCGTATATCCTTTGCATCAACGTTTAATCAGCCTTTCAAAACCTCATCTGCTCTGCCCGGGAACTTCTGACCAACTAAGAAGTTTAAGTATGGAATTGTCCAATCCGGGTTAACGAGCAAAACTTCTATTGACTCGGAAACTAGGGGGCAGTCCACATCTCCGCCTTTTATTGATGGTTTGTGTAAATGCTGGACGAATACACCACGCGGCAAGGTTTTTACCCTTTCCAAGGTCATGCGGGCTAAAGTATCCACGTTCCAATTTTCTTCCCTTTTAATATGAAGTACTTCAAATCCTAGGAAGCAAATGGCAAACTCGTCGACTGTTCTCCGATATTCGGCCATTATGGGGCTTTTGGCATCCCATGTTTTGTTAAGATGATGTTGTACTAAGTCCCATTCACCACCGTAACAAAGTATACGCTTTACACCTATTTCTTTTACAATATGCAAGCCACGAAGCAATGCTTCGTATTCTGCCACACTGTTGCTGGCGTTGAAGTGTATTTGTAATACGTACTCCATTATGTCACCTTTTGGAGATTTTAGCACCACACCAGTGCCAGCACCTTCTTTCATTTTGGATCCGTCAAAATGCATGATCCAATATTCCGATTCCTGTATTGGTGTGTTTTCCATTGCTTCTGTTCAATCGGCTACAACATCTGCCAACACCTGGGATTTGATTGTTGTCCGGAGTTGGTACTTAATGTCGAACACAACCGATTCAATGCCCCATTTGGCAACTCGTCCTGTTGCGTCTGCATTGTTAATAATATCCCCTAGTGGTGATTTGCTTACCACTGTTATGGAATGTCCTTGAAAATAATGACGGAGTTTAGGATGCAAAAAATACGTCATATGCCAGTTTTTGATAATGTGGATACATTTGTTTTGACTCGGAAAATACCTCACTGACGTAGTACACCGGATGTTGATCTGAGATGCTTTGTTCGTCTTTCCACGATTATCACTGCACTAATAACCCTGTTAGTTGCTGTAAGATAAAGTAACATGAGTTCTTTGTGTTTTGGGGATGCAAAAGCCAGAGCTTTCATCAAAGTTTCTTTCGACCGGGTTAACGCTTTGTCTGCCTCTTCTTTCCATTCAAATTTGTTGGATTTCTTCAACAATTTTTATAATGGAAGAGCTTTGTCACCAAGTCGGCTTATGAACCTGCTTACAGCGGATGCGGAACCCGTCAATGTTTGGACATATTTTAGACATGTAGGTCTTTTGATGTTTAAAATTGCTTTGATCTTTTCCGGGTTTACTTCTATTCCTCTGTGAGAAATGATAAAACCAAGAAGCTTTCCCGAGGGAACCCCGAATACACACTTTAATGGATTCAACTTCATTCTATAAGTGCGTAGATTATCGAAGGTTTCTCGTATATCTTCGAGGAGTGTATACTTTTCCTTGGAAACGACGGCAATATCGTCCATGTAAACGTGTACGTTTTTGCCAATTTGACTATGCAGGCATCTTTGCGTGCCACGCTGGTATGTTGCACATGCGTTCTTCAAGCCAAAAGGCATGGTTATGTAGTAGTATGTTCCGCAGGGTGTTACGAAAGAGGTTTTTATTTGGTATTCTTATTTCATGCGTATTTGATGGTACCCGGAATAAGCATCCAAAAGGCATAAAAACTCAGAGCCAGTAGTGGCATCTATTATTTGATCGATTCGCGGAAACGCGAACCTATCTTTTGGATACAAATTGTTCAAACCGGTGTAATCTATATACATCCTAAGAATAATACTATCCTTCTTCGGGACTAATACTGCATTCGCAGACCAATCGGTATGTATAACTTCCCGGATAAAATCAGCCGCTAAAAGCCGGGTAATTTCCTTGCCAATAGTCTTCCATCTTCTTCCATCAAAACGACGGAGACCTTGTTTGATGGGTTTTGATCCTGGAATCACCTTCAATTGGTACTCAGCAAGTTCCCTGGGTATGCCTAGCATGCCGGCAGGACACCACACGAAGATATCCCAGTTCTCCCGGAGGAACCATATGAGCACACTTTCCTATGTGTCAGTCATTCCCGTTCTCACAACGACAAACTTTGTAGGATCTTTGGGATCCAGGATAACCTGCTTTGTGTTTTGCGGGGCTTTGAAGCTATATGTCGGCTTCCGGCTTTCTTTTCCTGCCGACATTTCTGTCGGTGATACTTATTTAGCCGGTTCCTTCAGCTCTTCCTTCCTTTTTACCTGTTCGGCACAAAGGGCGTTTCCTTTTTCTATCTCATTTGCCAGTTTGAAATCTCCTGAGATGGTGATTACTTCGCCTTTCAGCCCCGGTATCTTGAGCTTGTTGTAGATGTAGCATGATCTTGCCATGAACTTGGCGAAAGCCGGACGCCCGAGTATTGTGTGGTACACACTTTCAAACGGCACCACCTCGAATGATATCTTTTCCTGACGGAAGTGTTATTTCTTACCAAAGGTAACATCTAGCGAAATTTCTCCTAGGGATTGTGCTTGTCTACCCGGAACAATGTCGTGGAAACGTACATTGATGTACTTGAGTTGGGTTTCGGAGAGGTGTGACTGCTTCAATGTACTTAAGTACATGATATTGATACTGGATCCTCCATCTACCAGCACTCTTTTGAGCCTAGTGTTTTGCACAATGGGGCTTACTACCAAAGCATGTGTGCCGGGTTCTGGAATGTTTCCGGGATTGTCTAACTAATCCTAGGTAATTGGCATGTTTGAATACTTCAAGTACTTTGGTGTTGGAGGTATAACCGCGTTGATTTCTTGAAGTGTTCGTTTTGCCTGTTTGGCTGAGGAAGTTGCCAGAAAAGTTAGGTTACATTCTCCTTCAACTCTCGGGAATTTAGGTTCGCCTTTTCGCTGCTGCTCCTGGATTTCGTCATCAGTGTCAGACTCACTGTCTTCTTTTCCAGCTTCCGGCTTTTGCTTATTGAACTTCCTTTTGGAATTCTTTCCTTATTCCCAGATCCTGCAATTCCTTTCATGTGCTTATTAAGCCGGCACTGCGGATTGGTATGGGAGACTTCCCAAATTGCGAATGGTGGACACAGTTTTCCGACCTAATCTTTTCCCACTCTTCTTTAGAGTAGGAGATGGGTTCTGTGTTTTGCCCTTGCATCTACTGTCATTGTCTTTTCCAAAGGTTAAATTTACTTCTTTGAGTTTTGGTTGTGCCTCTGGAATGGCCTTCTTTTCAGAACGAGACGCCTTTTTGGCCTGAACCGGAGCATCGATGCTTTCGCCTCTCGCCATGATATCGTCTTCAGCCGCTGTGTGCTCATTGGCGGTGGTAAGCATAGATCCGAGATCTTTGTGCTCTTTCGAATCAACCATGAACTGTACGAGGCCGGGTTTTAGGCCATTGATGTAAGCATGCATTGCTTGTACATCACTCACTCCAGAGCAACTATTTTTCATTGCAGTCCATCTTGAGATAAAGTCGACATACGACTCATCCTCGTACTAGACGTAGTGGTTCAGCTGGTTAATGCTCTTAGGGCGTTTATACGTACCCCAGAAGTGCTGAGCAAATACTCTAGCCATGTCTTCCTAGCTATCAACTGTTCTTGACGGGAGCCCGTTGATCCTGTCTCTGGCTCCATCCAACAACATTACGGGGGAAATTTATAGCCTCTAAGTCTGCCCCTTTGTTGATCTGAACGGTAGTATAGTAATTTGTTAAGTTCGACCAACTTTGGCAAAGCCAGAATGTAGACTGATTCTTCGGATCCTTTCGGTGAAACATTTTGGTCCGAAATACAAATCGTCTCTTTCTGCCTTATCGACGTGTGCGAATACCTTTCAACTGAATGGACAAAAGGGGATCTGCTCCGTTCTGGTCCATTGTTGCGCGGATGCGCTTTTCTGGGATTATCCCTATTTCTTCCAATATCATGTCCTTTGGAGTAAGGTGGAGTTCTGCTCCTTGGGATTTCCTTGTTCCTTCGAGGAGTTCGGGATCTCTCGCGCCTGTGAGGATTGTCGTATCTTCCGGGTTTATCAGCTGGGTGTCTCGGAGGCGGCATTATTTTTCAATCTTTCCGGTTTTGTTCCTCCCGTTCCTTGTTGTCTCGGGGATTATTTTTGCCTTTCGGCGCATGGGAACCAGTTTTGGACGCTGCATCCCTATTAGCTGGGATTTTCTTGTCCTTTTTAGGATCTCCCTTCTTTTCCTTAGAATCGCCTCAATCTCCGGGTTCGCCTGGGTTGGGTGCTCCAGCGGCGCACATGGCAGTTTTGCACAAGGCTGAGTCATCATGTAGCTTGCCAGAACATGCTTGTCCTCGATGTTGCTGTTGTAATGCTTTTCCGAGGAAATCATACACTCCTTGCAGTTTTTCTTCCTTTGAATACAAATCATCATTAAGGGTGGCATACGCGGCTTCTGCGTTTTCTGCTGCGGTTTTGTAGATGCGTTCGCCCTTAGCATTTAAATTGTTAACCTGCCTTTGCCAAGAAGGGTTTTCAAGCTGTGCATTTGCTCGCAATACATCTGGCTTTGATATGCCGGGTAATATTGAAGATTTTATCCCAGACATATTTCGGCGCTCGAATTCCTCAATTCCTTCCTTTTTTGCTTTTACAGCAGCCTCGGTTTTGAGGAGGTTTTCCTCAGACCGGAATAAGTGTTGCTGTTGCGGCATAATGGCTTGCCTTCTGGCTTCCAGCACTTCTTGTGGTTCGTGACGTGCAACCGGGTTTGGATCAGATCGATCTCATCCTGTTCCGACATTTGCGGAACAAGGATTTCCTGCTTTTCCTTCTCCACAGATTTCAGACTGCCGCCTGATACGTCGTAAACGTACCCCTAATTTCTGATGCTCCATGATGATATTATGCCGATTGCTACATGTTTTCTCCCTTCTTTATGTCATTTTTATCGATTTTCCGGACTAACCTATTGACAAGATGCCACAGAGCCAGTTCCCTGTTTTCTGCTGTTTTTAGTTTCAGAAAAGTTTTTCTGGAAATATTCTCGGAATTGGAAAGTTCGAAGGCCGGAAGTCCTATTTTCCCCCGGAAGCATCCAGAAGACCGAAGAGGAGTCGAAGAGGGGCAACAGGGGGGCCACACCATGGGCTGGCGCGGGTCCCCCTGGCCGCGCCAGCTATGGTGTGGGGCCCCTCGAGCCCCACTGACTTTGCCCTTTTGTCTATTTAAGCCCCCCGGATGGAAAACCCTAATCACCTGATCAAAATCCCCGAAAAAAGTTCCGCAGCCGCTGTCACCGTCAACCCTAGATCAGGAGGGTTTTGGAGCTGTTTTCCGGCACCCTGCCGGAGAGGAAATCATCACCGGAGGCTTCTACATCACCATGCCTGCCTCCGGAGTGATGCGTGAGTAGTTCATCCTTGGACTACGGGTCCATAGCAGTAGCTAGATGGTTGTCTCCTCCTCATATGCCTCCATGTTTAGATCTCGAGATTGGTCTTATGTAATTCTTTATGCTGTGTTTGCTGGGATCCGATGAATATTGACCTTATGCCAAGTTGATTATAGTATTTATTGCATATGTTATTTGTGATCTTGCATGCTTTATATTGCTAGTGGTTGCTCTGGCCAAGTAGTTGCTAGTGACTCCAAGAGGGAATATTTATGCTTGATCGTGGGTTCATGCCTCCTTGTTGCCTTGCTCGAGTGACATAAACGTGAAGGGCGAGGATGTGATGTTGCCCTTAGGAAGAAAACAGCGGTGAGAGTACCCGCGTTTATAATCATTGCTTACATTACAAACTTTGTTCAATGCAATTATCTGTTGCTTGCAACTAAATACCTAAGGGGGTTCGGATGAACCCGAGGGTGGATTATTAGTCACAGATGTAGATGGATGTCGGTCTATGTATCTTGTTGTAATGCCCGCACTAAATATCATAGTAATCATCATGTTATAATGTGCACTACGGTGTAACCTTTATTTTCCAATTGCCCATCTGTAATTTGTTCATCCAACATGTTATTTTTATGGAGAGACACCACTAGTGAACCTATGAACCCTCGTCCATTTTCCACACTGTTAAACAAACCACAACAATTTCCTGCTCTCTTTACTTTCTGCAAGCATACAACTGTTTCCACACTATAAGTCTAATCTTTGTTTTCAGCAAGACCGGTGAGATTGAGAACCTCACTGTACCATTGGGGCAAAGTATTTTGGTTGTGTTATGTGCAGGTTCCACGTTGTTGCTGACACTGGTGAAGCGCCAGCACCACCGTCAGTGGCATCAACCTTCGAAAGGTCCTCTTTCTCCTACTGGATTGATAACCCTGGTTCTTAACTAAGGGGAAAATTCCTACCGCTGTGCTCATCACACCCTCCTCTTGGGGTATCCCAACGCAAGCATCACCGCCTCCTCCGATTTTCAGGTTTTGGTTGGCAATATCTGCCAATTTTCCTTTTTCTTCTGTAACTTGGATAGCAGCTTCCTAGAGAACTTCTTCTTTTTCTTGGAAGATGGGTTTTTTTAGGCTCATCTTCCGTTAGTTCTTTGACGTCAGGATAAGTCATACTAACTTCTCCCTCTTCTTCCTATTCGTCTTCCCTGTCATCTGGCGGAGGGGTTTTGGGATCTTCCTCTTCCTCGGCGTCCGAGTTTCCAGTCGGTTTAGCCATGAGTACTTCGTGGCAGGTCCCTTGCATAGATTTGACCTTTCTTTCGAAATCATCCTCATCTTCATCTTCAGAATCTATGTCTTCAGATCCGGGTTCCGACTCGAGCCTTGCTTCTATAACAGCTAAAACATAGTCGGCTTCCGAGTTCGTTGTCTGGTCGACGGATGTCGGATCTTCCACTTTTTCTGTGGGATCTTGGTTTTCAGCGCTCTCGGACTGCACCATGCCAATGAAGTGAGATCTAGTTGTGGGCATCTCCGAAGAGGCGGCAAATCCAGAGGTGTTTTGGCGATATGCGGCTATAGAAGCTTGATCCGCCTCTTCGTAAGAATAAGGCAGATCTGAGCAAAGTCTGGCATTGTAGCTTTCATCAATTGGGTATAGGGAGGGTGAGATAAATTGATTTTCACCATGGAATCCCATTGCTTTTGCTGTTAAACCGATAAAAACATTGGCCTTCCGTAATGCATTGTATCTTAGCGCGCTATCCTAGGTAGAAGAAAAATTTAAGAAACGACCACCCTAATGCATTGTATCTTACATGTTGTATCTAAATCAAGTAGTATTTAATGATTTTGGCCTAATACTTGTTTGTGATCGGCCTATCAATCTTTTTTGCCTATGATCTCGTGCAAGAGTTGTATCTTATATAAGATACAACTACAATCTCTTTCATCATTAAATAGGGTGCCACGTAAGCAAATTGCCTATGATCCCGCGTTAAGATACCCCCATTACGGAAGGCCTTAGTAGATACGATCGGTAAAACACGGGCACTTACCAGATGATTTCGTGCTGGCATATACGATCCGTTGTCGAGGAAGCATCCGACGTTTCCGTCGAATTCCAGGCTTCCGACAGTTATCATACTGTCGATTCCGCCTTCCCGCTGGGAACGTAAATCCCGATATCGCTGGCCCCACGGTGGGCGCCAACTGTCGAGACATCGTAGTAAGGTTCATGGAAGGGGGTGCCATAAGCATACTGGTAGAACCGCGGGGGGAACATGGAAGTGCCGTAAATGAGAACACCGAGTTTACCCAGGTTTGGTACGTCGCAATTAGGTGGCGTTCCTACTCCGCAATCTCACTAAATCAGGGTTGAAGCCTGATGTATAGAAAGTACAAAGTGTGAGTATGGTTTCGCTAACTCGGCGAGGATCAACTTCCTCGCGAGTTGGCTTCTAGCTAAGTTGTGATCTTATTTAGTTCTTTGCTCCCGTCCGGCTTTATATAGATAGTCGCACTAGGGCTTACAAGAAGAAAACCTAGAATTCTATGGTAAGTATCTATCTTGGAAAGTAAGCATCTAACTTCTTCTCCAAGCCAGATCATGATTGGGCGTGGTCCGGGTTCTTCTAGAATCCGACTTCCTGCGCGTTAGCTTACTACGCCGCCCAATGGACCCCACTCCATTTCCTATGCGCCACCCTGGTAATCCGGCTTTTGGCCAATGCCGGATTGTAACATCCCAAGTATGAAAAACATCCATTACAATGTTTGCTCTCTGTTATTTTATGTTTTGCATCATGACATCATGTTCATTGCATTTGTTTTGCTTTGTTTTCCAATTGTTTTCCTTTGTTTTCCTTTGTTTTCCTTTGTTTTCTATTTGAATTTCAAACCAAAAATTCAAACCTTTTGTTTCATACTTGTGATGTTACAATTTTCCAAATGAATTATTCAAAATAAAGCAATTAATTGTTTCCATTAAAGTTGTAATTTCAAAACTATTGATTTGTTTCTAATCAATATTTCATTTGATACCAAAAACATTTTCAAATTCAATTGAAATTCCAAACCAACATTCAAATAATTGTTTCATACTTGCTCTGTTACAATTTTCAAATAAAGAATATTCAAATAAAAACAACCATTTGTTTCCATTAAATTAGAAAGCTCAAACTAGTGATTTATTCCTTTTAATAATTCACTTAGTTCAATTGCATTCAAATTCAATTACATTTTCCAAACAGCAACCATTTGAAATTAATGAAAATTACAAAACACTCCAATCAATTTGTTTCAAATTAACTTGAGGGTTCAAACTATTTAAGTGATTCCTTTTAATCATTCATTTGATATCAAAATTCATTCAAATTTCAACCAAATTACAAACAGCAAAAAAAATTTGAAAACCAAAGCCTGCACATGTTGCTGTTACAATAAATAATTGTTACAAAATTATCCCTAAAATTTCTAACCCTAAAGAACTAGTTTTTCTTCCCTTTTTCAAAAAAAAAAAAACACCAAACCGAAAAAAAAGAAAAAGAAAACAGAGAGAGGGGTAGGGCACGCAGTGGGCAGGCCCAGCCCACCAACCGGCCTGGTAACCCCCCACGCCTTCTTCCTCCTGTACGGCATGCCATCGGGCATGTCCACGTGATGCAGAGAAGGGAGCAACGGCCGAGCTCGCTCTCCCCCTCCCCTTAAAAACCCTAGCCCGAGGCCCCCTTCTGCCCTAACCTTTCTCTCCCCCCTCCTCTCTCCCCCGCCTCCATTTTTCTCTCCTCCCACCTCCATCTTCCATCTCTGCACCATCCCTCTCTCTGAACCCAAACAACCCGAGCCCCACCCTCTGCCCCACCGGCGATCACCGTCGTTATGCTGCCCCACCTTCCAAGCTGGCAGCGGGAATGGGTTCCCCTCGGCGCCCTCTTCTTCCTCGACCCCGCAGAGAGGACCGGGAAGGCATGTAGCGCCGCCGTCGTCCGGTTGCTGTCGACGTCGCCGGCGTCCACCACTTCCTCCCCGAGCCTCTGCCTCCTCGACCATAGGAGGTGAGCACCTCCACCTTCCCTCTCCTTCTTTCTCTCTGCACTTGCGCAAGCACACTGTCGCACCCGGACTTCTAAAGGATACTCGCCGTTCCGTTGAACAGTAGTAGATTGGATTACGGGGCTTACTGGCACCCGCGTCCTCTTACGAGTAGGCCAACACACGTATGTGTGACAACCAACCCCTATCTGTTCAGCGTCGACGTAAACTATCCCATAGAAATCAGGATACTTCCATTGACGTACTTCAAACCATACACACATGGTACGTCAACGGCATTGGAACAAGTGATATCATAACAGATCTCTACGACACAAAAGATTGAAATAAGTTGCAAATAGCTCTCATTAGAGCAGAGATAGCAAATACAATCATCCAGAGGACACATGTCCCAACAATACATCAGTACATCACAGCGGAAGCATTCAACATGTCTGAGTACAGACAAGAACCAAATAGGCCTAAGAGGCCGGAAACGAAAATACGGAGCCCATCCACGAAGTCTCGGATCCTGCCCGGGTCCTCTATCTACTCGTCAGCAGTCTCGTCATACTCCACGTAGTTGCCACCATGTAGATCCTCGAAACGTAGGTCTGCGGAAACCACAGCCCCAAAGGGGTCAGTACATAAACGTACTGGCAAGCAAGACTCACAGTTCACCAAAGTGTAACCCGTCAACACCAAGCACAGATGCTTTGGGTTCAACGGAAGAAAGGGGATATGAAAGATGCTGCAACTGGCTGCTCTAACCCAACTACAGAAACATACTACAACTTCCGGCTATCAGAGAGGGGATAAGATCGTGTATCGTAACCAACTATAACTAACCACCAAACAAACCCATCCTGGACCTCGCCCCTTATCCAAAGAAGCAATCCGAGGATAACTCACACCGTTGGATTAATGATGGTTCAGATTATTGTGTCAATAAGCCTATTACTAGTCAAGTTGTTAATCATTGGGTGTAAGGTTGTTAATCATTAGGTTTAAGTTGTCCTAAGTACTTGTTAGCCAGTACTTTCACCAAGTAATCCATAACCGCGGAAAACACGGCTTCTCGAGAAGATTTTCCCTGCAGGGGTGCACCAATTTGGCCGTACACGCAAGAATATCCCGCCAGACGGGAATCAAACCCACCAAGCGAGGCACTCTACACAACTCAACTCTTCTTCGCATCAAGCCCAAAGCACCTTGGGCGCACGGCTAATCGAGCCCCGAAGAAAAGGGACCCTCATAGCACTCTAAGAACGTGTCCCCCTATATGCCGAGTACAAAAGTTCCACCCTGGCCTGGGCTCGCAAAAACATGCATGCGGCAAATGGAAAACACGAACTAAATGAGGCGATTTGGACGAGATGCGAATCGAATCAAATTGAGGGGGGCGCCCATACTCGCTTCCCACATGCGGGTAGTGCGCTCATCATGGATCAGTAGACAAGACCCTTTTCCTAATTAGGGTCGACACTAGCAGGCCTCAAAACCACACAGGGCCTCCTGCCGGTGCCTTATCATCAAATTATTATTAACAATAACATTAGCATGATTCATTGTTGTCGTGGTGGTGTCACGGCAGATGCCATGGGATGGCTAAAGATGTGGGGACGAAGGACGCTGGAGGTGCTCGGGGAGGGATCACGCGACGAGTAGCCGCGTGAGGTACGAAGTAAACACTGCAAACAACACGATCTACCCAGGTTCAGGGCCCTCGTGAGGAGGTAAAACCCCTACTCCTGCCTTTCTTTGTGTATTTTGGTGTCTCACCGAGTAGCCACAGTACAATGTTCTTGCTACCGAGTAGCCACTCTCCTCTCTAGATGATGAACTAGGTCAAGAATTAGGTCACAAGGTGCTCTAGCATGCGATGCCTCACGCAGGAAGCGGCGGGGCACCTTATATACACGGTGCCCAGCCGGATACGTCCAAACATGGACAAGTGTCGACATAGTGTGCACATCGTCCTTCTTCCGGGTTCCCGCTGACAGCTTTGGTTCCTAATCTTGGCTGCATCTGGAAAGTCGTTGGGCAAAATAAGGGGACAGACTGGTATCACTGTGCCAAACACAGAGTAGGCCTCCCTTATCCTGCCACGGCCTGCTTCCATGCTGTCACTGTCAGGCAGGCCGGTCCCAGATGAACAGTAGTTCGAATATTGCCAAGTACGGACCCAGGATACGCGGGATCCTGTGTCAGAACGGCTCCTTTGACTTTCTGGCCCGAGTAGGTTCCCGCCAATTTTACTCGGGCCAACTCTTCTACTCGAATGGAGAGATCTTGAATGATTCTTCCTTCTGGTCATCTTGAGGTGAAACCGAGTAGCAGTCGACCGGGTAGCAGGTACCGGGTAGTCGGCTACTCGACCAAACCTCTCTTCTGTAAGTCGCCTTTACCACTTGCCTTTACCCTACTCGGGGGTAACCCCCCGACAGCAGTCCCCGAAGCTGGTCGAGTCTTGCGAACTCGTTCACTAGGCTCTGCCAGCTTGAAACCAATTTTTGCAACATAGCCCTTGAACCTCAAGATGCCGAGTAAAAGACCTCCGAGTAGTATTTTCAGAAAGTACCTTGGGTTTCCTGTCTTCCGAGTAGCACCAGCTCTCTACTCTGTAACCGAGTAAAAAGACTTAGAGAATATTTCCTCCGGCACCTCTGCAGCGCAGAGCACAATCCAGCCTTCCGTGCTGCAACTGGACGCGTGTCAAGCATCCGTGACCCCGTCGTTTCGCTGCCACGACACGACGTGCCACGCGCCCAGTTTTCACGGGGCGGGCCCACTGGCTCGTTATGTCCCATCACACGCAGTAATTGGCCACGATCTGGTAGTGGGATCTGCTGCGGCCGTTACGCGCGCGCCTCGCGCGTACGTGCGTTTCTAACCGGCCACAGGCCCCACCACACGGGAATTATGGCCACGATTGATCCCACTTCCCCGATGGTAACGGTAAACCGCGGAGAGGATATAAATACCTCCGCCGGTAACTTCCTTTTCTCCTCCCTTCGCACTTTTCCCCTTTCGTCTCTCTGTTCTTCTCCGCCGCCGAGCTCTCCGCCGCCGCGCAACCTTTCGCGCCGCCGCGGACTTGTTTCCTCCATCCAAACTCTCTAACTTTCCGCCATCCGCTCACCCCTTGCCATGGCTGCTCGCGCCGGCTGGGCTGGTTCGCACGTCACCGCCGAGGACTGCGCCTGGCTCGTGAACACCCGGAGGGTCCCTCCCGGTGTTCAGTGCCGGCCGTCCGAAGGCGAGATCATGCCAACCCCGCGGGAGGGCGAGCACGTCGTGTTCTTGTCGCACTTCGAGCGCGGATTCGGCCTGCCGGCCTCTGACTTCCTCCGCCGCTTCCTCGACCACTTCGGCCTCCAAATGCACCACTTGCCACCCAACGCCGTTGTCTTCCTCGCCTACCACGCCGTGGTGTGCGAGGCCTTCCTTGGTATCCATCCCACGACGGATACCTGGCTGAAGTACTTCCATCTCCGCCAGCAGACCACCGGGAAGAAGGAAGGCGCGGGCGTGCCACGCGCAACTGACACCGGCTGCGCCATGATGGTGCAGCGGTCGGGAACTAACCACCCCCGTATCAAGGGGTTGGAATCCGTCCGAATGTGGCAGAAGACGTTCCTCTACGTCAAGAACATTCCCGCCACCGAAGGAGGAAAGGTAACTGACCGAATCAATCTTCCCGCTTGGAGCAACCGTGCTCCCACCGGGAAGAATTGGAAGGCGAATCCCTCCAACGATCTCAACTCGAAGGAGATTGAAGCGCGGCTCGGCGTACTAATCGACGAGGGCCTCAAGAGCGATGATCCTGTGGCTTGCTGGATCAAGAATCGCGTGCTGCCTCTGCAGGAGCGCAGCCATCTGATGTGCTACATGGGAGGCCTCCGCGACTGCACCAGAACGACCACCATCGAGCTCGACAACGCGGATGTTCCTGCGCACGCCAGGGCCATCCTGACGACAAGCCTTGGTGACCACTGGCAGTATGGGTTCATCCCATTCAGCCGCACGAAACCGATTCCCCGGGTACGTTCTCTTTTATTCTGCCTTCAGTATTTGCCATCCGACTAGAAAATCTCCTCTCATGGTTGCGACTAGCAATTGCACTCTGTACCGAGTAGAGTACTCAGTAGAATTGCATAGGCTTAATGTGCTTTGTGCCTGCACGCCTTTCCGAGTAGGATATTCCGTGAAACTGCTTAGGCCTAGTGTGCTTTGTGTTTGCACGCCTATCCGAGTAGGACATTCGGTAAAATTGCTTAGGCTTAGTGTCGTGGGATAATCACGGCAGATGTTACCGGGGGTAACTGATCTTGGGGCAAGACGACACAAGTGTTTGGGAGAGGGTTTAGCTCAGAGGAAAACATGGTGCAATTTAATCTGGTAGCCGGCAATCAAAATCGCCGAGTCTCCAATCTCGATATAGCAACTCAACTCTAGGGCTACACTGGATGCTCGATATCAAACGTTATATCTAGGGTTCTTAGATCTCTGCCTAGACTAGACCTGGGGGTCGGTTTATAAAGCACCCGCACCCCCTGGCTTATTCTCCAAGGCGCATCCTGAATCCTACCCGGACCCGGCGCACAAACCCTAACTTTCTCCTACCATAACCCACAATCCGGGTTACTGGGCCTGCAAGTTTGGGCCTTCACAGATTTCCTTATCCTTAGCCAGATCCTGCACAGCGTCCTTTGGGCCGGGTTACTCCCCGGAGTTTGGCCTACCGGGTTATCATCCCCCCATCAGTAGTCCCCAGAATAGCCTGGGCTTCATGGATACTCCTTTGAAGCGCTTGCTATTCCCTGAAAAGACATCAAACACACAAGTATGTGGGGGCCGGGTTAAGGTGCCTTAATAGATAATTAGGCCTCACTCCATGGTGGCCATATAGTAACCCGGCTCTTTCCCAATTACCTAACTTACTTTCCCAGGCAAAATCCCAAAATGTCAAAACTTCGCACTTGATAATCAACCGGATATCACGGGATGGATATCTTTCTCTTGTTCATTCAGATCCCCCGTTCCACATTCAAAGCGCATCTTGCCAAAAACTCGAACAAATAGCCGTTTATTTCCGCAAATCCCGGATCCCGCTCACTGAACCGGTCTTATCCACTCGTCCTATAAATAAGCTCCCTGGGGGGTAACCTGAACCCTAACGGCTCATTTCCCCCCATTCTGCTTCCTCTCTCCCTCTGAGCTCATTCTCGCTGAGCGCCACCACGGAAATTCCGCGCGCATCACCGGAGCCCATCGGACGGAGGCTGCGCTCCGCCACTACTCGCCCTGCGCCGCCGCCGAGACCTGCCGGCAAATCTCCATCCGGCCCATCAAGAACCGCGAAGGGACACCAGGGCTGCGCCATTTGCCTCCGCAAGGCTTCACTCAGATCTCCTCCGGTAAGCCTTTTGCGCCCATTAATTTGCCCTTGCACTTTTTGATTTCACCTTAGATTAGATCCAAATCGACCCGCCCACGATTCCTCGGCCACGCCGAATTAGGTTGCTAGCATTCTTTCCAGCTCGTCTAATAGATAAACTATGAATTCCAATCCACTCTCCTACCGCCCGCAAGCATTAATTTGGCCAGGAATCTGAAGATAAGACTCCCAATCGGGGCCCGATCCACTTAAAATTTCCGCCCTGGCCTCAATCACCCGGCCGGACTTCCCCTTTTTCAATTCCTTTCATTCGCGCTTAAATACCTGCACAGTCACCCATCGCCCTCAAAAGCTTCTTCAACATTTAGATCCCATAACTTTCACCATAATGCTTGATACCCGGATAACTTCGAACTTTATTCTGCGAGCTAACACCCGGACTACTCACAGTCTTTCATGTCTCAATATTACCCGACCTATACTTGGCCGGCTCGCAACTTCCGTGTCTTAATCCTCTTATCCTTTTATCTTGTACTTTGCAGGTCAACCACATGGCTCCCAAGAAGCAGGGGAAAACTCCAACCAAGGCTAAAGCCACCAACTCCATATCCGCCAACTGGGCGCGGTCTACGGTCACAAAGGCCAAGTTAGAGGAGCTGGTGGAGCTGGGAGTTCTTCCTCCTCAGGAAGGTATCCAGTGGAGGGTGCCGGGTAAGGAGACCCGGCCTACCCCAACAAAAGATGAGGTAATCTGTTTCGTGGAACATGTGACCCGGGGTTTTCGACCGCCGGGTCACCCCTTTTTCCGCGATGTCCTTAGTCACTACGGCCTTCGCGTCTTTGATATCGGGCCCAATTCCGTACTAAACATTTCCCACTTTATTGTCCTTTCCGAATCCTACTTATGCACTCCTCCAAGTCTAGCTCTTTTTATTGAGCTTTTTCAATGCAAACCGTGCCGCGAAAGCGGTGACGGGGCGCTTCTCGCTTGCGGCGGGGTTTCTATCCAGCGCCGCAAGAACTCTCTGATGCCACCCCTCACCCTTAATTCCCATGTCAAGCACTGGCAGCTCTCATACTTCTACTGCCAAGACACTTCCCCACCCGGCCAAAAGAAACTGCCGGGTTATTCGGAGGGTCTTCTTGACATTTCTGATAAGTTTAGTGCCTTCGCCCCTGACTCGGACAGGGAGGCAATTCAACCTTCACTAGCTAAAATCGCCACTCTCACAGCCCAAGGCCTCATCGGGCTCAACCTGGTGAAGACTTGGGTCGACTTCAGGATTCAGCCCAATTCCATCCGCACAAAATTGATGTGCGAGTATTCAGGGGAGCCTTCAGACCCGCTCCGGTACTCCGATAACATCTTCGCAGCTGGCGACACTCATAAAACCATCAAGGGTTTTTTGACAGAAAAGCTCGAGGTAATCCGGAACATATCCGGGTTAGAGCCCTTCACACTTGAGAACCCAGCCCCCAAGGTGAAAACCCGACTTTGATGCCCTTACCTTCGTTCTTTCCACTTGACACAGTTGATAACCCTGTACTAACACCTTTCAGGCTGATGATGCTTTTTGGAAAACCAATGCCTCCCCCAGCTCCGAAAGTCCAGAGGAGCAGGAAACTATTAACTCGGACGAAGGTATCTTCCGGATTTTACTTGGCTCCTTCGAGCTCACCGTAATCCCTTCATTTCCAACCATAACTTTGATGATATCCAGAACAAGAAGATGACGAGGAAGAAAACTCCGATGGCAAGGTAGAATCCGCCAGCGATGAGGAGGAACTAGAGCCGACAGTCAAGGTCGGATCCAAAAGAAAGACTCAAGAGGCCACCTCCAAGGTTTCATATCTCCTCCTCGCATTCCACTCGCATTATTTTAATGATATACTTGAGCTAACTTGACGTTATCCCACTGGCCGTTCTTGAAGGAGTCGCCCGTACCCAAGAGTAGGTCAACTCGAAATCACCCGGGTGAGGATGCTCTTAACCCGGGTATTTCATCGACCCTCCCGCGGCGGGCTGGTAATTACCCTATCTTTTCTGGGTCAAAACATTCTCTTTAAACCATTCCCATATGACATCTAACTTGATAATTTCCAGCTTCTCCCGAGTCCAGCGATGGATTTCCTTGTGACTTTGCGGTGAATACCGGGTAAGATCCCCTTCCTGATGTTCCACCATACTTCATCACCCTTTCTTGACTGTGTATTTAGCTGCTCACTGACAACATCTTATAGGGCCACGGTCGTTATCAGCGATCAAGAGGAAACAGGGACCGAGGGCCCGGGTAAGGGGGGCCCGGCTGATAAGACCACAACCGCGTCCAGTAGTGAAAAACAAGCGTCGCCGCCAAACCCGGACACGCAAGAAGCCGAGTATCCCATTGCTTCCCATGCAAGCAAGAAGAACAAAACCACCGTCTTGGGTGCAGAAGAAGGAGCGTCGGATTCCGACACACAAATGACCCGGGTTCCTCCTCCTACTAAGAAGAAAGCTTCTTCCCGGAATTTCCAAGGCCCCGGGTCTTCTGATACAAGTAAAGACACTTTCGATCAGTTGATGAACACTCTCCTCACTATGAAAACTTCGGAGAGCCAGATCTTGGAGCGCATGGCTGCGGAGCACCAAGTAAGGACACTTTGTACCTCCTGTTGCATACCTAGTCCCCAAGTTCCAAGTATGACTTGCAAAAGTGATGCTTGGTACTTTACGCCACATTCAGCTTTCCATACAATCCAACTAATACTTGCATTCCTTGCTACTTACAGGCACAGATAACCCGGTCTGATGAAACTTTACTGAAGACCGAACAACTTCTTCTTGCCGAGATGAAACGAAGGGAAATCCTTGAAGATGACATGAAAACCTTGAAAAAAGATGTTTCCAAATACAAGAAGAAGTGCAATGCCGCTAAGACCGAACTGAAGAAACTATCGGACCAGGTCTCCGATACTTATCAGATCTTGCTCAGTAAGTTTTTCTGCTGTCAATTGGCTTCATGTCTTTGCTTTATTATAACAGACTCGGTATTACTGATACGCTCTTTCTTTTGTTACACCGCAGGTGCCAACCTTGCGGCCCCAGAGGAAAATGCCATTGTCAAGACTAGAACCCTCAAGACTGTGCTCCGGACTTTCTTTGCCGGAACAAAATTTATATTGGATGCTGTGAAGTGGCCTACGGAAGTATATCCGGGTGAAGAGAATCTCGTTCAAGCCTGCTCCACTGTGCCTGGCTGGATTGAAATCTGGAAACGCTCATCATGCCGGATTGGAATGACCCGGGCTTTTACTCTTGCCAAGGCTTTCTTTCCCAAGCTTGACCCGGCAAAAGTAACATCCGGGTTTCCCGAATTCAAGGCTGACGGTTCCAAATTTACACCTAAGGATTTCAAAGCCATACAAGCCGCAGTGCGCCCCTCAGCTACCACTTTGGCCGATAGCTTGGATCTAAATACGATTATGAGTGCATATGACGCTGATGGCAAAGTTATTACGGAGGAAGCGCCCCCGCCTTTTGATATCTTGGAGAAGTGGGTTTCTAGCTCAGCCAGGAAGAGGGAGGCGACTGCGAAGAGAGAGGCCGAGTTAAGATCGGGCCCGTCTGCCTCTACACCAGCCGTCCCTCCACCAGCCCGCCCTGATGCAATGAGTCCGGGTAAGGGTGCCGGGAAGGCTAAGCAGCAAACCCAGGACTCAGACCCGGAAGGCCATACTCAGGAGGCCGAATAAGGCCGTACTATCGTAATACCTTGTACTGCTTTGTAATCACACTGTTATGCTTTCGATGGTGCGCCTGTGCACCCCTGATACTGATGCCGTACCTTGTAACGTACTTTTTAGTCCGTGATATGCTCTGCGGCTTTCCTGGCCTTTTGATAACCGTATTGCTTGCCTGTTCTTTGAACTTTTTTCTCGATACCCGATTTTCTATTTTGGCTCCCTTCATAGTACTCGGTTTTCCGAGCACCAGGGGCTTTGATACGTGAACTTTTTCTTTAAGTCCCCAAGACTCGGATGGCGAGGTTTGTCGAACTGCGATAGCCAAGTAGTTTGTTTCTGTTTCGAAGTCCCCAGTCCCCAGGACCCAAAGTCCGAGTCATGGGGGTGTGGCCTTTCTCAGAGGACAAGTTACTTTTTACCGAGTCGCAAGCCTACAACCATTCCGTGTGAATACTGAAGTTATGCTTGATAGTTGTTGAGCTTCCGGCTCTTAGCCTTGTACTCTGCATAAACTTGTGGTTTAGATGACCCTTTTGACTATCTTGTACTGTAAGCCGGCTTTCGCGTGGATACCATGTTGTTACATCCATACGAAAACAGTGTCAGGCAAGTCCCATTGGGCTTCATGG
Source organism: Alopecurus myosuroides (assembly GCA_028641055.1). Lineage (NCBI taxonomy): Eukaryota > Viridiplantae > Streptophyta > Magnoliopsida > Poales > Poaceae > Alopecurus > Alopecurus myosuroides. The sequence continues at coordinate 226,497,161 of CM054058.1, forward strand.
CTGATTGTAATCGTAAGCGAACGAATCATGCCACTTTAGTGCGAGTCACATCGAGCTTAAGTAAGAAAAGTCAAGAAAATTTGGCTCCTTTGTCCAGTTATAAGATTGTAGCCGTACTCGTTTGCGAATAATCGGCCCTTATAACTTATAGGCATCAAGGCCGGGTCTTTTGGGTTGCTAGCTGGGCTACCTGAGCCGCCAGCCCCAAGACCTGCATATACTCAACATTCTTAATGATACGGAAATACTGATGCCATGTGGATACTACTTACTTGTAATCAGACTGTAACGAAATAGGACTTGATAACCATCTCTTTATTGCTGCTAGAAAGTTTGGATCAGCAGGCCGCCTCATTAAAAACCTTCCAGTCCCCTTAGGTACCCTGGATAGGAAAAGAGCGCGTCTGAAACCTGCTGCCCGTTACATTGTTTAGTTCTTCGTGGACACCGGTCCCGAACTGGCGTGACCGGTGCACATTCTCCACACGTTAGACTTTTTCATGACGAGTACCGGGTTTGCTAGCCAACCCGGGTAAGGTATTTCCATGACATGGCCGATTGTGAGTGATCGTGCAGCTTCTTCTTCTGTGGTGGATTGTTTGGAAGGGTCATCCTTGACAAAAGCCACCATTTTAGCATCTTGTGTTACCTTGGATTTTGCTCGTTCGCCTTCAGTACTCGGCCTTTTTGATGTGGCCCTACCCTCTGGGTCTGCTTGAGACCGGTACTGCTTGAGTTCTTCTTTTCTACAGGCCTGCTCGGCCATTGCTGCATCTCCTTCGTCGCATTCAGCTGCTATGTCTCGATTTCCATGTATGGTAATGGTCTTCTTGGGACCCGGGATTTTTAGCTGTAGATATACGTAACATGGCCTAGCCATGAATTTGGCGTAAGCCGGCCTTCCAAATAACGCGTGATAGGGGCTGCGCAATTTGACTACCTCAAAGGTAAGCCACTCAATTCGGTAGTTATCCTTTGACTCTCCAAAGGCTACCTCCAATGCGATTTTTCCCTCGGGGCATGCTGAATGACCCGGCACTATCCCATGAAAAACTGTTGAGCTTTTTTGCAGCTGAGATTCCTTGAGACCCATGCGTAGGAAGGTTTCCCAATACAGTATATTGATGCTGCTTCCACCATCCATTAAAACCCTTTTCAGTTCGTACCCATTGACTTGCGGTGCAACTACTAGTGCCAAGACTCCTGGGTGCTCCACTCTTTCTGGTTGATCCCTTCTGCTCCATGTTACCTCCTGTTCTGACCATCTCAAGTACCTCGGGACAGCTAATGAAACTGAGTTGACCGCTTGCTTCAGTATCTTTTTGTCCTTGCTAGAGCCTCCTGTGGTATGCACATGATATTGACCCAATTGTTTGGGGTTAGCCTGGAAACCTCCTGCCCCCCCTTGGTTGTTACCTTGATTTCCAGCCGCCGGATTACCGGCTGGGGGTGGGCCGTTGGCCGGGTTTGCCCCTGGACCCGGTCCTCCTCCCCGTCCTGCACCTCGCATAGCTCTGTGCACTTCCTCATTTTTCCATCTTTGTAAATCGGCGCACTGTTCTAGGGAGTGGTTAGCTGGCCTGCCATTCCTGCTGTGTTTCGGGCATGCCATCCTGAATATGTCCCAATTGTTACCCGGCCTTGGTGGACCTTGATAGTTTCCTCCATTGTGGTTACCTCCGTTGAAATTTCCTTCTGCTCTGGGCCTCGAAGACCCGGCTTCTGTGTTGGCGACAAACTCGGATCCTCCTTCGAACGGGCGCTTGTTCTGGCTACTCCCGTTATTACCTGATGCTGATCCATTGCCGGTTCTTCCGTTATTGCTTGTGTTTGCTTTTGCCTTCTTGTCATCAGCTTCCTCTTCTGTAGTATCTGTCGCAACGTGTTTGTTGCACGCATCCATCAATTCTCCCATTGTAACTTCCGACGCATTTCGACTAGACTTCATGCGAGTTAACTTTTGTACTAAAGGTATATACTTGCATGTTTTTGCCATAGCCTGTAGTGCATCCTTGGGCTGGATATCCGTGGATGAGTGAAGTATCTCCATAACCCGGCGCACCCAACCACGCGCCGATTCTCCCTTCTTCTGGACGCATCGCTCTAAATCATCAATAGTGAATAATTTCCTGCAGGTCCCGTGAAAGTGCTTAACAAACGCGGTCTTCAATTCCTCCCAGGACTTGATCGATCCTTCCGGCAAATTGGTGAACCACAACTTTGCTGCTCCTTCTGACATCATCAGGTACATAAACTTGGCTTGGAGGTTCTCGGACGCGTTGCGAATTGACATTGCCATCTCGTAACTGCTTAGCCATGTTTCGGGATCCATAGTTGGCTCATAATTCACTACTTTCCCCGGCTCTTTGAATTTTTCCGGGTAAGGCTCAGCTCTGATATTGTTCGAGAGACACTTGGGCCCCGCAAGAACGGTTGAGGCCGGCCTGGCTCTAGAAACGTGTGATACCGCGGGGGGCGCGGCTGGGCGTGATGCTGCGGGAAGTCCATGCGCTGCAGACCCGGCCGCAGCCCTCCGAGCACTAGAACTATCCACGACGGCCTGTGCTGCTGATGCTGCCTGAGCGCGGGGAGGAGGCGGCATTTGCTGCTGCTCTTCCCTCCGTCGCGCTGTACTTGTTTGGATATTCCCTTGCTGTTGACTGACGTATGGCGTCCCGTGCATACCGCTTCTGTGATCCGGGTAATTGGCTTGCTGTGCCACCGCAGTGTGCAACAATTCGATGGCTTGCCGAGTCTTCTCTGCATGGGGCGACTCTCCCACAGGGATTTGGTTCAACGCGAGTGTCGCTGCATATACATTGTCCATAGGGTTATTGTAGTGGCCGGCTGGTGTGCGGAATCGTGATGGTGGCGGTGGCAGTAGATCGTTGCCGGTTGTGACTCTAGTTTGTGGTGGGGGTAACCCGGTCCGCTCATTCGCCGGATGTGTCGCTGCTGTCACCTGTTGGGGTGCGGTTCCCTGGTTCACCACTGGTATCGGCTGGTCCTGAGGTGTAACAAATAAATTAGCCGGATTAATAACCCCGCCCGTTGCTGGTAACCTGGTGTGGTGCCTTTGATGTATTCTGGACGTTTCCTCTCGAAGCCGGGTTTCCAACGCATCTAGCTCACGCCGCCGCGTGGCCATCCCTTGCTTTTCTGCCTCTACCTGCCTTCTTTGCTGTTCCAGCGCACGACGAGCCACATCCAGATCCCTGACGCGTTCCGCTGCGTTTTCCGGAGTGATAACCGTTGCGAGAACCGTGGGGTCTAGAATCAGATTATTATCGAATAAGGCCGGGTGGCGCGGGTTCGTTCTCTTTTATTCTGCCTTCAGTATTTGCCATCCGACTAGAAAATCTCCTCTCATGGTTGCGACTAGCAATTGCACTCTGTACCGAGTAGAGTACTCAGTAGAATTGCATAGGCTTAATGTGCTTTGTGCCTGCACGCCTTTCCGAGTAGGATATTCCGTGAAACTGCTTAGGCCTAGTGTGCTTTGTGTTTGCACGCCTATCCGAGTAGGACATTCGGTAAAATTGCTTAGGCTTAGTGTCGTGGGATAATCACGGCAGATGTTACCGGGGGTAACTGATCTTGGGGCAAGACGACACAAGTGTTTGGGAGAGGGTTTAGCTCAGAGGAAAACATGGTGCAATTTAATCTGGTAGCCGACAATCAAAATCGCCGAGTCTCCAATCTCGATATAGCAACTCAACTCTAGGGCTACACTGGATGCTCGATATCAAACGTTATATCTAGGGTTCTTAGATCTCTGCCTAGACTAGACCTGGGGGTCGGTTTATAAAGCACCCGCACCCCCTGGCTTATTCTCCAAGGCGCATCCTGAATCCTACCCGGACCCGGCGCACAAACCCTAACTTTCTCCTACCATAACCCACAATCCGGGTTACTGGGCCTGCAAGTTTGGGCCTTCACAGATTTCCTTATCCTTAGCCAGATCCTGCACAGCGTCCTTTGGGCCGGGTTACTCCCCGGAGTTTGGCCTACCGGGTTATCATCCCCCCATCACTTAGTGTGCTTTGTGTTTGCACGCCTATCCGGGTAGGATACCTTCCTGCTACTCGGCTATCTTGTGACACTTTTCCGCTCTTCAGGTCCTCAATCGCCAGCTTATGGAGAGTTCTGAGCGCTTCGAAGGCAACTGGTTTGCTGACCGAGAGGAGGACGACAAGGCCTCGTTTGAGACTGCAGACCAGATCAACCTTCCTCACTCTCCTACGACCGAGAAGCAGCCTGCCGAACCATCTCTTCGCGACTGGTCTGATGACGAGTTCGAAGGTAACTGAATTCGCGCTCTCCCTCTGCAAAAAGCACAGGCCCTTTGGCTGCTGTTTCTGAAGTGTTTTCCTTCCTTCCTATTTCACAGATGCTGCAAATGCTGAGGACGAGGGTGAGGATGAAGACGAGAACGAGGGCGACAGGGTTCTTGACGCCAACCCTCTGTCCGTCGCCGCTCCTGTCACCCGTAAGCGGACAGGAAGTGACGCCCAAGAGCCCCCCGCCAAGAAGAGAAAAGCAGCCGAGAAGAAGAAGGCGACCAAGGCGGTCGTGAAGAGAACAAAGCGAACCATCCCCTCCACTAAAGCGTAAGTTCCTTCTCGGTTAATTCCCAATTACGTACTCTGCTGTTTCTCTTATCCTTCCTCTGCTTCCCTCTAATTTCTGATTTTTCCTTTCTCACCAGAGCTCCCTTGGATGCGAACGCTGCTTTCGCGCCTGACCAGGCCAAGAAACAAGCTGCCATTGACGTTGACAAGGTTGTCGACCTTGAGGGCGACGAGGCCGACACCACCCACACGCAAACGGGGCCTGAGCAACAGTCCCGCGCCGATCCAGATGCGCAGGACGCCGCTCACCAGGACAAGCCCCCTTCTCCTCCGGCTAGCGCCGCCGAGGAGCACCAAGAGGAAGACCAGGAGATGCGTGATGATGACGCCGCCGTCGAGCGGCAAGAAGCTGAACATGAGCAGCCAGCCACGGGCGCTGCCGGACAAGAGGATCCCGCTGGCGAGCAGCGGGTAGAAGATACCGTCATGGCTGAGGAGTATCCCCTGAGCAGCGCGCAACCAGGCGCTGCACCGAGTAGCGCCCAACCGGATGCTGCAGCGAGTAGCGCCCACCCAGATGCTGCACAAGGTGACGGATCCGTGGCGCCACCCATTGATCAAGGCAGTGCACCGCCAGATTCCTCCTTGGTGCCGCAGACTAAGGACACAGCCAGCCCTCCTGCCGGGCGAGTAACCAGGAAGCAAGCCCTAGATGCTCTGAAGGAGGCAGTCGAGAAGAGGGCAGCCGAGAAGAAGGAAACCGAGACGCAGAATATCGAGAAGCCAACCTCCGAGAAGCCGCTTGCTCAGAAAGAGATAGCAAAGAAGAAGGCTGCCGACAAGCCGCCGCCGACATCAGCTGGCCAGTCCAAGCAGTTGGTTATCCGCAATCCCAGTGCGGTTCCTGCCGCCGCTAACATAGCTGATCAGCCCCTCTACCTGGATTATATGGTGAAGGTCAGCCAACAGCGCCAGATTGGCCTTTCCGTCGAGAACCGGAAGCTTGCTCTCACAAGAGGAAGGAAAGCCGTGGCGGTGGACTCCGGGCCCTCGGCCCCACACCAGGACAGATCCATTGCTTCTCGGGGAGCTCAAGACCAGGCGATATCATCTCATAGCCTCGAGCAGGTACTCGACTTGATTGGTTTCATCGATGCCAAGTGGGACAGCAAGCTTCTCGGCACAGACAAATGGCATGGCCTTGGCCTGGGCGACATCGATCATATGCGGGTCGACTGGAACAAGGTGGACTTGGGCTATAAACCCATGACCGTCTCCTCCAGCACCGCTACTCTTGCTGCCAAGATGTTCGTGCACCGCAAGAACGCAGAAGATCTCGAGCAGTCTTACGCGGTAAGTCTTAACTTGTCCTCTCCGAGTAGCATTTTTTCTTCTCTCCTATCCGTTTTCATTTTCCTTTACCATCACCCAGTCCCCGAGATTCTGGCCGAGTAGACGGATGCTCTCCCGAGTAGCCGCCTTCTCGGGTTGAATCTTCACTTCTCTGTCTAACTTGTTTTCTTTTCGCTTCTCAGGATAGCGTTTTGAAGCGGACCAGTCTGCATCGCCAGCTTCTCTGGAATCATGCTATCGCCAGGAGGCGAATTGCTGCACTGGAAAGAGAGAAAGCAGCTGCGGAGGCAGCCGGTAAGGGTGCGAAGGATAGCACTCTGAAGCTGTCTGAGGTGGAAGGTACGCTTCTAGCCGCGCGGTTCTTGCGTTTTTTGTTTACGCCCGCTTCTGCTTTCTTGCGCTAACCTTTTCTACTCTGCAGGAAAACTGAAGGCCCTGGCTGACGAGCACGAGAACTGTCGCACCTTTGTTGCGAATGCCGAGACCACCATCAAGAAGCTTGAAGGTAAACCTCCGTCTACTCGGTTTGCCCTTGTGTCTGTTTCCTTTGCTTCTCTGCTAACCGTGCTTTGCTCTTTTCAGAAGATCATAAGAGGTTTGTTGTCGAGCATCAGGACTGTCTCAAACCTGCCGAGGTGCAGGTGCAACTGGCAAGCCAATCTGCTGCTCTGCAGAGCGAGCACGCCACAGAGATGGAGAAACTGCAACTCCAGCTGCAGAAGGCACTCCAGGATGCTGTCACGCTTGGTGAGGAGAGGGACAGAGTGATCGCCGAGAAGGCCAAGGCTGAGACAACCTTCAATGCTAAGATAAAGGCCCTTGAGCAAGAATGCGAAGTGCTGACGAAATCCAATGCTGGGCTCTTTACTCAGCTGGATGGCCTGCGCTTGCTTGAGGAGAAGCACGTTTCCAATGAGGAGGAATGGAAAATCCAGTTGCAGCAGCTGCGCCACGAGCTTCACAGTAAGTTTCCTCCTTTCTGCATTTCTTCTTCTCGATTCTGTCTCTTCTCGGATCCTGTGACTGAATTTCTCCCTTGCTTTTGTGCAGAAATCTTCCCTGACCTCGTGTCCGCTTGCGCGCCAGCTTTGGCCAAGGCCCGAGCAGCTCGCCTTGAAAAGGGCGAGGCCGCGGATACCAGAGCCGAGATCGAGGACAGCCTGCTGGTGATGCGAGGACACTTCGAACGCCTAGCCGGCGTGGGCACCGACTTGGTGCGCGTCGGCTTCGAGCTCCACAAGCTGTTCTGGCCTGAAGATTCCGCGCCGACAACCATCGATGGCCTTGCTCTGAAGCTGCGCAATGTGAAGGCCGAATTGAAGAAGTGGCGCGCCTCTGGAGCTCGGGCAGGCGCTGACTTGATGCTACTCTGCGTCGCCTCCTGGTACGAGAACCTCAACATGGAGATCATCCGCGGAAAGCGCGACAATTCCAGGTGGGAGACGGACCCCAGCTGTGTGACCACGCGCAAGCTAATTGCGCATGAGGTTGCGGAGTATGCGGACACGGCCACCTTCATCGACGGCCCCACCGAACCCGACACCGAGGTGGAGGAGGACGAGGACGCAGATGAAGAGACAGACTCCGAGCTGGAATCGGGCTTCTTCGATTCTCCCCAGGGCAAGGGGAAGGCTGCAGTCATCGCGAGTAGCGATGAAGAGGTCGAGGAGATCGACACCGCTGCCCTCGAGTTCGGCACCTCATCAGGAGCCGCACTCGACGACACGGTGCGCACCCACACCCCCGAGACCGGCTCTGCTTCCGCGACAGCGCCCATCTCGGTGGCCACTGCTACCTCTGAGCAGCTCGCCACCGAGCCTGACGCCGAGCAAGCGAAGACTGCTGATGCCAGCGCAGAGGCGGACGCCACCAAGGCCACTGAGGAAGGCGAAGCAACCCAGGCGAGCACCGAGAACGCCCCATCAACCTGAATTTGATTTCATCCTGCAAATTTCTTACTCAAACACTTATCAGATCCCCGGGATGCCGGGAGCAGATGTATCAAACTATTTTATTCCGTTGCTACTCAATTTTATTCCCATTTTTGTTATTTCCAACTTAATCAATTTGTTCAACCTGGGCTGGATGCCGAGTTGCGTTATCATGCGAGTCCCCGAGTTGCATTTCTTATTCACTCTCCCTTTTCGTCTCAGCTCTACCCGCAACTTGTTGCTTTTTTGGTATTCGAGTCACAAGAGCTAAAGAGTAGAGCTGCAAATACTTAGCCGCTTAGAAACAATCATAGTAACGCAGCTCACCACTTAGCCAAAAAGACAATTCATAGAACAGTAATAAAAACACCCTACTCGGTTCCTGCACTCTTCTTTTCCTTAGTAATTTTTCTTGTGCTCATGGACCTTTTGCTTGTTCTCTTGCTTGCCATGAAGCCGGGTTTCGGACAGCAGCAAAGTCGAAGAGTTGGCATGTAGGTTTAAACACAGTACTCAATGTACCTTTGAATTTTTGAAGTAGAGCAACCGAATAGGCAAAGGGTAAAGCCGAGTAAAAACACTTAGAGCAATTTTGGACGAGGGCAGTCCCCGAGATCAATTTCAGATTGCAGAGTAGAATTTCAACTCGGATAAGAGGGTACATACACATCTTTGCTCACGAATGAAAACGACGAAGTAGAGCTACATTCCAAGGGCGCTTGGTTTCCTCTCCGGATTTATGTGTCCTGTTCGCCTGTGGTGGGCGCACATCTACAAGATAGTAAGCATCGTTGTGCAGCGCTTTGCTCACAATGAAAGGCCCTTCCCATGGAGGAGACAACTTGTGCATCCCGGCTGTGCGCTGCACAAGCCTAAGGACCATGTCTCCTTCTCGGAAAACCCTTGGGTTCACCTTTCGGCTATGATAACGCCGCAGGTTTTGCTGGTAGATAGCCGAACGTGACAGAGTCAGCTCTCTTGCTTCTTCAAGCAGGTCAACGTCGTCTTCTCGAGCTTCTCTCGCCTCCACCTCAGTGTAGAGGGCTAGTCGGGGGGAGTCATGCTCTAAGTCTATTGGCAACACGGCCTCAGCCCCGTATACCAAGAAAAATGGCGTGTAGCCGGTTGACCGGTTAGGGGTAGTCCTTAGACTCCACAACACCGCTGGCAACTCGTCTAACCAACACCCAGGTGTTTTCAGCAGTGGCTCCATCAGCCTTGGCTTTATGCCTGCCAGTACCATGCCATTTGCTCTTTCAACTTGCCCATTGGAAGCGGGATGCGCGACTGACGCAACGTCTAGTCGGATATGCTTATCTCTGCAGAACCGCACCATTGCTCCCTCAGCAAAGTTTGTGCCGTTGTCGGTGATGATACTGTGCGGGTAGCCATATCTCAGAATTATATCCTTCACGAATTTCACAGCTGTGGCCCCATCACACCTCCGAATAGGTTTCACTTCAATCCACTTGGTGAACTTGTCCACCATGACCAAGATGTGAGTCATGTTGCCTCTAGCCGACTGGAAGGGCCCAACCATGTCCAGACACCAAACAACAAATGGCCAGGTGATAGGAATTGTTTTCAACTCGGAAGCAGGCATGTGAATCTTACTTGCGAACATCTGGCAGCCTGTGCACTTCCTCACGATATCCTCAGCTTGCTGCAGTGCTGTGAGCCAGTAGAAGCCATGCCGGAAAGCTTTCTGGACCAGCGCCCGAGAAGAGGCATGGTGCCCGCATTCTCCTTGGTGTATCTCTATCAGGATCTCTTCTCCTTCTGCTGGATCCACACAACGTTGCAGCACGCCGGTGGCACTTCTCTTGTGCAGCACATCTCGGACAATAGTATAGCCCTTGGATCTTCTCTGAATCTGCCTTGCAGTCACCTCATCTTCAGGTAGAGTGCCGTCCCTTAGAAAGGATAATATGGGCATAGCCCAACTCGGTGTCTCCCTCGTGGGAAACACTGGTTCGTCCAGTTCCATTGGGACAGGCTCTTGTGGTTGCTCAGGGGGAGTAGGAGCGCTTCTCTGAAGCCCAGATCGATTAGCAAGGACCTCATGCGACAGTCCCCGGGTTAAGGACAGCAGTCCCCGAGTAAGGAGTGGCAGTCCCCGGGTAAGGAGTGGCAGTCCCCGAGTAAGGAGTGGCAGTCCCCGGGTAAGGAGTGGCAGTCCCCGAGTAAGGAGTGGCAGTCCCCGGGTAAGGAGTGGCAGTCCCCGAGTAGGGAGTGGCAGTCCCCGGGTAAGGAGTGGCAGTCCCCGAGTAGGGAGTGGCAGTCCCCGAGTAGAGGACGGCAGTCCCCGGGTTTCCTGTAGCATTCTCCCAGTCAACCTCCATGGGATCAGATTCCTCACTTGGCAGAGAAGGAACAAATATGGACTCCGAGTTGGGAGAAGGCTTGATGGATGGCTTCCTCAAATGCTCCAAGGCGATTCCCGCCGGGATGGATTGCCGAGAAGATCCCAACTTGGATAACTCATATGCTGCTTCGTTCTCTGCTCGGTGAATGTGCTGGAACTCACAACCTTCGAAAAACCCAGTCATAGACTGCACCAGGAAGCGATATGATGCCATGTTGGCATCTAGCGCATCCCATGTACCCGAGACTTGCTGCACCACCAGATCTGAATCTCCATAGCATATGATGCGCTGCACGCCAACCTCCTTTGCTACTCGCAAACCATGCACCACTGCCTCGTACTCTGCTACATTGTTGGATGCCTTGAAGTGAATCTGCAACACATACTTGAGCTGATCTCGCTTAGGTGACGTAAGCACCACGCCAGCACCAAGGCCTTCCTTCACCTTCGAGCCATCAAAGTGCATCTTCCAGTAATTAGAAACTGGAGCAGGAGGTTCATACTGCACCTCGGCCCAGTCCACCAGGAATTCCGCCAGAATCTGAGACTTGATGGCTTCTCTTCTCGTATACGCGGGTGCATACGCGGCTAGCTCGATTGCCCACTTGGCTACTCTGCCACTCGCCTCCTTGTTACCCATGATGTCCGAGATGGGAGCAGAGCTCACAACCGTGATGGGATGCTCTTGGAAATAATGCTTTAGCTTCCTGGCGCCCAGGTACACACCATAGGTCATCTTCTGATAGTGCGGATAGTTTTGCTTGGAACTGGACAACACTTCGCTGAGATAATATACTGGGCGCTGCACACTCTTGCCTTCTTCTTCCCGTTCCACCACAATCACCACGCTGACTACTCGGTTAGTCGCAGCAATGTACAGCAGCATTGGCTCCTTGGGTAGCGGACTAGCCAAGATGGGAGCACTAGCCAGCATTGCTTTCAGCTCATTGAATGCCACATCCGCTTGCGGAGTCCAGACAAACTTGTCACTTTTCTTCATCAGCTGGTATAGAGGCAGGGCCTTCTCGCCCATTCGGCCCAGAAAACGGCTCAGAGATGCCAAGCAACCTGTGAACTTCTGCACATCTTTCAGTGATCTCGGCAAAGACATGCTCTCAATAGCTTTTATCTTAGAAGGATTGGCTTCAATGCCCCGACTAGAAACTAGAAAACCGAGTAGCTTCCCAGCCGGTACACCAAAGGTGCACTTACTCGGATTCAGTTTCATTTTGTACTTGCGTAGGTTAGCAAAGGTTTCCTCCAGGTCGGCAAGCAGAGTATGTGTTTTATTCGTTTTGATGACAATGTCATCTACGTACACCTGCACATTCTTGCCGAGCTGGTCGTGCAAGCATTTCTGCATGCATCTCTGATAGGTTGCACCCGCATTCCTCAAGCCAAAACACATGACACGATAGCAATAAGCCCCGTACGGGGTAATGAAAGCAGTCTTTATTTGATCAGCAGGGTTGAGTGCAATCTGGTGAAAACCAGAGTAGGCATCTATGAAAGACAACAGTTCACAACCAGCAGTGGAATCGATCACCTGATCGATGCGAGGTAGCGGGAAAGGATCCTTGGGGCATGCCTTGTTCAAGTCGGTGTAGTCGACACACATGCGCCATGCAGTGGCAGCCTTGGGATCCTCCTTCTTCTTCTCGACCATGACCGGGTTGGCTAGCCAATCCGGATGCAGCACCTCCATGATGAAATTGCTTATCAGTAACTTGGTGATCTGGTCACCAATGGCCTTCCTTCTCTCATCTCCGAAGCGGCGCATAGCCTGCTTTACTGGTTTGGCGTCAGGACGCACATGTAATGAGTGCTCAACCAACTCCCTCGGGACTCCTGGTAGATCTTCATTGGACCAGGCGAAAACATCCCGATTCTCACGGAGGAAGTGGATGAGCTCGCTTTCCTATTTCTCCGCCAACCCGGAGCCAATGATGGCTACGCGGTCGGGGAACTCGGGGTCGACCTGGACCTTCTTTGTCTCCTTGGCAGCCTGGAAAGCAGTGCCGTGCTGGGTACTCGGCACACCTTGTGCGCCAGCTTGCGCGGATTGCGCCATAGCTACCACCTCATACATCTTCTTCTTCTCGGCAGCAATCACCATCGACTCCGCCAACTAGGAGCTGGCAAAGGCACACTCCATGGACTTCTTGTAATCTCCAGAGATGGTGATGATGCCATTGGGACCAGGGATATTCATCTTCAGATATGCAACATGGGTAGAGGCCATAAACTTGCTCAGAGCAGGCCTGCCGAGTAGAGCATGGTAAGGACTCTGATGATCCACCACCTCGAACTGCAGGCGCTCTGTGCGACAGTTATCCCTGGTGCCGAACAGCACATCGATCCACACTCGGCCAATCGGGTTGCACGAGATCCCGGGCACAATGCCATGGAAGGTGGTCTTGCTAGGCAGCATCATGTTCTCGGCCAGGCCAAGCTTCTCGAGTGTGTCCTTGTACACAATGTTGATGCTGCTGCCGTTGTCGATTAGCACCTTGCTGAACCTCACATTCTTCTCGGGACCCAGGAAGGTAGGATCCAGCACCAAGGCATAGCTACCCGGATTGGGCATCACCTTGGGATGGTCTGCTCGGGTCCACCTGATCTCCTGGTCACACCAATACATGTAGTGAGGGACAGCAGGAATCACTGCATTGACCTCCATGGCCCGCCTGTGCTGTGATTGCTTGTCGACTGGCTCAGAAGTGAAGATCATGTAGCTCTCATGGTGCTCTTGGTACTGATTGGAGCCTCCGCCCCCATTGTTGCCGTTGTTGTTGTTGCCCTGGTAGTTGTTGTTGTTGCCTCTGTTGTTGTTGTTGCGGTTGTAGTTGTTGTTGTTGTTGCGGTATCTCTCATTGTTGAAGTTTTGGTTGGATCCTAAAGCCACTTGGTTCACATTCTCTCTTCTCGGGTACACTGGCGGCCGAGCTGCGGGTGCGCGAGTAGGCTGCACATTGGCATTGGCCGCTGGCAGAGGAGGAGGAGGAGGCAAGCCATCACTCTTGATTGCTTCCCACCATTCGCATTGCCGAGTAGTATGGTTCGCAGACCTTGATGGGTGGTGAGTGTGAAAGCTGCATGGACCATCCTTCATGTCATCAAAGACAAACTTCTTCGGCTGCTCGGAGTTCCCGCTACCCGACTGAGAGGTGCGAAATGGCTTCTTGTTGCCTTGGCCCTGGTTCTGGTTCTGCCCGTAGGCTCCAGCAGGTTTCTGCCTCTGACTGCCACCAGCTCCAACAGTCATTGCATTCACCTCCTCAGGATCATACCGATTATCTACTCGGCGCTTGTTGTGAAACTCGTTGCGCTTGCTGTTGCTGAAGTTTCTTCTCGGCTCAGAGGAGTCCATCAGTGGCTGAGTAGGATCACCAAGTGCGTACTGATCCGCAATCTTGATGGTCTCCGCCAGAGTGTTCGGCATCTCCCTCTGCAATCTCTGCCACAACATACTGCCATGCCTGCATCCCTGCGCAAACCAAGTGATGGCCTGTGCTTCATTCACACCCTCACAGGTGTTCCTCAATGTGCTCCACCGAGTAAGATATTCTCGGTCTGTCTCATCTTCTCGCTGCCTGCAAGCTGATAGCTGCTGTGGCCTATTCGGCCTCTTGTATGTGCTCGTGAAGTTGCTGATGAAGGCATCCGAGAAGTCCAGCCAGCAGTTGATGCTGTTCTTGGGCAAGTTGTTGAGCCAAGTGCGAGCTGGACCCTCTAGCATCTGCGGAACATAGCGCACAGCCCATCTTCTGTTGCCATTTGCGATATGGACCGCGGTGACATAGTCATTGAGCCAATCTTCAGGCTTGGTGCTGCCATTGTAGCTCTTGGTGCCTCTAGCAAGCTGGAAGTTCTTCACGGACGGCTCGTTCATGATGCGCGGGCCAAAGCACTCGGGGCCGGGAGGACCCGTGCTCTCCAGCCGCGCCGACAAGCTGATTCGGTCCAACTGATGCCTCGCATCTCCAGGCGCCAGCATGCGCTCGCCAACACGATCATGGACATCATAGCCAGCCATCTCCATGGCCGAGTAGCCATCATCATACCTGTCCACCTGCACAGCTGCAGGCTGCTCCACCGGGTTGGCGACTGGTGCCACTGCGCGCGGCTGCTGCCTCTGCCGAGTAGGCTGAGCTGCGGGTTGCCGAGAAGGACCTGGATGCGCAGCATCTCGGGCACGGCTTTGAGCTTGGTGGGCTTGAGAGCCTGCTCTTGCAGCGTTGTGTTCCTGCCCGGGCTGCTGCGGCACAGCAAGCTGTCTCGCGGCAGCAGCCGGGTCGTACACCTGCATTTGCCTGTCTCTGCCCGAACGCCCGCTGCGGCTCTTCTCGCGGCTGGGATGCGGAGACGAGGCCTGATCGTTCGATCTAGCCGCGTGCGAGTGAACCACCTGCGAAGCCCCAGCACCCGGGTTGGCCTTCCGGAACTCCTCATTCTGCCTAGCAGCCTCCAACACCAACTCGTTGAGTCTTTCTTGCTGCCTAACACGCGCATCGCCATCTAGGCGAGGCAACTCGGCAGCTACAGCCTCTGCGGCTCTAAGTGTCTTGGCGGGTGTGCTATATCTGGGCCTGGTGGAGGTGTTTGCGGTGGCGGACTGAGCAGGAGCCTCTACAACTGTCGCCATCTCGGCACCAAGGTTGCGCCGAGTGGCACCTACTCTGCTAGGCCTCCTAGCGACTGGCGTGAAGCCGTGAGCCTTGTTGTACTCAAGCTGATCTAGACTCAACTCCAACCTCACCTTATCCAACTCCGCCTGCTCGGCAAGCAGCTCCAGGCGTTGCCGCTCGAGCTGCTCCCTCATGGCTAGAAGCTCGATGTCGGTGGGAGTTGGCATGCCAGGCCGCGTAGCCGACGCGGGAATGACCGTAGACGTGGAAGGCGGCAAGTTGCTTTCCTTCTCGTAGGGCCGGTGAACCCTGCCACCAGCAGCCGGTGCATCAATCTCCTCGACGACGGCCGCAGCGCCAGTAGTGGCTGCGCCAGTGTTTGCCGCCAAGCCCGCCACCATCACCTCAGCGCAGTTCGCAGAGCGGCACGCGGGCCTTCCGCGAGCAGCGATCACCGCGGGAGGATCCTCCGCGTCATGCACCAGCTCGGGATACGCGCGGTTGGCGACGGTGGCGACGTAGACGAGGTGAGAGCCGAAGGAGATCACCGAGCCGCCCTCCGGCATGGCCATGCCGCCGAAATCGCCGGCGTTGTCGGTGACGAAGTCGAAGGAGCCGAATCTGTGGACAAGGCCACAGACCACGCGCTCCGCTGAAGAAGATCCCGTCCGAACAGAAACTCCAGCCAGCGCCGCTGGTTGCCCCACGGTGGGCGCCAACTGTCGTGGTGGTGTCACGGCAGATGCCATGGGATGGCTAAAGATGTGGGGACGAAGGACGCTGGAGGTGCTCGGGGAGGGATCACGCGACGAGTAGCCGCGTGAGGTACGAAGTAAACACTGCAAACAACACGATCTACCCAGGTTCAGGGCCCTCGTGAGGAGGTAAAACCCCTACTCCTGCCTTTCTTTGTGTATTTTGGTGTCTCACCGAGTAGCCACAGTACAATGTTCTTGCTACCGAGTAGCCACTCTCCTCTCTAGATGATGAACTAGGTCAAGAATTAGGTCACAAGGTGCTCTAGCATGCGATGCCTCACGCAGGAGGCGGCGGGGCACCTTATATACACGGTGCCCAGCCGGATACGTCCAAACATGGACAAGTGTCGACATAGTGTGCACATCGTCCTTCTTCCGGGTTCCCGCTGACAGCTTTGGTTCCTAATCTTGGCTGCATCTGGAAAGTCGTTGGGCAAAACAAGGGGACAGACTGGTATCACTGTGCCAAACACAGAGTAGGCCCCCCTTATCCTGCCACGGCCTGCTTCCATGCTGTCACTGTCAGGCAGGCCGGTCCCAGATGAACAGTAGTTCGAATACTGCCAAGTACGGACCCAGG
This sequence comes from Alopecurus myosuroides, assembly GCA_028641055.1. Lineage (NCBI taxonomy): Eukaryota > Viridiplantae > Streptophyta > Magnoliopsida > Poales > Poaceae > Alopecurus > Alopecurus myosuroides. The sequence continues at coordinate 226,513,347 of CM054058.1, forward strand.
ATACGCGGGATCCTGTGTCAGAACGGCTCCTTTGACTTTCTGGCCCGAGTAGGTTCCCGCCAATTTTACTCGGGCCAACTCTTCTACTCGAATGGAGAGAACTTGAATGATTCTTCCTTCTGGTCATCTTGAGGTGAAACCGAGTAGCAGTCGACCGGGTAGCAGGTACCGGGTAGTCGGCTACTCGACCAAACCTCTCTTCTGTAAGTCGCCTTTACCACTTGCCTTTACCCTACTCGGGGGTAACCCCCCGACAATTGTTTAACATCGAGCCCCCAGAACATAATGAAATAGTAACAGAAAGTAACGGGTAACAGACTCGAGCAAAACAACCCTAAGCATGCTAGTAAGACACGGGCAACAAGCAATGGTTATAGGTATGGAGGTGAGGCAATATCAGGGTTAAAGGATACATGTGATAGGTTCGTAACAGAAACAACTAATCATAGGGCTAGCAGAATAGACAACGGAAAGTATCGGTAACCAATGTTGAAAGGAACACGATGGTACATGTGAGTGATAACTTGCCTGCAAACCCACTAGCCTGGTACTGAGCTAGATCCTTAGAAGGGGTGTCATAAGTATCGTCGGTCTCAACGTCGTCGTTTATCCGAGAAGAAGCAAACAAACAACACAAAGAGATAAACAATCAATATCATGGCATAAGGCGCAAACATGGGATGATGCATGACCATTTAATTGATGCATAGAAATAAACTAGCTGACAAGATAGCAACATGATTAAATGGACCCACATGCAATTGGATTGCATATGAAAGCCCATGAATTATGGTTGAATTAATTGTTTTACAACTAATCATTATATGAAAGTGGATTAGCATGATGCATGGATGAGGAAAACAGCAAAATAACAACAACAGAACCAAATGGAAATAAGGTTTAACAAGTTTGGGAATTTGTTTATTAAGTGTTGGAATTTTGGTTCCTTAAAGGTGTTACACAAGCATTTTTTGTTTTCACCACTTTTAATTGTTCAAAATGGATAAAAAAGTTTATATTTGGAAAGAACACAAGATTTTAGTTGGAATACATGTTTCACTTGTTGAAAAAGGATTTCAAATAAATTATTTAGGAATTAAACAAGTTTAAGCAAGAATTAAATGAATTTAATTCAAACATGAACTTATTTGAGGTTTTATTTGTTCAAAACATTAAACCAAATTCATATTTGAAAAGTTTATACTTTTGTGGTTTGAAAACATATTTTATATGTCCCAAAAGAATTTAAGTTGATCAAGTTATGAATTTAACAATATTAAATGATTTAAGCAAGGTTTAAATCATTTAACCAATTTTAATTATTCAAAACATGAAACAAATTTTATATTTGAAAAGGTGGTTTAATTTTGCATGGAAAACATATTTCATTTGTTGAAATTGGATTTAAAATGAGCAAGTTATTATTTTGGCAATTTTAAATGCAATAATTAAGAAACAGTTGTTTTCAGCAATTTAAATTATTCAAAACAGCAAACAAAATTTATATTTGGAAAGTACATGAAAAGTTGATTGGAAAACATATTTAGTTTGTGGAATTTGGAATTTTTATGCCCAAGTTATGAATTTTGCAAAATTAAGTGAATTAAACAAGAATTCAAATGTTTCACCAATTTAAAATATTCAAAACAGTAAACAAATTTTATATTTGGATAGAGAATTTAATTTGGTACAGAAAACATATTAAAAATGTTGAATTTGGAGTTGGGATGAATTACTTATGCATTTTACAAGATTTGGTGCAAATCTGCCATTTTTATCACCTCTAGGGACTTAGGAAAAATTATTACAGGGGCTAGAATTAATTTACAAGGACCTGGATGTGATTAGGGATTGGTTTGGGTTGTGGGGAAATAAAAGAAAAAAGTGGGATGTAATCCCGTGGGGGGTGGGATTCGATCCCCCCACCTCCTGCTGTGAGCGGATGGAACAGAACCAGTGGGGTGGATGCGCTTTGTTGACAGTAGGGGAAGGCTCGGGGGGGTTATCTTGCTGCACGCGCGTGTAACTGAACATGGGCAGGTTCAGATCGCTGTACCAGCTACGGGAACCTCACGGTTGCCGACAGCGATCGGTGGGGGAGGAGGCGAGCGGCCGTGGGCGGCGGTCGCTGGGGGTGTGTGGGTGCGCTGCAAGAGGGGGGAAAGGCGAGGGGAGGGGCCCGAGGCGTCGAGCTCACCTTGAGGCAGAGGAGACGGTCGGGGCAGGCAGGTGCAGCGACCGGCGGAAGGAGGCGACGGCGGCGGCGCTCCGGTGCGTCCCCGCCCGCGCCGAGGAGTGGAGGGAGAAGCCTGTGGTGGGGCGGCTCCATTCCCGCCGTTTGCACGGCCGGAGGGGCCCCGAACGCCGGTGATCGCCGGAGGAGTTGAGCTGTTTTTTCGGGTGGAACAGGTTCAGACAAAATACAGAGAGCAGAGAGGGAAGGGAGGAAGAAGGAATAAGAGATGGAGGCGGGGAAGAGGAAGGAAGAGGGAGAGAAAAATTAGGGCAGGGCAGGGGGCCTCGGGATGGTTCTTATGGAGGGGGAGGAGGTGGTCATCACCGTCTGTTTCTTCTCTGTATACGTGGTGGCTTCAGATGATTGCTGTACAGGAGGTAGGAGAAGAAGTGGGATCGAAGGGGTATGGGCTGGGAGAGAGTTGGGCCAAAGGGGAAAGGGCTGGGCCTGGTGTGCTCTCTCTCCCTTTGGTGTTTGCTTTTATTCTTTTGTGTTCTATTTTTTTTTTGCTGTATTGAATTAGAGAACAAAAGAGGGGTTTTGGGAGTTAGGAAAAATATTAGAAAAATTTGGGTTAGCTCCTTAATGGATTGGTAACCAAATGCAAGTTTTGGATTTCAAAAATATTTAACTTATGGTGATGTTTGACTTGGAGTGATTTTGATTGAATTTTGTGGACAAATGGTTAATGAAAACAATATCTTAAATAGGGTGATCATATGATTTTAATTGGAAACAAATGAGCACAAATGTTTTGGTTATTTTCATAATTTCCAAAGTGGGTACTGTTTGCAATTGAATTTGAAATAACATTTGGATTAAGTTTGTATTAATTAAATTATTAAAAGCCATAATTTTAATGGTGTGAACCTTATGGTTTAATTGGAAACAAATGATTGATTTGTTTTGCAATTTTCATAACTTTCACATGGTTGTTGTTTGGAAGAAAATCATAATTGAATTTGAAAAGGGTTTGATATTAAATGAATTTTGATAGAAACAAAACAATAGTTTTTGGAATCACAACTTTTATGGAAACAATTGATTATTTTGATTTGAAATATCATTTTGGAAATTGTAACAACACAAGGATGAAACAAAAGGTTTGAATTTTGGTTTGAAATTCAAATAGAAAACAAAGGAAAACAAATGAAAACAGTTGGAAAACAAATGAAAATAAGCAAAACAATTGCAATCAACATGATGCCATGATGCAAAACATAAAATAACAGAGAGCAAACATTCTAATGGCTATTTTTCATACTTGGGATGTTACACACACGCAGCAGCAACCGCGCGGACCACGGCGAGCCGCAGCAGCCGCGAGCTGCCGCCGGCTGCCGCCTGCCTCCGTCGAGGTTCAGAAGCGAACCTGCAAAATTCAGTTAACATCAGCTTCTGAACCTTAACAACCCTCGTCCCCCTTACCTGTCACGAACTTGCAGCAGCCCAACTCGCAACCCACCGTGCGCGTTCGCTGGACACCGCGGGATCGATCCCCCACTCCGGCAGAATAAGCCACCCCCTTTTTGGATGTTTTCCACGCACACACCCAGGCCCACCTGTCATGCACCCCCACTGCCACCTCACCTCGCACCCACGCCACTGTGGCACCACGCTGGCCGTGGCCCACTGTCAGCCAGCGTGGGTGGCAATGCCTGTGTAGAAAATGACCTGTTCCATTTTTTTTTAAATGGAATTTGAACCTAAAAAATTGAACAAATAATATCTTCTTCAATTCAACTTCAAATTGCACAAATAAAATATGCATCCCAATCAGAAAATCATGAACTTTTCAAATATGTATTTTGTTTACTGTTTTGAATATTTTAAATTGATGAAATATTTGAAAACTTGTTTAATTCACTTAATTTTGCAAAATTCATAACTTGGGCATAAAAATTCCAAATTCAACAAACTAAATATGTTTTCCATTCCATTTTTCATGAACTTTGCAAATATCAACTTTGTGTTCTGTTTTAAATAAATTAAATTGCTAAAAACAACTATTTCTTATTTAATGCATTTAAAATTGCCAAATTAATAACTTGCTCATTTTAAATCCATTTTCAACAAATAAAATATGTTTTCCATGATAAATTGAACCACCTTTTCAAATATAAAATTTGTTTCATGTTTTGGATAATTAAAATTGGTTAAACAATTTAAACCTTGTTTAAATCATTTAAAATTGTTAAATTCATAACTTGGTCAAAATTAATTTCTTTTGAACATATAAAATATGTTTTCAAACCATAAAAGTATAAACTTTTCAAATATGAACTTCATTTAATGTTTTGAACACATAAAAATTCAAATAAATTCATACTTGAAATAAATTCAATTAAAACTTGTTTAAACTTGTTTAATTCATAAGTAATTTATTTTAAATCCTTTTTCAACAAGTGAAACATGTATTCCACCTAAAACTTTGTGTTCTTTTCAAATATGAACTTTGTTACCTATTTTGAACAAATAAAATTAATGAAAACAACAAATGCTTGTGTAACCCCTTTAAGAAACCAAAATTGCATAACTTAATAAATACATTTCCAAACTTGGTAAACCTTATTTCAAATTGTTCCTATTGTTGTTTTCTTTTTGTTTTCCTCATCCATGCATCATGCTAATCCACTTTCACCTGTTGTTTAGTTGTAGATCATTTAATCCAGCCATAATTCATGGGCTTCCATATGCAATCCAATTGCATATGGGTCCATTTAAACATGTTACCTTGTCAACTAGTTTATTCTGATGCATCAATTAAATTGACATGCATCATCCCATGTTTGTGCATTATGCCATGTTATTGATTGTTTGTCTCTCTGCATTGTTTCTTTGCTTCTTCTCGACTGGACGACGACGTTGAGACAGACGATACTTACGACACCCCTTCTGAGGATCTAGCTCAGTACCAGGCTGCTGAGTTTGCAGGCAAGTATTCACTCACATGAACCATTGTGTTCCTTTCCACATTGTATACCGATACTTTCCGTTGTCTATTCTGCTAACCCTATGAATCGTTGCTTCTGTTCCGAACCTATCACATGATATCCTTTAACCCTGATATAGCCTCACCTCCATACCTATCACCCCGTTGCTTGTTGCCCGTGTCTTACTAGCATGCTTAGGGTTGTTTTTGCTCGAGTCTGTTGTCCGTTACTTTCTGTTACTATATCATTATGTTTTGGGGCTCGATGTTTAAACAATCAACCTGTTAATGTTTGAGGTAATAATTTGATGATAAGGCACCGGCAGGAGGCCCGGCGTGGTTTTGAGGCCTGCTAGTGTCGACCCTAATTAGGAAAAGGGTCGTGTCTACTGATCCATGATGAGTGCACTAACCGCATGTGGGAAGCGTGTATGGGCGCCCCCCTCAATTTGATTCGATTCGCATCTCGTCCAAATCGCCACACTTAGTTCGGGCTTTCCATTTGATGCATACATGTGCAGGTGTGAACCCTTGGCGCCAGGGTGGAACTTTTGTAGTCGGCATTTAGGGCGGCGTGGTCTTAGAGTGCTATGAGGGTCCCCCTTTTCTTCGTGGGGGCTCGATTAGCCGCGCACGCACAACATGTGGTTCTTTGGGCTTGATGCGAAGAAGAGTTGAGTTGTGTTGAGTGCCCCGCTTGGTGGAAGGGCCCTTCCATCTGGCGGGTTATTCTTACGTGTACGGCTAAATTGGTGCACCCCTGCAGGGATAAATCTTCTCGAGAAGCCGTGTTTTTCCGCGGTTATGGTTGACTTGGTGAAAGTACTGGCTAACAAGTACTCAGAACAACTTACACCTAACTAATGATAACTTGACTAGTAATAGTCTTATTGACACAATAACTTGAACCATCATTAATCCAACCGTGTGAGTTATCCTCGGATTGCTTCTTTGGATAAGGGGCGAGATCCAGGATGGGTTTGTTTGGTGGTTAGTTATAGTTGGTTACGATACGCTATCTTATCTCCTTTCTGTTAGCCGGAAGTTGTAATATGCATCTGTAGTTGGTTAGTGCATCCCGCTGCAGCATCTTTTGTATCACCCTTTCTTCCGTTGAACCCAAAGCATCTGTGCTTGATGTTGTTGGGTACACTTTGGTGAATTGTGAGTCTTGCTTGCCAGTACGTTTATGTACTGACCCCTTTGGGGCTGTGGTTTCCGCAGACTACGTTTCCGAAGATCCCCATGGTGGCTACTACGTGGAGTATGACGAGGCTGCTGACGAGTAGATAGCGGACCCGGGCAGGATCCGAGACTTCGTGGATGGGCTCCGTCTTTTCGTTTCCGGCCTCTTAGGCCTATTTGGTTCTTGTCTGTACTCAGACATTTTGGATGCTTCCGCTGTGATGTAATGATGATATGTTGGGACATGTGTCCTCTGAATGATGGTATTTGCTATCTCTGCTCTAGTGAGAGCCATTTGCAACTTATTTCAATCTTTTGTGTCTTAGAGATCTGTTGTGATATCACTTGTTCAAATGCCGTTGACGTACCATGTGTGTATGTTATGAAGTACGTCAATGGAAGTATCTGGATTTCTATGGGATGGTTTGCGCAGACGATGAATAGTAGAGAATGGTTGCCACACGTTTACGTGTTGGCCTACTCATATTGAGATGCGGGTGCCGGTATGCCCCGTAAGCCATTTATCTACTGTTTAACGGACTGTGAGTATCCCCTAGAAGTCCGGGTGCGACACGGATATACCCCTAATTGACGTATATCCGACAGTCGGTAACGAGAAGGAGGGACATTTTTCTAGCCCATTCATGCATATAATCAACTTCTTCGAAGTATTCTTCTTTTACCTTGAATTTATCCTCAAATGAAGGAAAGCTTTCATCAAGGTTGACGAAAGACAATCCTGCTTTTTGGGTAGGATCTGCCCTTTCCTGCACTTCCGGCATGGATGTATCAGGCTGGATGGGCTGGCTTGGAAGACGGAATTCTTTGACCTTTGGAGGAGCAGAGTTTTCTCCCAAAATGTTCGCCGAAGGAGTGGAAGGGGCGATGGCTGGAGATTTCTTTGGCTCTCGGTGGGAAAGCACCTATCGTCTTTTAAATTTTCCCCTTCAGAGGAGCGGGGGAGAGACTGAAAGAATGGAATGGTAAACAAAGATTAATTCATAGAAATTTGTTTGAATGAAAACGAAAAATTGGATACCTAGAAGTTGCGACAACGACACCGTCCAGGTTCACGACATCTAGGGAGGAAGCAGTCTTCTTACGTTTCCTGCCTTCGACCGTCACAAAGCATGTATTTTCTAAAAAAAAGTAGGAAATACCTTGGGAGGAGGATTTTCGGTGGTATACATCTCGAAGCTCTCTATGTGCTGCGTTCGGGTGGATACTATATGGTTTACCCTTTTCATGAAAGTTTTGTCGGACATATCCGATGAGGTTACGTGCATGGAATCATCGGGCCGAGAGTACGTGCAGAGGAGACAGGCAGATCGATGAGATAAAGGCTGAATCTGCCGGCCGTGCTAGCACAAGACGGTGTCCATTCCCGTCAAAGGCGGGGTCGAAGCCACCATATTCACAATCCGCCTTTTGATCCTAAAGAGATCAGCCGACAATTCTCGGACTATGCCGAGCGCCCACTTATCCTTGGGAGTGGCAGAATAATTGTCGAAAGGAGGAATCCCCGTATCCTTTCCAGGACAAGGGACGTCCTTGCAATAAAAGAAGGACGTCGTCTAGTGTTTATAGATTCACTGGTTTCAATTTTCGGAACCATTCTTCCCTGCCACGCAGGTTGAAGGTGATGGTCCAGCAGATAGGAGGCAACCCATCTGAAGTATTGCGTTTAACGTAAAAGCAATACTAGGATAAATATAATCTATGTTATATTCCTAGGTATTCCTCCAAAAGGACCTGGAAGCCGGGAAGATATAGAATAGAATTTGGAGTAAGATTATGAGGTTGGACGCCATAGTGGTCAAGAACCTGGATAAAAAAGGTGGAAGGTGGAAACCCCAAACCTATGAGGATGTGGGAGGTGAGCACTACGTGCTCTCCGTCTTCCAACTATGGATCTTTGTCTTCTTCCTCAAGACGCCATTTAGCCTTGAGGATAAACCCATCCTTGTCCAAACTCTTGAGCAGATCCGAGTCGATGGAGCACTGGATCCAGTTTTCGGCTTCCAATTTGTCTTCTTCTTCGGCTCTAGCCACCTCCTCTCCTTCAGCATCCTCGCCCCCCGATTCTGTGATGGGAGGCAATGGATAGGAGAGGTGAGGTGGAGTAATAGATCCGGTGGGGGCGGCGCTAGGGTTTTTCCATGCCAATGCACTCGCAGTAGCTTCCGACACGGCCGCAGAATCCCCCGGAGCAGTTGGGAGCACGGGAAAACTAACCATAGGTGGTGGAGTCCCCGAGGTTGCAGCCGAGGGGGCCACCGGAGTGACGAAAGAGTCGTGGCTTCCGCAGCCACGGCACCGGTGTGGCGGCCGCGCGAAGTTTCTTGCCGGAGTCCATCGTGAAGGAAGGCTGCGTTGGAGTAGAGTCGGTGTCAGTGATAGTGATTCGAAGTAACTTCCGGTGAGGAATCTCTCACTCGCGCTTTGGGATTGTCTCGAACGAGTGAGCAATAAGAGGAACCGTATGGGGAACGACGGGGATTTCTAGGCGAAATGCTTTGAGATTGCTCTAACGACTATTTTAGCCGTCGGTGCATGCTGCTGATGACCCACAAGTATAGGGAATGTATTGTAGTACTTTTGATAAATAAGAGCGTCGAACCCAACGAGGAGCAGAAGGTGTTGACAAGCAGTTTGGATAGAGGATTCACTGTAAACACTACCAGACATGTTTTTGGTGGTTTTTGATATAGTAGCTAAATAAAGTGCGAGTAAATAAAAGACAGTAAAAATAATTGCAGCAAGTGGCCCAATCCTTTCTACGGCAAAGGACAAGCCGATTTTTTCTACTTATAATGACTAAACGTTCTCGTGGACACATGGAAATTTCGTCAAGTACTTTTGCTTCACACAGTTGATTAATATTTATTGTTTTGATAGGTGTTGTGTGGGTGAACCTATGCTAATGCACCGCCCAACTAGGACTAATACATTCTTGTGATTATACGCCTTTCAAGCATCCACAACTACAAGAATGTAATTAAGATAAATCTAACCACAACCTTAAACTCTGGGATCCTACACTCCCTCGTGCATCGGTTTCGTAACCAGGATTTAGGTTTCTGTCACTCCGGCAACCCCACAATTAGTAGCCAAACACACAATGCATCCCTCTAGGCCCATAAAGGTGAAGTGTCATGTAGTCAGTGTTCACATGACACCACTAGAAGAATAGCACCACAACTTAAATATCAAACCATTTGATATTACTTCAACACAATTCCACTACTAACATCTTGACTTCTCCCATGTGCTCAAGAACTAAACGAACTACTCACAAGACATCATATGGATCATGATCAGAGGTGATATAATTATGAATAACAATCTGGTCATAAAGTGCAAACACCGATAATTCTCATAAGCATCAACTACAAACAAGTAATCCACACTGGGAGAGAGATCTAGTAAAAAACAATATATAACCCTAATTGTTACAGCGGGATGGAGGTGGATGGTGAGGATGACGGTGCTGGTGGTGAGGACAATGACGATGATGATCTTGAGAATGCCCGGAGCGATGACGGTGACAATGGCGATGATTTCCCCTCTACGGGGAGGAATTTCCTCGGCAGATTTTGCCTTGCCGAAGAGCTTTTCTCTCTCTGTTGTTTTCCGCCCCGAGGCGGCGGCGGAATATTTCCTCGATTGTTCTTTAGTACTTAGGGTTTCCTGGGGATGAAGTACGCGAAAGGGGTCGGCCAGAGGTGAGCCAGGGTGGCCACGCCACCTGGGGGCGCGACCAAGGGGGGCGCCACCACATGGTGTGGGCCTTGTGTGGCCCCCCTCTGGCTCCTCTCCTGTTTGGATCCCTCTTCTGGCAATATAAGAACTTCACGATGTCCCCCTTCTTCTTCTAGTCTTCTGAAATATAGTATCTCGATGGTGCTTTTTCGACCGATTTCTGGTCCCGGTGATTATTCTCCGGTAATTATAAAACATGCAAAATAAGATGAAATAACATAAGCAGTGCATCATATTATGAAATATACCGATGAATAACAGTAAATTATGATATAAAATAGTGATGCAAAATGGACGTATCAACTCCCCCAAGCTTAGACCTGACTTGTCCCCAAGCGAAACTGAACTCAGTAAACATGACCACATGTTTATGGAGTGAGGTTTCGATAACAAAATATGGACAAGAAGCATCACATCTATCAATACACACGTCATTCTAAACATAAACTTCCTCTCATATAATTTAACTTTAAACAAGTGGAGGAAATCACAATAAAGGTGCAAAAAGTAAATAACAATTGGTTAAGGCAAACTTTGCTCCTACTCAAAGAACAATTAATAGATTGTACTTATCTTTCGACCAGAGTCTTTATATTAGAGCTTATATTGCAGAGTTTTACATGCTCAATCTTAACAATCTCTTTACAGCCATTGATAACTTTCAAAGTAATATTCATTCAGATAAAAACACCTGTACTAAACAAGGAAGGATAAAAGACATGATTGAGTAAATCAACATATAAATAAATGAGCTGCCACACGCCTTTTGCCCTAGTTCCGTTTCTTCCTGGTCGCAACTGTTATTTTAATCGCGCCCTCTATACTGCAGATGAGGTTAGTCGCTTGAAGTCCGAGAAGGCAGAGGCTACCTCTCGGGTGAAGGACCTTGAGAAGGAGCTGGAGTCTACTCGAAAGGAATTGGAGTCCACGCGCAAGCAATCAGCTGACAGTCTCGTGGGAGCCCAGGACGCCTTGAAGCAGCTGGAGGAGGCGAGTGTGAAGCACGACAGCGATTTGGTCGGCGTCCTCTGTCCCTTGGCCCACACTTTGGCTAGTGAGTCATGATCGAATCTCTTTCGACCGCGACTCGTTATTTTCTCTTTCTGACGTTTATTTGCTCCGTCTTTGTTTAGGTGCTACCGGAGTTGGGCTGGAGCTACCCAGAGGGATCCGAATCGACGCCCTCTCGGACGCATGCACTCAGCTGCGGGAGCACGGGAACAAGGCCTGCTTTCTCGTCCGCGATGCTGCCCAAGTGTTGACGCAACTGCACCAACGCCTGCTCGTGAATGTGCCGGTTCCGCCAACTCTTGGTGGTCTCCTGCAAGTTTTTCTAGGAGGATGGTCCCCTCCAGGAGTACTCCCTTGCGCAGACGGAGTGTGGAGCGAAGACGACTATCCAATTTTCCTTGGCGCACGGCGTCTCGGGTGACCTGGAGAAAGTGTCGGAGCTTCCTCGAGACGCGCTGGGCAAAAAGGTAGCACTTCGTCCTTTTGGCGATCGTGCAGGGAGGCTTGCGAAGACGCTCTCCGGGGTAGTTTCCCGTGGCCGTGGTGGAAAGCCTGCTACGAGTGGAGCTAACTCAGTAGTTCCTTAGATCAATCGCTATTTCTGTATGTTTTATGTGTAATGAACCTTGGGATGCATCCCGTACTTTGTTCTTCAATCGCTATTTCTGTCAGCGTTTTGTTATCGCGCCTTAATTTGTGTTCTCCCGATGGGAGTAGCCCCCGAGCACTCGAAGATTTTGTGTGATACATCGTCGAGGGGGGTATGACTCTGTCTCTGAAACTTCATTGTTCTTTCCAGGTGGTGGATTCCAGCGGAGGTTCGTCGAGTGGGGTTGCTCCTTCGACTGAGCCATTGATTATGGCTGCCAGTATGCTTGCTTCACTTTGTGACTGTGTCGCGGATGGCGAGCGTAAGCTCAAGGCTCTGCGAGGCGTGACAGATGTTGCCAAGTCGAAGCAGAAACTTACTGCGGATCTCGAACAGTTTGTGATGGAGGAGCTGACGAGCATTGCGAAGAGTATGCTCTGTAAGTCCCGCGAGCCCCCGAGTACCTTTTATTTATTCCTGCTTGTGTTTTGACGCGTTTGTTGTCCATGCGGTTGTTGAGCCTGATAGGGTGTGTGAGGGTCACTAGGTGGACAATCATATTGTGAATGAGTCAAGCAGCTCCAAACATCACGCGAGCAATTTCTGGTCTGACCGCAGCCGAGGTTTTGTCTTGGCTACCCTGCAGTACGGGGCGAGTCAGGCGCAGCTTTTTGTTGAAATCTTGTCGGGAGGCCCTTTCTTCGGTATATCGGGCGTTTTACCCCTTCGTCGTTGTTCCGGATAGCTTGAGTGACTTGTTGAGCCTATTTCGTTGAGTGGGGGATGTTCGAGAGTGTGTGCGTCAGCGGATCACTCGTGGTGCTCAGGTGGCGCTTGCCTTCGTGCGTCTGTGGCATCCTGAAGTCAATTTCAATTATGTGACATGACTCCCTGACACCCGAGGGCCTCCTGTAGATTTTGTCCCTCATTATGAGGTTGTGCAACCTGCAGCGGAGCGGATTATTTGACTGACCGCGGCGGAGACTGAGCGAATGCTTCAAGAGGCGGCTGCTCGGCAATAGTTGTAGTTGATAAGGTGTATATACCTTGTATGTTTTAGTTTAAGGTGTGTTAATGTGTGTACATTGTGACCTTGTATGTTAATTCGACCAGTTAAGGTGTTTATAAGGTTTGTACCTTGTTACCTTGTAAGATATTTATCGTGCGTGAGCACTCGAAGATTTTGCTGATGCTTGTTTGGTGTAGCCCCCTGTGTTGGGGTGTGACCGTTTGTTTAGCATGTAAAGAAAGAAAAAAATAAAGAATAAAGATTGCGACTGGATAGTCTTTGTAGCTATGGTTGAGAAACCATGTTTGTATTGCGATGGCTGAGAAGCCATGTGTTTGCTCGGGCTACAGTGTGACTGGTACAGCTTTATTTTGCGAGTGATATACTCTCTAGGGATAGAATTTCCTTAGGTGCGCCACGTTCCATGGGTTGGAGTAGATGTCGCCTGTCTTCGGGTTTTTCAAGCGATAGGCACCGCCTGGGATGACCTCGTGTATGATGAAGGGTCCCTCCCATGGTGGCTCTAGCTTGTGTCCTTTCTCTTGCTTCAGTCATAGCACCAGGTCACCTACCACAAAGGATTTGTGGCGTATGCGGCGACTATGGTGGTTGCGTAGCGATTGCTAGTAGACGGCGGATCTTGTGAGGGCGATGTCCCTGATCTCGTCCAGTGCGTACATATCTTCTTCGAGTGCCCTGTTGGAAGCTTCTTCGCTGTATGCGACAACTCGTGGGGCGCTAAACTTGACGTCCTTGGGTAACACAGCTTCAACTCCGTATACCATGAAGAATGGCGTGTAGTTTGTCGATCGGTTGGGTGTTGTTCGCAGGCTCCACAGCACCAATGGTAGTTCTTCGGCCCAGTGCCCTGCTGATGTGTGTAGTCAGGTGAACAACCGCTTCTTTAGGCCAGTCGAAACTAATCCGTTTGAGCATTCGACTTGGTTGTTAGTTGCGGGTGTGCCACCGAGGCGAAACTGAGGGTTATCCCTTTTTCCTTGCAGAAAGCCTGGGTTTCCTTGGCTTTGAAGTTGGTCCCATTATCCGTGATGATATTGTGTGGAACACCGAATCTGCACACAATGGAGTCGAGGAATCTCACGGCGCACTTGGCATGTTGTGACGTGACCGGCATGGCTTCTATCCATTTCGTGAATTTATCGACTGCGACCAGCAGATGAGTGTATCCTCTGGGTGTTGATTTCCGCAGCGGTCCCACCATATCGAGCCCCCATTGAGCGAAGGGCCAGGAGATGGGGATCATGTGGAGCTCTGTGGCCGGTGCGTGTGGCTTGGGAGCGAACTTTTGGCAGGCGCTGCACCTCTCGACGAGGTCCTTGGCGTCTCTGGCTGCCGTGGGCCAGTAGAATCCTGCTCGAAAAGCTTTCCCCACGATTTCTCTCTAGCTTGTGTGATGTCCACAGTCGCCTTGGTATATATCGCGGAGAAGTTCCTTCCCGTCCTTGGGAGCGATACACCTCTGGAGCACTCCTGATATGCTTTGCTTGTATAGTTCTCCTTTTACCACCCGAAAGGATTTGCTGCGTCGAGCGATTTGTCTTGCCTCACAAATGTCTTCTGGGAGCTGTTTGTTTGTCAAGTAATCGAGATATTTATGCATCCAAGTTGGCTCGACCAGGAAGACTTTCCTTGAGATGTTATGAGTGAGCTCGATGAAGGCGATTTGCTGACTGACTTCCGTTTCTGTTGACGCGGGTGTCGCTGCTTGCTTTTTGACCTTGACTGATCGTTTACTTATTCTCTCGAAGTAGATTCCTGGTGGAACAGGGGTGTTTGTTGACCCTATGTTTGCCAGTCTATCTGCTTCTTCGTTGCTTGATTGTGCGATGTGCTTCAGCTTGCACCCTTTGAAACTTCCTTCGAGTAGGTTATACATGTCGCGATAGGCGACCATGTTATCTACGACAGCGTCGCACTCCTTCATCGTCTGCTGCACGATAAGATTTGAGTCTCCGTATATCATCAATCGCGTGGCTCCGCGGGCAATCGCCATCTTCATGCCGTTTAGGAGCGCGTCATACTCTGCATCGTTGTTGGACGTTGGATCGTCAGGGGGGAAGTCGAGTCGCAGAACATACTAGAGCTTGTATCCCCTTGGTGATATGAGGATTACTCTGGCTCCGGCTCCTTCGTTTCTTTTTGATCCGTCAAAGTACATGATCCAGTTGCTCGTGTATTTTGGGGGCCTGGAGTTTGCAGCTCTGTTCACTCGCTCAGGAACTCTACGACCACCTAGGATTTGAGGGCGTTACGTCATGTGTATATGATATCCCAGGCGCCTAGCTCAATGCTCCATTTTGCGATTCTTCCGGATGCCATGGGATTGTTCATGATAGTACCGAGTGATGCGTTGTTTAGCACCGTGACAGTATGTTCTTGGAAGTAGTGTTTGAGCTTGCGGGCTGTAAGGACCACTGCATATGCGAGTTTTTGGTAGTGGGGGTATCGCTATTTGCACGGCGAGAGTACCTCGCTGATGTAGTACACTGGTTTCTGAGCGCCGGATGCTTTTCCGTCCTCTGGCCGCTCGACGACAATTACTGTGCTGACCACTTGATTTGTTGCTGCTAGGTAAAGGTAGAGAGGTTCCATTTCCTGTGGTGTTGCCAATATGCGCTTGCTCTACAACACTCTCTTCAAATCGACGAACGCCTTTTTCGCTTCTGGCGTCCACTCGAACTTATCCGTTTTCTTTAGCAATTTGTAGAAAGGGAGTGCTTGCTTGCCTAACCTTGCGATGAACCTGCTGAGGGTTGCTAGTCGCCTTGCGAGCTGCTGCACGCCACGAAGATTTGTCGGTTCTTTCATAGTCAAGATCGCCTGAATTTTCTCCGGGTTGGCTTCAATTCCTCGGCAGAGACCAGATAACCTTGGAGCTGTCCAGCGGGAACCCTGAAGACGCATTTTGTCGGGTTGAGCTTGATTCTGTATGCGTTGAGGGCGTCGAATCTCTCCCCGATGTCCTCGATGAGCGTGTCCTCCACTCGAGTCTTGATGACGATATCGTCAACATACACTTGTACGTTCTTGCCAATGAGTTTGGTGAGGCATTTTTGCATGCAACGCTGATATGTTGCGCCTGCCTTTTTTAGCCCGAAGGGCATCGTCGTGTAGCAGTATACACCGTGCGGTGTGATGAATGTTGTCTTCTCCTCATCCTCCTGCTTCATCCTGATTTGGTTATAGCCCGAGTAGGCGTCCGGGAAGGAGAGGCGTTGACAACTTGTTGTAGAGTCCACGATCTGGCCGATCTGTGGTAACGGAAAGTTATCCTTGGGGTAGTGTTTGTTCAACGACGTGTAGTCGATGCACACGGAAGGATATCAGTATTTTTCTTCGGGACTAACACCGGGTTTGCTAACCAGGTGGAAATCTTAATTTTCCTGATGAACTTGGCGGCTAACATTCTGTTCACCTCTTCTCCGAGTGCTTTCTGTTTCGGCTCGGAAAAGCGTCGGGTGGTCTGTTTGACTGACTTTGCGTCTTTAAACACTTCAAGTGAGTGCTCGGCAAACTCCCTGGGTATTCCTGGCATATCTGAGGGCTGTTAGGCAAAAATCTCCCAGTACTTACGGAGGAGTTCGACGAGCACGCTTTCCTATGCAGATGATAGGGTGGTGGACACGAGCGCCATCTTTACGGATTCCGTCGGGTGCACTTGATGTTTTCGAGTGTCGCTGCTTGGGTTGAACTCGAGTTCTAGGGTGTTTTTTTTTGTGAGAAACATCACAGAGTTATCCGTGATTTTTGCCAGCTCTTACAGCTCCTCCTGCATCCCGAAGGATTTCGCGATTTCGTTGAACTCGTTGTTGCACTTGTCTGACTTCTGGAAGTCGCCGTTTATGGTTATTGTGCCGTATTCTCCTGGGAGTTTGAGTTTGAGGTAGGCATAATGGGGCACTGCCATGAATCTCGCGAACACTGTTCGGCCGAGAATGGCGTGGTACTGCGATTGCCAGTCGACCACTTCAAAGTCGAGGAATTCTCTCCTGTAATTTTTTGGGTCTCCAAGTATGACCTCTAGGTTGATTGTTCCAAGTGGTTGGACGGCTTTCCCTGGTACTATCCCGTGGAAGGATGTTTCTGATTCTGCGAGTCCGTCCAGGTTCTTGTTCATCTTGCGGAGTGTATCTGCGTATATGATATTGATTCCGCTGCCACCGTCCATGAACACTCGGGCTAGGTCGTAGTTGCCTATTTGCGCCTGGATGACGAGCACATCGTGTCCTAGTCGATACACACGTGGAGGGTGGTCCTCTTTGGAGAAGGTTATCGGCTGCTCCGACATCTTAAGGTATTCAGTCTGGGATGGTGGAGCCTGTACTGCCATGTTAACTTGGCGTGTGTTCGTCTTCTGGGCTCTGCGGGATGGGCGGACCTTTTGTATCATTCCGAGGAGTCCGTGTGAAGTCGGGTATCCGTTAGCTCTTTGGTTTGCGGCGTGTGGCGCTGATAGCGCGGCTAGCGCCACGTTCTAGGGTACTGCGGGTGGAGGCAGGGTTAGTGGTTGGTATCCTCCCGGTAGTCGCAGGTATCCCTGGCTAACGACGGCCATGTGCTTCTTCGTGTATGCCTCGTGGATGTCCTGAAACTTTCGGTAGTCTTTGAGGAGGTGAGTGGCCTTGCTTTTGCCCGTGCGCTTGCCTGTAAACAGATGGAGAGAGCAGTATCCATCAAGGTCCTCCTCAGGAGTTTTGTCGTATGGCTTTGGTTTCCAGTCGTGATTTCCGCGAGATCATGTGTCGCAATTTCTCGTGAACTCCACCGCCACCAGTTCCGATCGGTCATCCTGGTCGTAGTGTTTTCTCTTCCTCTTTTGGCGGTCGCTGTTGCGGTCCTCCTCGCCATTAGCCCACTTGTCGGTTATCACCATTAATTCTCTGATTGACTTGGGCGCAGATCGTCCCAGGTCTTCTCGGAAGCCGGCGCGCCGAGCACCCTTGGTGAAAGCTTCGACCGTGACTTCTTCTGATATGTTTCCTGTCATGTTCTTGAGCGTGGTCCATCTCTGGATATACTCGCCGCTCTTCTGCCTGCAGGCTCGCAATTCCTCGATAGATGCTGGCCGTTTGTACGTCGCCTGGAAGTTCTTCACGAATTCGTGGTTGAGATCGTCCCAGGATCTGTAGTGCGCACGCAGTCTTCCTTCGAGCCAACTACGGGCAGCGCCTACGAGGTGAAGGTTGAGGTGCTGCATGGTTGTTGTCTTGTTTTGGCGCTGGCATTTTACCGCGGTAAGATAGTCTGAAAGCCATGACTTGGGCTCTTGCGAGCCGTCGTACTTTTGGACCTCTATTGTGAGCTTGAATATTTTGGGCATTGGTGCCTCACGGATCTTGCTACTGAAGCACATTGCACCGCAAGCTTCCTCGTCAGAGGAGGTGCATAGCGATCGGGCATGGTTCCTTCGGGCTCGAGCTCTGTCGACCATGCTTTGGGTGATATCCCCACGCACGTCGTGTTGAGTTCGGCCGCGGTTATCTTCCTGCTGCGGTGTCGCGACTGGCTTCCATGGTGCCGTGGGCTTCTATCGCGATTTCGCAGACTATCTTCATCACTGTGCGGGCTATTGCCATGGCGCCTAGCTTATTTTCCTCTAAAGTGGCCAGGTGACCCCTTATCTCCTCTCTTTGGTGACGTACTCTCGCGTCTGCGAGGTATTTTGTCCACCCGAGGGGTTTTATCAGCTTCTGGGGTTGTCGTGTGTTTTTTTATTCTGGGCGGCGATCGCTGCTCTAGCCATACCTAGCCCCTTCTGGACTTGTCGGTGTTGTTCAGCACATGAGTCGTTTTTGGGCGGCTGGTTCGCCTGCAAGTATGTAGCGGCGGCCAGGACCGCAGCGGCTGGAGTTGTCGGGCATAAGTTTGCTTCTTCATCGACGTGCATGAGGGAGGTTTCGAGTGATTTGCTGACTTCACTGAGAGACCCTTGGTCCAGGCGAGCAGTTTTCGAGACGTACTTTTCCTTCGGAGGCTGGTTCCCCGTTGAGTGAGTTCTCGAGAGTGCCGCGTGGCGCGCACTAGAAGCTTCTGCCGCTTTTTTCCGTGCTTCTAGGTCCTTGCGGGCTTCTGCCAATAGTTGGCCTGTACGCAGCAGGTGGTAGTGGTACGCGGTCAGGTCTTCTCGAGAGGCTCCAGTTTCTATCGGCTGGCCAGACTGTACCGCTGCTTTTGCTTTGAGCCAAGAGGCTCGCGAGACCTTGATGCGTTCCCGCTCTACTCGACTTTCCTCCGTTTTTTCAGGTTGTTCGATTGATCCTGCCATGCAGACTTGGACCAAATATGGCTCGTGAGTCCTAGGCGCGGGCCGATGACTTGCGCCAAATTTGGAGGGTTCCTCAGTCGCGATGGTGTGGAAGTTGCGCATGTTGCGGCGGATGGAGCCACCGCTGGGCACTGGGTCGCGACCAACGTCATCAAATGGCGACTCGAGGGTCGCCGGGCTTGAGACGGATTCAGAGTCCGATTCGCCGTGCCCGATCTGGTTAGGGAAGTGCAGGATTCCCGCCTTACTGGCGCGGAAGTGGAAGCTGCCGAACGTCAGGCTGACGCTTTTCTCAAGTCCGCTGAACGCCAGGCGAGATTCCGGCGAGTGGGGCGCGTAGACGAGCGACCCGAAGCGGTTCGGCTCCATTGGAGTCGATGATCCTAGGCTCCATTTGAAGCTTAGCAAAGATGAGTCCGAAGACGTCGTGGATCCAACGCCCGTCGTTCCCACAGACGGTGCCGATCTCGACAAGTCCCTCGGATGATCCGGTAGGGTTTTGATTAAGAGAACGAATAAGGCGCTGGCGACAATCGTCGGCTAACAGGGGGCAAGTTTTACCCGGGTTTGGGGCCCTCGTAGAGGTAATACCCTTACTCCTACTCTTCTGATCTGTATTGCGGGTAGATCGATTACAATGGTGAGTGTGCAAGCTGAGAGATGGATCTCGAGCTATGACTATGATGGTGAAAAGTAGATTGGATCCCCCTCCCCGTGGTTCTCCCAGCCTTTTTATAGATAGCTGGGTCCCAAACCGTCCCGGGGGGGTTACAAACCCTAGCTCTAGGTCGGTGGAACTTTCCTTCTTGACCCGCAAGTTTCGCAGGTGGGCTTCCACTGGGCCTTCTAGAGCTACGGAGTAGCGCCTCGCTTTGGGCCTTGGACCAGGTAGGCTCACTCGACGGGTCCTGGAGTCATCCCCACGTCATGCCTGGTTGCATGAGTCCGTGAAAAAGTTATTTTTAGCATATCAAACAAATAGGAAAACAACTTCAAGAGGAAGTAGACCTGTTACATTCACAATAAGTTTTAGTTTTCAATAATTTTTTGACAGATTAACAGTTTATGACACACTAGTAGAAAGTTTTACTTCCCGGTTCTCATTGAACTCATAGTTTGCGATGATGACCAGATTTTTTAAAAGAGATAGTTGTCATGATTTGGAGTATAGCATGAACCCTCAAAAATCTTACCGCTTCCATTTGTAGGCATCCCATCACTTCCATAAAAGATCGCTCCGCATCATGTGAATCAAAAGAAAAAAGAAAAGAACATTGGCTTTAAAAGTTACTTATACATATATGCTTGTACACATTTTGAAAAGTTGAATTGCTACATTCTTATAACAAAAGAGTGAAGTAACATTTCTGCGTTTCCCCTCCCTATATTTTGCGGCCATTTAGAAAATATGCAAAGTTATGAATGATGGTTGGGTGGCATTGATCTGGACCAAGATCCTGAAGAACATGAGGTGACTAATTTACATAATCGTCGTGATGGAACTTAAGCCGGTTGTCGAGACATCGTAGTAGTTTTCATAGACGGGGGTGCCATGGGACTACGGTAGAGACGTGGGGTAACGGGATAGCGTAGTAACACAGAACACGGGATTTTACCCAGGTTCGGTACGTCGCGACAGTACGGCGTACCTACTCCTGCACTTCTCACTAATTGGGACTAAAGCCCGTATAACAGGATTACAATGTGAGGGAATAGATCTAGCTACTCGGCGAGGATGAGCTTCTTGGCGAGTTGCGTAGAGCTTGAGCTTGTGTCTAACTTGTTCTTTTCTATCTCCCGTCCGGCTTTATATAATAGCCGGATTAGGGCTTACAGAATAGGAAACCTAGAAGACTACGTTTAACTTGTAACTTGGAAAGCAAGGAATCCGTCTTCTCCTCCAAGCCAGATCACGTGGGCCGTGATCCGGGTTCTTCTAGAATCCGGCTTCTGCACGTCGGACTACTGGGCCGCCCAATGGACCTAAGCCCATTACCATGTAGGCCACCCTGGTAGTCCGGCTCTTTGTCTACCATCTTCTATACCCCTATTCAGTATATATCCGACACCGGTCCTTCTTTTGTCCACGATTCAGGACATGCACCTTAGACTGGGAATTTGTTGGACAAACTAATAGCATGTGTCACATCTGGTCTTGTACATAGCATAACGTACATGATAGAACCTATGGCGGAGGTATAGTGAATCTTATTCATTTTATCTCTATCTTATGTTATAGCTGGACTTTGAGTCTTACTCAATGTCTTGCCTTGCAACATGGGTGTACCCTACGAAAGTCCAATTAAGTGTCTTGATCTATATCCCTGTAGATTTTTATGCCTAATCTATAAACTGCTTCACCAAGATCCTTCATCGGAAAACGACTGTTGAAATAATGTTTTACACTTTTCAAGAGTTGTATATCATTTCCAATCAACAATATTGCCATCCACATATAGTATTAGAAATTCTACAGAGCCCCCACTCACTTTCTTGTAGATACAAACTTCTCCATAAGTTTGGACAAATCTAAACCCTTCGACCACCTTATCAAAATGGAAGCTTCAACTCCAGGATGCTCGCTTCAGTCCATAAATGGATCGTTGAAGTTTGCATACCTTTTCAGCATCCTTAAAATCGACAAAACCTTTGGGTCGCATCATATATAACTCTTCCTCAATGTCACCACTAAGGAACGCCGTTTTGACATCCATCTGCCAGATTTTGTAACCGAAAAATGCAGAAACTGCTAATATAACCCTAACAGACTTTATCATTGCTATATGTGAGAAATTCTCATAGTAGTCAACTCCTTGAATTTGCCGAAAATCTTTTGCGACAAGTTGAGTTTTATAGACGTTCACATTACCATCATCTCAGTTTTCTTTTGAGATATCCATTTGTTCTCAACGACCTTGCGGTCATTGGGTAAGTCCACAAAAGTCCACACTTGGTTTTCGTACATGGATCCCATTTTGGATTTCATGCTTTCTATGCATTTGTTGGAATCTGGGGGTCATCACCGCTTTATTATACGTCGCAGGGTCATCGTTTCCATCTACCATGAAATTAAAGACGGGATTACCGTACAGTTCCAGAGCTGCACGTTCCCTAGCCGACCTGCGAAGTACGGTAGTTCCCTCTTCAACTAGTGGAGTCAGCTCTGGAACAACTTTGGGGTTGGGCTACTCGCATTCTAAGAATATAAGGTCAATAACCTCGTCGATTTCTACCTTCCTACTACTCACACATTTCGAGAGAAACTCCTTCCCCAAAAATGATCCATTTTTTGCAACGAAAACATTGCCTTCGGATCTGTGATAGAAGGTGTACCCAATTGTTTATTCTGGGTATCCTATGAAGACGTCATTTTCCGCTTTGGGTTCGAGTTTATCAGGTTGAAACTTCGTCACATAAACATCACATCC